>JBBPBO010000005.1:37121868-37168373 GCA_037974295.1 Cicer cuneatum | reverse complement strand
AAAAGAAAGAAGCAGGCAGACTAGGAAGAACACACAACAAGGTGATTTAAGGTATTTTTTTTTCTGTCTTTGCATTATAATCACTTTTAATAAATTTTTTTTGATTAAATAACATTGTGATTGAAAAGTAAAAAAAAAACCAGAAAAAAAAAATCAAACCTTTAACGTCGCCGCTGTCATCGTCGCCGCCGCTGTTATCGTCGCTGCCGCTGTCATCGTCGCTATCGTGGTCACCGTTACTTCCCCGTCTCCTCTGTTGGAACCAAGTTGGTTCTAAGTCTTAGGATTTTGATGTTTACAAAAGCACTCGATGTCATCTTATTTTGTACCTTGAATTATTACATTAAATACAACCAGAAAATGAAGTTTGCAGAGGCAGAAAATGAATCCTGGAATTACCAGAAGATACTCCAGGATGTCAAAACATCACCAGAAGATATCTTTGCTGGCCCAGATCAGAAGGAAGCAATGTCAGAAGAAGACCTGGACCATACCAGAGGAAAGCCTGCCAGAGGGAGAGTTGTTCCATACCAAAAGGAATCAAATATCATATTTATTCCAGAAGTTATTCTGACCAGAAGATGGTCTGGCAGTAAAAAAAATTAAACAGCCCAGACTTGATCCAGACTCAACCAGAGGATAAGTTAATGAGTTCAGAACAAGAGAATCAATCCAGATTTGACCCAGAACATAAGATAGCATGATTCAGGGCATGAAACTAAGTCCAAACCAGAAGAAATGAATTCCAGAATTGATCCAGACCTGATCTAAAATCAAAGGTAAAATGCCCAGACTGAAATATTACTTGTCCAGATTTAATTTCAATCTAATCCAGACCAAGTCCAGAATTGGTCCAGATCAGAGGGAAGATTTCCAGATCAGTGGTTCAGAATTAATTATTTGGTCCAGTAATGGTCTAGATCAGAAGATCAGACCATGACCCAGTGTTGGCCGAAATCAGAGGTTCAGGATGTGTGGTCCAGCAATGGCCGAGATCAGAGAATTATAGCATATCAGGTGCAAGTCCAGGATGGCCGAAATCAGAAGATCAGAGGGTTAGGAAGTGTGGTCCAGGGAAGGCTGAAATCAGAGGATCACAACATATCAATTAGTATGGTCCAGATGTGGACTAGCGCAGAAGATCCAATGGTCCAGATTTAATCAGGAGGATTAATGGTGGAGATTTTAATTTATTTTAATCAAAGTTTTAAAAAGATTTGTTACAAAAATAAAAGTGAGGTATTGTGGAATTCAGGAGCTGTGGCGGGAAGCAACTAAAGTTTTGATTGGCCAATTATTTTTTAAAAGAAATCTGAGGCTTAAAAATATATGTTTTTTTATTTTAAATGAAGCCCTATTGGTCAAGTTATTTTTGCAAGAGAATCCAGCAAGATTCAGCTCGAATTTAAGCATTGGAAGAGGCCCTAATCTGCATCTATAAAAGGAGGCTCAAGGCAGAATACTCATCATCGAAAATCACAAAAGAGTCATACACTTCCAAAGCAAACACTCAAATTTTCAGAGAGGTTAATTGTGAGTTCCAGCTTTCAAGAAGCAAGTACTCGTGTTATTTTCTTTCCACTGTATCAAATCTAAGTTGTTGAAGTAGAGTCTACAAGCTGAGGGAGTCAGTAGGGGTATCAGGTTACTTGGCAATTGGATTCATAGTGTTGTAATTTCTTCTACAATCTGGGATTGTCAGATTGGCTGAAGACAGGTGTTTTATTCCTCAAGAGTCTAGGATTGTTAGACTGTTTGAGAAGACTGACTTGGAGGGTCAGTAGCAAGGTTGTAATTCAAGGTTTGAATTAGTGAAATCCTTCAAGGTGAAGGGACTGGACGTAGCCTCGTTAACGGTGAACCAGTATAAAAATTGTGAGTTTTATTTTTACTTTATATCCGCTGCTAACTCTGTTTTTAATCATACATCAAGTTTTGTTTTAAAAGTATAAAAACAGGAAAAGTATTCAAGTTAAGTCAAACCCAATTCAAGCCCCCTTCTCGTGTTTGCACTTTCAATTGGCATCAGAGCTCGATCTCAAGACTGAGCACTTAACAGTGTTTGAGGAAAGGTCCAAGGGGTTCAACATGGCAGAATCCAGATAAGAACTGGGAGGCAACATCAACAGACCACCACTGTTTGATGGAGAAAGGTTTGAGTATTAGAAGGACAGAATGAGAAGTTTTGTCATATCTCAAGATCCTGAACTATGGAAGATGATAGTCAGAGGATACACTGCACCTACTGATCCAGAAGATCCAACTAAAGAATTAGACATGGATGATATGAGACCAGATCAGAGCAGATTACACAAACTTCATCACAAGTCTAGAAACATCATGATCAGTGCCATCACATTCAAGGAATTTGACAGATGCACAGATAAAGAAACAACAAAGAGCATATTCGACAGTTTGGTTCTGACCTATGAAGGAACCCAACAGGTTCAAGAAGCAAGGGCTAACATATTGGTCAAACAGTATGAGATGTTCAAGATGGAAGATGATGAAAACATTGATGGAATGTTCTGCAGATTCCAGACTCTGATATCTGGACTGAAAGTCTTGAAGAAAAGCTACACAACAGCAGATCATGTCAAAAAGATTCTAAGAAGTTTACCAAAAAATTGGAGACCAATGGTTACTACAGTTCAGCAAGCCAAAGATCTGAATAACTTAAGACTTGAAGACCTGATCAGCTCACTCAGGTCTTATGAAATAGAACTGGAAGAAGATGAACCAAAGAAGAAGAAGAATCTGGCTCTGAAGTCGAAACAGAAGAAAGCTGCAAAGGTAGCATCAGAATCAGAGGATAGTGACAGTGACTGTGATGATATGGCTTACTTAACGAAAAAGATGGTTAAGATCTGGGAAAACAGGAAGAAAAGAAGCTTCAAGAAGAAACATAACAACGGACGAAAGGAAGTGTTGAGACAAAATCTCTCTCATATGGTTTTAATGATAACAAAATTGATTGATTATGACTCTTGTTATATCTAATCTGTGCTCTTGAGTGTTTTATAATTAGAAAACAGGTTATTCTTCAAATAAGATAAAAACTTTGTAATTCAACAAGGTTTCAAACAAGAGGATGGACCAGAGGATGAACCCCTCAAAGAGGATGAACCGACTTTGTCCAGAATCACGTTATATGTATTTTTCTTCCATATGCAAAGTCAATTCAGTAATTAAAGTTTGAAAGACAAACAAGTCATCTGAAGCAACAAAGGAAGGCAGAGGATGAGCGCAGAATATTTGGAATATAGTAGGACTGACCTCTAGCTCTAATACACAGGCTTGTGATAAAAATGGTTATACCTTTTCACCTTCACATAAAGGATAAACTAAACATAGCCTAAAATAGAACCTGGCATGCCTTGGTGAGAGAGAAAGAGAAAGGACATCCCAGACACGGACTTCAAAAAGGGCTTGCATCTGCCATACGAGGATGAACGACACTCTCATCCTCCTGCAATCAAACAAGACAAAAGACAGCTGGATGGTATTCTTGTAATTCAGACTTTGACCTTTTTGATCACTGTGCCCAATAGTTATGTAGCATCAAGAACCATTGTTAGTCTATCTTCAACTCTATAAAAGGATTGATGCACTTCTTCATTAGACACACAACTACAGCAATCAAAGATAAAAAGGCTAAGAGCTATCAAGTGTCATTCTCATCCTCTCTTCACACTTTCTATTGTATTACACTAGATTTTGAATCATCCTCTTAGAAAGTGCTAGTTAAGAGAAACATCAAAACACCTTCAAACTTACAGTAGTTTCTAAGTGAGTTACACTTAGAAATAGTAGAAATTCGTGAGAAGATATTGTAAGCTTGGTGAAGCTTGAAAACACAAAGGTTGTAACTAACCTCTGAGAGACGTTGACTGTTTTTAGTGAATTCTCACAAGTGGGTGAGGACTGGACGTAACCCTTTTGGGTGAACCAGTATAAAGCTGTGTGTGTCAATCTCCAATCACTCTCTCTCTCTCTCTCTTTTACAATTAATCTATTCATTCACTTAACTTGAATTTCTAACCTCTTACCTTCATCCTCTAGAAGAGGATAAAGCTTTAAAACTTAAAAGAAAATTTTAAACGCCAAATATCCCTATTCAACCCCCCTTCTAGTGATATTCTAGTCACTTCAATTGGCATCAAAGCAAGGTTCTCTAGAAAACTACACCTAACAGTGTAAGAGAAAAAGATCAAAAGAAAAATGTCAAAAGCCAAGTATATTCCTGAAGGAGGATCATCCAGCAGACCTCCCTACTTCGATGGCACAGATTACTATCACTGGAAAGGAAAGATGGGATTGTTCCTCATATCACAAGACAACAACATGTGGTCTGTGGTTGAGAATGGAAATCACGTCATTAGAATCAACAACACGATTCATCCTCCGATGAAAAACCTCAAGCACAATGGACAGCCGAAGAAAATGCTAAGGTACTTCTAAACTCTAAAGCTAATTTATTTCTAATGTGTGCTTTGAGCAGGGAAAAATATGACAGAGTTGAAGAGTGCCAAAGTGCTAAAGAACTATGGGACACTCTGAAAATCCATCATGAAGGATCAAGTCATGTTAAAGAGGCAAGGATTGACATGGGTGTTAGAGAATTCGAATTATTCGAAATGAAGGAAGAAGAAACCATTGATGAAATGTTCTCAAGGCTAACAATCATTTTAAATAACTTAAGATCTCTTGGAAAGGAATATTCTGTACAAGAGAGGATAAGGAAAATTCTGAGGAGTCTACCAAAAGAATGGAGACCAATGGTGACGGCCATCACAGAAGCAAGAAACTTGGCCACCATGAGGTTAGAAGATCTGGTTGGAACTCTTAGAGCTCATGAACCGTTGCTACTTGCTGATAAACCAACCAAAAAGGGAAAAATGATTGCGTTAAAATCTAGCCAAACTGAAAGTACTTCCTCCAAGAAGAATGAAGACATCATAAAAAGGGAAAACTCAGAATATCCTCTATCTGATGAGGAGGATGAACTCGCTCTGATTTCTAGAAGAATTCAGAGGATGATCATGAGAAGAGGACAAGAAAAAAGGTCTCCTCAAAAAGAAAGAACTGACAAAAGTCAGATAACCTGTTTTGGGTGCAACAAAATGGGACTTTACAAAACTGAATGTCCTCTAAACAAAAGAAACACAAGAAGATTTCAAAATAAAAATAAAACTATGATGGCCACCTGGGATGACAGCGATGGATCATCCTCTGATCAAGACAATGAAGAAGAAGCTAACCTCTGCCTTATGGCAAACTCAGATACTGATGAGGTAACCATTACTGATCTATGTCCCTCTTGTGAAAAACTAGAAATTGAATTTGACAATCTCTTAAATGACTCAAACACTTTATCTCATAAATGTGGTTTTCTTAAGAACCAACTTTATGAAATAAAGAAGTTAAATGAGGAACTCCAAGCTAAGAATGATAAATATCAAAAAATCATTCTTGACTTGCAGGCATCTCATAGAAAACTATCAGAACAACAAAAAGTTCTGAACAAGAAGATTGTCAACGTTCATCCTCCAGAAGAGGATACTGAAAAGAGTGTTCTAAAAGAAAAGGTAGAAGAACTAAAAAAAGACATTACCAAATTTGTTAAATCCACTGAAACATTCCAAAAAATTATGGGATCTCAATCTGGAATTTTTGACAAAGCTGGTATTGGATTTAAAAGTTCTCAAAAACAAAAATTATATGAAAACTTCTTTCTACCAAATAAACAAGAGGACAGGCCTAAATGCACCTTTTGCAAAAAACATGGACATACTAACAAAGTCTGTCATGCTAAGAAAAGGGCTGAAATTAACAAGAGGAAATGTTCATTTTGTGGCAAGTATGGACACCATGATTCCATTTGCTACCATAAAAAGAAAATCCTTACAAGAGGACGAACTAACTACCAAGGACCCAATCCTATATGGATACCTAAGTCACTACTAAACTCTGACACATGCATATCCTCTGATCAACAAAAGAAAGCCATGGTTCTTGGACAGTGGCTGCTCAAGGCATATGATAGGGGATAAGCATTGTTTCATCTCACTAGAAACAAAGGATGGAGGATCAGTCACATTTGGAAACAATGACAAAGCTCAAATAAAAGGTACATGTATTATTGGTAAAAATAATTCTGCAAAAATTGAAAATGTTCAGTATGTAGATGGTTTAAAACATAACTTACTGAGCATTAGCTAGCTGTGTGATAGTGGATTTGAAGTTATCTTTAAACCCACTCTATGCGAGGTTAAACATTCATCCTCGGGTAGAGTTTTCTTTTCTGGTGTGCGTAAAAAGAATTTATATGTACTATATCTTGATGATTTGCCTGCTGAGTCTTGTTTTATTTCTCTTGAAAAAGATAAATGGATTTGGCACAAACGAGCTGGGCACACAAGTTTAAACACCATTTCCAAACTATCAAAATTGGAACTAGTCAAAGGTCTTCCAAAAATTAATTTTGAAAAAGACAAAGTGTGTGAGGCTTGTGCCAAAGGAAAACAAATCAAAAGCATTTTTCACTCAAAAATATTGTTTCAACAAATCATCCTCTTGAACTTCTTCATATTGACCTTTTTGGTCCCATTAAAACTCCTAGTCTTAGTGGAAAAAGATATGGATTTGTGATAGTTGATGACTTCTCACGTTTTACATGGGTCTTATTTTTAAAGCACAAACATGAAGCCTTTGAAGCATTTCAATATTTTTGTAAAAGAATTCAAAATGAAAAAACAACTAAAATTATCTCTGTGAGAAGTGACCATGGAGGTGAGTTTGAAAATGAATCATTCAAGATATTCTTTGATGAAAACGGTATTTCTCATAATTTTTCTTGTCCAAGAATTCCTCAACAAAATGGGGTTGTTGAAAGAAAAAATAGAACTCTACAAGAAATGGCTAGAACTATTATGAATGAAGCCAACATTGAAAAATACTTTTGGGCTGAAGCCATTAACACAGCCTGCTATGTTTTAAACCGTGTGTCCATTAGAAAAATTTTAAATAAAACTCCTTATGAACTTTGGAAAGGTAGAAAACCAAATATTTCATACTTATATATCTTTGGCTGTTATTGCTACATATTAAATAATAAAGAAATTTGGGAAAGTTTGATCCAAAATCCGATAAAGGTATATTTTTAGGATACTCCACTTCGTCAAAAGGTTATAGAATTTATAATCTTAAGACTCAAACTGTGGAGGAATCCATGCATGTTCTTTTTGATGAGTTTGATGACTTGTGTCCAGAAAATTTGGATAAAATAGAAGAAGATGATCTTTCATCCTCAAAAATACACAGTCCAAATGAAGAGGATGATTCTGATCCATCCTCACAGTAGCCTCCAAGAGGATGGAAGGTAGCAACGCATCATCCTCTTGATCTGGTTATTGGAGATACGACAGATGGTGTGAGGACCAGACAGTCTTTTGCAAATAACATGGCCATGATATCACAAGTTGAACCAAAAAATATTGATCAAGCAATTTGTGACAAATCATGGGTTGAAGCTATGATGGAGGAACTTTCACAGTTTGAAAGAAATAACGTATGGGATCTTGTACCCCATCCTCTGGATAAATCCATCATTGGAACAAAATGGATTTTTAGAAATAAATTAAATGAAGACGGAGAGGTCACTAGAAATAAAGCAAGACTAGTGGCTCAAGGATACAACCAGCAAGAAGGAATCGATTATGATGAAACATTCGCTCATGTTGCTAGACTTGAAGCCATTAGAATCCTCCTAGCTTATGCCACTCATAAAGGCATCAAACTATTTCAAATGGATGTCAAAAGTGCCTTTCTGAATGGATTCTTAAATGAGGAGGTATATGTTCACCAACCTCCTGGCTTTGTAGATGAGAAAAAACCTAATCATGTTTTCAAACTCTCTAAGGCTCTTTATGGATTAAAACAAGCTCCTCGAGCTTGGTATGAGAGGTTAAGCTCGTTTTTAAAAGAAAATGGTTTTTCAAGAGGACAGATTGACACCACACTCTTTAAGAAAACTCTTAAAGAAGATCTGTTAATTGTGCAAATATATGTTGATGATATAATCTTTGGGTCTACCAATGAAAAAATGTGTGAAGATTTTTCTAACCTCATGCAAAGCGAGTTTGAGATGAGCATGATGGGAGAATTAAAATTTTTTCTTGGGTTACAAATTAAACAAATGAAGTCTGGCATCTTTATTTCCCATGAAAAGTACACCAAAGATCTTCTAAAGAAATACAACATGGATTCAGCTAAACCCATGGGAACTCCTATGCATCCATCCTCTATATTACACAAAGGTGATGAAGGAACCTCCATTTCTGAAAAGGAGTACCGAGGGATGATTGGTTCTTTACTACACTTAACTGCTAGCAGACTTGACATTGTGTTTGCTGTTGGACTTTGTGCAAGATTTCAATCCTCTCCAAAGGAATCTCATCGTATAGCTGTTAAAAGAATCTTCAGATACCTAATTGGAACAACTGATGTTGGAATTTGGTATAAAAAGAGTTCAAACCTTGACCTCTTAGCATACTGTGATGCAGACTATGCAGGAGATAAAGTTGAACGAAAGAGTACAAGTGGAACTTGTCAATTTCTTGGGGAGTCTCTCATAAGTTGGTCATGCAAAAAACAAAGCACAATTGCTTTGTCAACTACTGAAGCAGAATATGTATCAGCTGCCCAATGTTGTTCACAAATACTTTGGGTAAAAAATCAACTGGAGGACTATTCACTAAGGTACGCAAAAATTCCCATCCTCTGTGATAATACTAGTGCCATAAATCTTTCAAAAAATCCCATACAACATTCTCGTTCCAAGCATATAGAAATCAAACATCATTTCATACGAGATCATGTTCAAAAGGGTGATATTGAGCTAATTTTCATTGAAACTGAAAAACAATTAGCTGATGTTTTTACCAAGCCTCTTCAGGAGGACAGATTCAAAAATATTTTGGAAAACCTCTTTGTCATAAGTCTGTCCATAATTCATTAAAAACTTACTGTTTAATTCTAGTATTATTTCACTAATTCTAGCATTATGTCATAAGTCTGCCCAATCTGTTTTTGTCAAAATTCCTAAAAAAAAAAAAATCCATGTGAGTCTGAAAGGTATCAAGAGGTTCTTTCACGAATAAGGCCGTAAGCTTGTCCTTCTCAAACTCCTTATTATTTAAAACCTATTGTGTGGTTCAAAATGTATTTTAATTTGCCCAATTTGATTCTGAAAGTTTCAAAATATGAAAATGTTTGATCCTTTTTGGTGAAACGCACCAGAGTCAACAAATGCCAAAGCACGCTTCCCTCTACGTGCAGTTTTTCCAGCCAAACTCCTTGGCTTCCGTCATGCATTAAATGCTGACGGCTGAAAAAGTAACTGTTCCTGTCACGCGCTGCCTAGCCTCTAGCCTATCCCATCATTCCCCTCACGTCCAATCCTCAACTGCCGTAACCTCTCTCTTCCAAAATCCCTTCCGTCTCCCTTTCATCAATTCGTAAAAACCCTATCTCTTTCAAAAATCCCTTCATCCTTTGTCTTTCAAAAATCTATTCATCCTTCTCTTTCTAATCTTAGCAAATTTTCTCATGGCCCGCACCAAGTTCACTGCAAAACGAAAAGTTGTTGAACAACACTCTGAAGATGAATACGATAAGTATTCAAGAACGAACGAAGAGGATGAAGAAATTCTTCAACCTGAACCTATGACTACCATTCATCCTCCTCTTCATACAGCCACTATCCCTAACCTTGCTTCTACTCCTCCTCACCTCAAACGAACCCACTCTTCTTCATCCAAGAACTCCATTCCTGCTCTTGTACGACGATCCTCCAGAATCATGTCTGGAATCCTCTCATCCAAAAAACCAACTCAACAGGACAACACAGTTCATGTTATTGACTCTGATGATTCAGAGAAAACTGCTTCTGCTGATTCCATTCCACAACCTCCCATCAGCAACACTTCCTCTCCCTTACCTAAAAAATCATCCATTAAAAAACCTACTTCCAAACCTAAATCTACTTCCTCTGATTCTTTGTTTGAAACTCATGCCTTCGAGAAAGTGTATCTTTCTAAATGGATTGACAAATCGGTTGTAAATGGGAAGTTCATTGACTTCTCTGACCTTAGGAAAGGAGGATTTAATATTGAAGATATTTTTGATCAACTTGGCTGGACTTCTGTGTTAAAAATCAATGAACCTCAATATCCTCGCCTTGTGCGAGCGTTCTACGCTGCGGCTTCTGGGTCAAAAGGAGATTCTGGGTTCAGCATTGTACTTCAAGGTGTGCATATGGAGATTAACCCTATCTCCTTATGTCACATTCTGGATATTCCAGATGAAGGCTCCCTATGCTTTTCTGAAAAATGGTACTCCCAGTGCCAGGTCTCCAGAACTGAGGTGCTTCAAAACACACTCCCCAACTCGCCTAAGCCTCAAGTCGCCTCTAACCTTCAGCCTTTATGCAGAATTCTCCATAACATTTGTGTCCATTCTATTGTCCCAAGAGCAGGCAGCTTTGAAAAGGTTACTGAACTCGACCTCCTCCTCATTCATCATCTCACCACAGGTACTCCTCTTCATTTGGGGAATATCATTTTCAATTTCATGTTAAATGCTGTTGTTCTGGGAAGGTCTGCCCCCTATGGGATGCTCTTGACCAAAATTTTTAAATTTTTTAAATTACCTCTTGAGGACGAACCCTCTGTCCTCTTCAACAACTGGTTTTCCATGCGTAACATCAAACAAATGAGACTCAAACCTCTAGATATATCTTCCTCCATCAAAACATCCATTGCTCCAAAACGAAAATCATCCAAAACTCCACCAGCCAAAAAGTCGAAAAAAACTCAAAAAATCCACTCTTGCCACTTCACCACCCTCATTAGAAAAAATAAATCCTCCCACTTATGAGACTCCATCTCCTAATCTGGAACCCTTGGTAAATCCTGAAACAACTCCATCTCCTCCACGAGATTCTGACATTCCATGTCCCACCTATTCTTCACCACTAGCTATAATTCCATCTACATTCAACTATGGCACTACTACTCCAGAACCATCAGAAGATGTTCCTCTTCAACTTATGGAGGATGGGGCTGAACTCTATCATGATCTTATTCTGCAAAATCATACGTTCTCCCCACGAGTTCCTGGTGAAAAAGACTCTGCTGACATGAATCTATCTGAACCAGTCACACTTGACTCATCCTCTCCACTACCGCTTCATGAAGATTTGACCACAGGTACTCCGTCTGTTCCTACTCCTCACACTTTTTGTTCATCATATTTTAATCCTCTTGCTGGTGAGTCCTCCAAACCTCCTCCAGAGGTACCAGGGTAGGTTGACTCCACTCACCCCTTCATGGAAACCTCTGATGCTCCCAAAGAAGATGGCTCTAACAACTCGAAGAAAGAGCACAAAGAACTGAAAATGCTGAAAAAGATTCGTAAGGACTAGAAGAAACTGTTGGAAAGCTTCAACAATTTTCAACATCAACTGAATCATTTTGGGCTCCTTCTCAATTGGATCACAAATCACTTCATTCCTACCATTCTCCCTGGAGACCGCCCTCTAGTTCCCCAAGCTCAACCACCTCCGAATGCTGCATCTCAACCTTCTACCTCCTCTGATGACTCATCATCCTCGTCTTAATCTTTCTCCATTCATCTGACCTCTTCTTTTTGCTGCTGCCTCAATTCAGGGGGAGTAAGATTATGAAGACTATTTGAAGATTTTTAAATGAGTCTTATTTGCAATTTCTTTATTTTGTTAAAAACATTTTGCTTATGGTCTGTAATAATTTTGATTTATGGTTGTTATTACTCTACGGTTCATTACTTATATTTGTCCTTTTATTATCAAAAAATTTCAAAGTTTTTTTTAAGAAAAATATTTGAAAAAAGAAATTGTTTTAAAAACATTTCTCATAATATTGAGGGGGAGCTTATACTCTGTTCTCTCAATATCCATCATAATCTAAAAAGAATTTTGTCATCATCAAAAAGGGGGAGATTGTTGAGACAAAATCTCTCTCATATGGTTTTAATGATAACAAAATTGATTGATTATGACTCTTGTTATATCTAATATGTGCTCTTGAGTGTTTTATAATTAGAAAACAGGTTATTCTTCAAATAAGATAAAAACTTTGTAAGTCAACAAGGTTTCAAACAAGAGGATGGACCAGAGGATGAACCCCTCAAAGAGGATGAACCGACTTTGTCCAGAATCACGTTATATGTATTCTTCTTCCATATGCAAAGTCAATTCAGTAATTAAAGTTTGAAAGACAAACAAGTCATCTGAAGCAACAAAGGAAGGCAGAGGATGAGCGCTGAATATTTGGAATATAGTAGGACTGACCTCTAGCTCTAATACATAGGCTTATGATAAAAATGGTTATACCTTTTCACCTTCACATAAAGGATAAACTAAACATAGCCTAAAATAGAACCTGGCATGCCTTGGTGAGAGAGAAAGAGAAAGGACAGCCCAGACACGGACTTCAAAAAGGGCTTGCATCTGCCATACGAGGATGAACGACACTCTCATCCTCCTGCAATCAAACAAGACAAAAGACAGCTGGATGGTATTCTTGTAATTCAGACTTTGACCTTTTTGATCACTGTGCCCAACGGTTATGTAGCATCAAGAACCATTGTTAGTCTATCTTCAACTTTATAAAAGGATTGATGCACTTCTTCATTAGACACACAACTACAGCAATCAAAGATAAAAAGGCTAAGAGCTATCAAGTGTCATTCTCATCCTCTCTTCACACTTTCTATTGTATTACACTAGATTTTGAATCATCCTCTTAGAAAGTGCTAGTTAAGAGAAACATCAAAACACCTTCAAACTTACAGTAGTTTCTAAGTGAGTTACACTTAGAAATAGTAGAAATTCGTGAGAAGATATTGTAAGCTTGGTGAAGCTTGAAAACACAAAGGTTGTAACTAACCTCTGAGAGACGTTGACTGTTTTTAGTGAATTCTCACAAGTGGGTGAGGACTGGACGTAACCTTTTTGGGTGAACCAGTATAAAGCTGTGTGTGTCAATGTCCAATCACTCTCTCTCTTTTACAATTAATCTGTTCATTCACTTAACTTGAATTTCTAACCTCTTACCTTCATCCTCTAGAAGAGGATAAAGCTTTAAAACTTAAAAGAAAATTTTAAACGCCAAATATCCCTATTCAACCCCCCTTCTAGTGATATTCTAGTCACTTCAGGAAGAATCTGACAAGTCTAGAAGCACATCAGAGAAAGTAATTCTGTCTCTGATGGCTCATACCAACTCAAGTTCTGGATACAGCTCAGGAACAGAATCAGAAGATGAAGACAATGAGGTATTTTCTGATCTCTCTAAATCTGAATTAATTGAGACTTTAAAAGACTTGTTAAATGCAAACAATAAGATGTCTTTAAAACTGAAAACTCTTAGGGAAGATAAGAAAAATCTAACCAAAGAAGTCCAAGTTTTAAAGAATCGAAATTCTGAGTATGCAACTGAAAACAATGATTTTAAAACTGAAGTTGCAAGACTCAAGTCTGAAAACCAAACTCTCAAAAGTAATATTTGTTCCACTTCTAAAACTGTTTGTGAATCTGATATGCATGAGCAATTTTTTCAAAACTTTATTTCTAATGGAATGGAAAGAAGTAAATTTGCATCTATGATTTATGGAAACAGTAACTCATGAAAGAGAGGTCTTGGTTTTACAGAAACAATTACTGAAAGTAAAGCTGTTCATTCTGATGTTTTATGCATTGTTTGTGCTAAGAAAGGTCACTCTGAACTATCTTGTCCACTGGTAAAATCTGAACAAGATCAGAGAGCTGTTAAGACTAACAAACCTGGACCCAATCAGTTCTGGGTACCAAAAGATCAAATTGTCTATGTTGCAGATATTCTGAGCAACCAGAAGGAGACACCAACAGTGGTTCCTGGACAATGGATGTTGGCAATGCACAAGCAGAAGAAGGTTTATGTTCCTGCTACAACAAGACAAAGGAAATCTGTGTCTGATGGAAGAAGGTCTGATCAACTCAACCAGAACCAGAATCGGAATCAGAACCAAAACTAGAACCAGTATCAGAAGCACAGAAACTGGAACCAGTATCATAGGAACAGGAACTGGAACTAGAATCAAAACTGGAACCAGTATCAGAAGCACAGAAACTGGAATGAGTATCATAGGAACAGGAACTGGAACCAGAATCAAAATTGGAACTAGTATTTGAAGCACAGAAACTGGAACCAGTATCATAGGAACAAGAACTGGAACCAGAATCAGAACTGGAACCAGTATCAGAGGCACAGGAACTGGAACCAGAATCAACACTGGAACCAGAATCAAAGTCAGTACCAGAACCAAAGTCAGTACCAGAACTAGAACCAGAACCTGAACAGGTATCAGTATCAAAGGTTGAGGTATGATCATCAGAATTACTTTAATTATCAGAATCAGTATGATTACCAGAATCACCATAAGTTCCATAATCACCAGAGGAACATGGTGTATCAGCTTAAGCAGAAAGAAAGGAATCAGAATCAGGAGACTTCTTCAAACATTCCAGTAAGATTCATCAAGACTACAAACCTGGAAGGGAATTCAAATCCCCTCATCCAAACTATGTAATCACAGAACATACAGATTAGGAATCTGAAAATCAAAAGCAAGAGGATTTTCAGAGTAAAACTGAAACTGTTGACATAGAGGTTACATCTTGCTGTAAATACTATTATTATTTGATATTTATGTTTACTGTGATAACAAGAAGCTTGATCTTAACAAATCAAAGCTAGATAAGTATTTTGCAGGTTTTCAAACTGTTAGAAGAACCAGGTGATTCACACGAATTGAATACTTCAGCAGAAACACCATTCCAGTGGGTTCAAAAACAAGCAGAAATCACCAGAAGCAGAATTAATGGTTTGGCTGTATTGAGTTAAATTTTAAATTATTTGATTTGCATTATGTAATATGACAAACTGCTTGATCTTGACAAATCAAAGCAAGATAAAAATAGTGCAGGTTCACCAGAACCAAAGGGAGCTGAAGCAGAAGAAACAGAAGTACATGGAAAGGTAGAGAATACAAGCAAGTCAGCAACCCATGACAAATCTTCAAAAGATAAATCTGATCAAGTCAGAAACAGCCAAGATAAGCCAGAAGAGGAACATGGTGTATCAGCTAAAGCAGAAAGAAAGGAATCAGAATCAGGAGACTTCTTCAAACACTCCAGTAAGATTCATCAAGACTACAAACCTGGAAGGGAATTCAAATCCCCTCATCGAAACCATGTAATCACAGAACATACAGATTAGGAATCTGAAAATCAGAAGCAAGAGGATTTTCAGAGTAAAACTGAAACTGTTGACATAGAGGTTACATCTTGCTGTAAATACTATTATTATTTGATATTTATGTTTACTGTGATAACAAGAAGCTTGATCTTAACAAATCAAAGCTAGATAAGTATTTTGCAGGTTTTCAAACTATCAGAAGAACCAGGTGATTCACACGAATTGAATACTTCAGCAGAAACACCATTCCAGTGGGTTCAAAAACAAGTAGAAATCACCAGAAGCAGAATTAATGGTTTGGCTGTATTGAGTTAAATTTTAAATTATTTGATTTGCATTATGTAATATGACAAACTGCTTGATCTTGACAAATCAAAGCAAGATAAAAATAGTGCAGGTTCACCAGAACCAAAGGGAGCAGAAGCAGAAGAAACAGAAGTACATGGAAAGGTAGAGAATACAAGCAAGTCAGCAACCCATGACAAATCTTCAAAAGATAAATCTGATCAAGTCAGAAACAGCCAAGATAAGCCAGAAGAGTAATCTGGATATTTACCATAATCTGAAGCTGTTACAGATTCATCAGAACCAGAAGCTGATCTATCAGAATCAGAAGCTGTTACAGATCTTCCAGAACCAGAAGCTGATGTTGATGAAGCTTTGGTAGAGGAAGGTTGGATACTTGCAATGCAAGAAGAGCTGAATGAATTCCAAAGGAATGATGTTTGGGATCTGGTATCCAGACCAAACAAAAACATTATTGGAACCAAGTAGGTGTTCAGAAACAAATTCAATGAAAAGGGTGAAGTTGTAGCTCAAGGATACAGTCAACAGAAAGGTTTAGATTACACTGAGAAAGGTATAGGATACAGTCAATGAATTCTGATTTTCCAGACCATGTTTTTAAACTTAAGAAATCTTTATATGGTTTAAAACAAGCACCAAGGGCATGGTATGACAGACTTAGCAACTTTCTGCTTAAGAATGAATTTAATAGAGGCCATATTGATAATACTCTATTTAGGAAATCCATTAAAAATGATATTTTGATTATTCAAGTTTATGTTGATGATATCATATTTGGATCGACTAATGGCACTTTGTGCAAAGAGTTTTCTGACCTAATGCAGAAAGAGTTCCAAATGGGCATGATGGGAGAACTCAAGTTCTTCCTGGGAATTCAGATTCATCAAGGTAAATCAGATGAAACCAGCCAAAAGGTAGACCAGAAAACATACAGAGTGTTTGTGTCTGTGCCCGTTTTCAAGCTCACCCTAGGGAATCCCATTTAACTGCTGTCAAACGAATTTTAAGATACCTTAAAGGAACCACCAACCTTACCCTGTTATACAAGAAAACCCCTACCTACAAACTTAAAGGTGTTTGTGATTCCGACTATGCTGGAGACAAATTGGAAAGGAAAAGTACAAGTGACAACTGCACTTTCTTTGGTGATAACCTGATCTCTTGGTCAAACAAAAGACAAAGCACCATTGCCATGTCAACAGCTGAAGCTGAGTATATATCAGCAGCAGGATGCAGTTCACAGTTACTCTGGATGAAACATCAACTTGAAGATTACAACATCTTTGAAACCAATATCCCTTTGTTCTGTGATAACACTTCAGCCATAAACCTAACCAAGAACCCTATCTTACACTCTAGAGCCAAACACATTGAAATAAAACACCATTTCATTAGGGACCATGTTCAAAAAGGGACTTTAAGCATCCAGTTTGTGGACACTGATCATCAATGGGCTGATATCTTCACCAAAGCATTACCAGAAGATAGGTTCGAATTCATCAAGAAGCATCTCAGCATTACCTCCATATCTGACTAGCTCAAGTAGTCATCTTAGGAGTTTTTAAATTTCTTGTAATTTTATTTTCTGTTTTTACTTTCTGTAATTTGTAAAGAGAAAAACAAAAAATACAAAAATAGTAGGACCACTTTTTGGCTGATGACAAAAAGGGGGAGAGAGAGAAAAGAGAAATAAGTAGAAAAGGAGAGATAAAAAGAAAGGAGGAGCGAAAAAGAAAGAGATGAAAAAAAGGAGAAATAAGTAGAAAAGGAGAGGAATTAGGGAGAGAGAAAAAGAAAGAGTGAAAAAGAGAAGGATTGAAAAGGAGAGGAAACAGGGAGAGAGAAAAAGAAAGAGTGAAAAGAGAAGGAGTTGAAAAGGAGAGGAGAAGAGAAGAAAAGAAAGAGTGAAAAGAGAAGGAGTTGAAAAGGAGAAGAAAAAGTCAGTATCAGATTTAGGGGGAGAGATTGGTCTGAGATGGAGTAATTCAAGTCTTCGAGTTATAAACTAGCAAAATAAGTTAAGGTTTTGTCATCATCAAAAAGGGGGAGATTGTTGGAACCAAGTTGGTTCTAAGTCTTAGGATTTTGATGTTTACAAAAGCACTCAATGTAATCTTATTTTGTACCTTGAATTATTACATTAAATACAACCAGCAAATGAAGTTTGCAGAGGCATAAAATGAATCCTGGAATTACCAGAAGATACTACAGGATGTCAAAACATCACCAGAAGATATCTTTGCTGGCCCAGATCAGAAGGAAGCAATGTCAGAAGAAGACCTGGACCATACCAGAGGAAAGCCTGCCAGAGGGAGAGTTGTTCCAGACCAAAAGGAATCAAATATCATATTTATTCCAGAAGTTATTCTGACCAGAAGATGGCCTGGCAGTAAAAAAAATTAAACAGCCCAGACTTGATCCAGACTCAACCAGAGGATAAGTTAATGAGTTCAGAACAAGAGAATCAATCCAGATTTGACCCAGAACATAAGATAGCATGATTCAGGGCATGAAACTAAGTCCAGACCAAAAGAAATGAATTCCAGAATTGATCCAGACCTGATCTAAAATCAAAGGTAAAATGCCCAGACTGAAATATTACTTGTCCAGATTTAATTTCAATTTAATCCAGACCAAGTCCAGAATTGGTCCAGATCAGAGGGAATATTTCCAGATCAGTGGTTCAGAATTAATTATTTGGTCCAGTAATGGTCTAGATCAGAAGATCAGACCATGGCCCAGTGTTGGCCGAAATCAGAGGTTCAGGATGTGTGGTCCAGCAATGGCCGATATCAGAGGATTATAGCATATCAGGTGCAAGTCCAGGATGGCCGAAATTAGAAGATCAGAGGGTTAGGAAGTGTGGTCCAGGGAAGGCCGAAATCAAAAGATCCAATGGTCCAGATTTAATCAGGAGGATTAATGGTGGAGATTTTAATTTATTTTAATCAAAGTTTTAAAAAGATTTGTTACAAAAATAAAAGTGAGGTATTGTGGAATTCAGGAGCTGTGGCGGGAAGCAACTAAAGTTTTGATTGGCCAGTTATTTTTTAAAAGAAATCTGAGGCTTAAAAAGATATGTTTTTTATTTTAAATGAAGCCCTATTGGTCAAGTTATTTTTGCAAGAGAATCCAGCAAGATTCAGCTCGAATTTAAGCATTGGAAGAGGCCCTAATCTGCATCTATAAAAGGAGGCTCAAGGCAGAATACTCATCATCGAAAATCACAAAAGAGTCATACACTTCCAAAGCAAACACTTAAATTTTCAGAGAGGTCAATTGTGAGTTCCAACTTTCAAGAAGCAAGTACTCGTGTTATTTTCTTTCCACTGTGTCCAATCTAAGTTGTTGAAGTAGAGTCTACAAGCTGAGGGAGTCAGTAGGGGTAGCAGGTTACTTGGCAATTAGATTCATAGTGTTGTAATTTCTTCTACAATCTGGGATTTTCAGATTGGCTGAAAACAGGTGTTCTATTCCTCAAGAGTCTAGGATTGTTAGACTGTTTGAGAAGACTGACATGGAGGGTCAGTAGCAAGGTTGTAATTCAAGGTTTGAATTAGTGAAATCCTTCAAGGTGAAGGGACTGGACGTAGCCTCGTTAACGGTGAACCAGTATAAAAATTGTGAGTTTTATTTTTACTTTATATCCGCTGCTAACTCTGTTTTTAATGATACATCAAGTTTTGTTTTAAAAGTATAAAAACAGGAAAAGTATTCAAGTTAAGTCGAATACAATTCAACCCCCCCTTCTCGTGTTTGCACCTTCATCCTCTGCTCTCTCGGCCCTTTTTTTTTTCTATCTCGCGGTCTCTTCCTCTTCTCTCTCAGACTCTCATTTCTTCGTTTATCTCAGCCTCTTTTTTCTCCCTACTCGGCCTCCTCTTTTTTCTCAGCCTCTCCTTCCATCGTCGTCGCCGCTGTCTTCTTTCTCCTTTCTCGGCTTCTCCCTTATCTTTCTCGGTCTCTCCTTCCTCTCGCTTGCGGCCTCTCCTTTCCTTTGTTTTTTCTGAGGCGGCTGCTGAACCCAAGCTAGGGTTTCAGCTTAACCCTTTGCTCTTTTTTTTAACCAAGTTGGGTTCGGCCCATTTAGATTTTTTTTTTTAAAAAAAACTGTTGATTAAGTACCCAATACCATAAATAAAAAAATAATAATAAAAAACGTATTGCATAAAAATTAATTAACTAAAAACTGTTGATTTTTAATTAAGTGTCCAATTTCATAAATAAATAAAAAACAAAAGGTATTGCATTAAAAATTAATTAATTGGAATATTTTTTTTATTTTTAAAATCTATCTTCACAAATAAGCTAATAAATTAAAATTTATAAATGAATTAATAAATAAAAATCATTATTAAATGTTAACTAAAATGACATCATTTAATCTATGAATAGTAGAATACGAATTATAGAACCTGATAATTTTTTTAAAAAAAAAATTAGATAAATAAATGAATCTAAAATTAACTTTTTTTATATTAGATTAATTAGATGTGACATCTTTTTAATCTTTGAGTTGTTAAGACACAATTTGTACTACTTGGTGACTTTAAGACTCAATTTTAAAACCGAAAATAATAAAAATATTTTTAAACGGATTAAATTAGATGCGACATTTTTTTACTCCTTGAGTTTTGAGACACGAGTTGTACAACTTGATCGTCTTAAAATTCATATTTTTAATAATTCAAATCAAACAAACTCCTTTTATTTTCGTCAAAAATTAACCTTTTAATAACTAAACACGATTTATTTAAAAATAATCAACACATCCGCATTTTCTAACTAAGAACTACGTAGCTTTGATTTCTCCATCGCACCGGGAGATACGTAGGAGCAAAATCACACTCTTTTCAAGCACATTAATTAAAAATTTCTTTTTTTGTTCCTCTTTTCTTTAAACACGTATTTATTTCAAAATCACATTAAAAATAAATAATTGATAATCATATTTAGTAATAAAGAAAAATAAATATATTTAAGTTAATAGTAGTTTTGCACAATTAATTATAGGTAACCGTATTTTAAGGATGTCGTAGGGTGCTAATACCTTCCCTACGCATAATCGACTCCCGAACTCAAAATTTGGTTTCAAAGACCATTTTTTTTGTCTTTTTTAAGGGTTTCCCAATGCTTTCCCTATTTTAAATAAACTTTGGTGGCGACTCCATTGAATTCGAGAAACACTTGAAATTTAGGCCGCGACATTATGTGTTTATTCCCATCAATAAACTCTTCTTCTTAGTTGTATCTATTCCTCAAGTGACATTATTTATGTATAAATTGTGTCATTTTATTGACAGGAGTAATGAATTTTTTTGTTATCAACTTTTTTTCATCCATTTTTTATATTTTAAGTCACCTCATTATTATCTTTTGTAACATACTATTAAAAGATACTCTTTGGTGTGATAGGGCAAATCATATCAAAGTTTTTCAATGTACCATGAGATTCGTTGTTCATCTCATTTACATTCATGAGGATGAATCGAACTTAAAGACTAATGTAACAACATGCTTTAGAATCTTTAAATACAATTATCATTAACAACTACATTGCTAAAGTCTTGCGGCAATCAAAATCGGGAAAAAAATCAATTTTCTTTCTCATGGCTTAAGCCCTCTTGCATTCCAATTAAAAAAGATATTTCCACAAAAATTAATTTTATAAAGAAATAACTATAAATAACAAAGTTAACGAGTTAACCATGATCACTAAGATGTTTCTCATAAGTTAGGGTCCACTATTGAGCACTACAAGTCGTTTTATCTCACAATCCAAACTTCAATGTAAGGTTTATAAGTTAATCAAGTTACTCATACCTTATGAAAGACTTAGACCTTCAAACCTGTTTGATTTACTTTTTAAAAACTGTTTTTTTTTCTTTTTTATTAAAAAATTTAAAACTTGTTCCAATATACTATTTTGTAATATTGATTTTGAAAATTGTTTTCTATTTTACTGTTTTTAAAAGCAAAAAAATAAAATAGGTAAAATATTTTTTTTTTCACTCTTCAGTTTTTTATACTTAAAATTGGAAATAAAAACTCACGGAAAAGCTGTTATTTTCATTAATGACAATATAATAATATTGAACAACTTTACTTTTAAAACAAAAAATAAACGAAATACTACTTACACGTTATGCACGTTATACTGACTTATAGCACACTAATATATTTGGCATGTACACAGTATACAGATGCATTTTTTAACTTGCTCATTCTGTGCAGTGTTTCTTAATTGCTTTTAGTATATGAATTTCCTTGTTTATATTTTAAACTACTAAAAATTATTACTAATAAAATTTGAATTTCCTTGTTTTTTCATTTACTATATAAATAACAAATAAAAGTGAATTTTCATATAATTTGTTTTGTCAAGTAGTTCAATAATTAGACTCGCATATTTTTAAGTGTGGAAAATTAAAAAATTTTGAATTGAAATGTTTTTGTAGTTATCAATTAAATTATACTTACGAGATATTTCTAAATAAAATTAGCCCTTCAATTTGTAAATTTAATATAAATAATGACACATTTTAGTCCATTAGAAAAACAACACGACCCAATTTAGTAAAAAAATAAAAACAACTTTTAATATTTGGAAAAAATAAACTTAAAAAATTCAAACATTAAATGAACCGACATAAAAAGAACAATTAAATCTCTAATAATAATTATAAACGGAGGATTTGGTCCTTGTTAATAATAAAAAAGAAACTATTGAGTCTCGATATGTCCCCAAACAACTTCCTCTTCAACAAATCATTCATTTTTTTATTCTTTTTTTTAGCATTTAAATAATCTACCAATCATTATAAATATACATTAAGTAGCATGCATTTTGTCTTTAATTCATTACATACTATTTTTTTTTATATTAGTTGAAATTTTATACATCCAAAATGTACCATGAATTAATGTGTTGCAGTTTATTATTTAATATAATAAAACTTTATTGAAAATATTTTAAATTATATTCAAAAAAATATTTGTATATATATATATATATAAATTAAAGGAGAATAATTATAAAAAAAATGAAATGTATTAAAAAGGTTGATAATTTTAATACTCAAAACATATTTTAAAAATAAGTTTACCAAGCAATTATTTTCATTTTTTCATCTCTAAAACATAACTGATTCAAACAGGCCTTTCCATATCTAATATTTGTTTCCTTTTCTTTTTTTTTAATCAAATTCTATTTTGTACTGTTTCTATTTTGTTGTCAAGTAATATACACTTTAAATATGGAAAAGTACTAATTATTGAGTTGTACTTCCAAGACATTTTGTATTGTTTCTTTAATCTTTAATGTTTAGAGCTACTTCTTGGAAATTAAATTAATATTATGACAAAAAAAAAATGTTATCAATAAGGTTATTGTCAGAAATATTACATTAAACTAATAAATATTATTAAAAATAAAAATAAAAGATTATTACATTTATAGTAAATAAAAATAAATAAGAATTAACATTTGTATACACGGTTGGTTTAATTCAGATAAAAGTTAATGGAAATTTGATCCGAACAGTTTTTCATAAAGAATTCAATAAATATTGGTTTTGTGCCATTTTTTTTTTTATTTTTAGATTAATTTACAGTTTTTTATTTAGATCAAATTGGATGTGAAAATTCTAGCAGTGATTTTGGTAAAACTAGTCAATTTTGATTTAATCTCAATAAAATAGTGTTTTTTAATCACTACATGGTGTTGGGTAAGGAATTTAAAACAGTTTAATGTTTATTTTGTAAGGAATATAAATGATCAAAATAATTAAATTTATCTCTAAATATATTTTTAGACTCTATAATCATCTCAACAAAAATTAAATTTTTTTTAACTATAAATAAATTAAATATTAATTTTTTAAATGTTAAAATATCAAGATAAAAATAATGAAAATATGAACATAAAAATTGAATTTTAACCTCATTTTTTGTGAATGAACTTTTTATAGTGTCATAAATATACATGAAAAAATTCATTAAAAAATAGATGTTGCCTTAACAACATGAACTAAAATTGTATGCATGATAATTTTGTAAGAAATAAAAATTGTATTTATAATTTACGAGTCTTAAAATTAAAATGTTAAAATTTTATAAAAATTAAAAACATATTTAACTATTTAATCTATATACCCGATTTTGTCTTTTTTGGAAGAAAGTGGATACAAAGATTACTCACTTTATAATTTGAAGGGATTGCAAGCTGGATTTGCAGAATAAAAACAGAAAGTGTTGCATTGTTTTGGAATAACAAAAAATGTAAAGTTTTAGATAAAAATAATATTTTAGCAACAAAGGTATGTTTATAACAACAAAAATTATGTAGGTGGAGATTATTGGTGAAAATAGGTCACGTTGGATTTTGAAAGACTTGAATTAGACATGAGTCTGAGTTGCTGTTAATCATTGATTTTTTTTGTCCTTACCCTAACCTTTTTTAAAAGTACCTGAAAGCTTATTTAAAAACCTTATTCACATTAAAATATTTAAATAGTATATTTTATATTTTTTTTAAATAGGCTAAACTAGGCCTTTATATGTAGGGAAAACTAATAAAATAATAAACATAAGAGAAACTAATAAAATTATAACCAAATCTAATAAAATCTAACAAATACAAATATTAGTAAATAATTAATAATAATAAAATGACAATGTTAATAAATAATAATAAACAAATATATATATATATATAGAGGTTTTTTTATAAGTATGAATTTGATCTATTAAAATTAATAGACCTTAAAAAAAAGTCCAAGTCTAGCCTTTTCATTACAAATGTCATAAGTAGACCAGACTATTAACCCATGACGTACAACCTAACCTATTCTCACTCATAGTGGAGATTGAACATATAATCTTTTTATCAGTTTATTTTATAACTCTCTCACTTAAGCCACCAAACTAATTTTATATCCACTTCAATCATATTCGAACTTAATTGAACAATAAAGAGAATGCATCTTCCCAAGAATTTAAATTTCATAAAAATCAAACGAGGGACCAACCTAGCCTTTCCTAAGAAATATACAAAATATTTTTTATATGATTAAAAGGCAAATCTAATAACTATGAGAAGAAAAAAATTATAGATATTTTTAATTATATTTCATTAGTGTTAGTTCTTGTAATAAATTTTAAAAGAGGAGGAATCAAATTGCATATGGAAAAAAGTTACACTTACTCAATAATATCATATTGAATAAATAGTTTTTTAAATCAATTGTTTGATTAAAAATTATTTACATACAGATTATATCTATAAATTTTAATATTAATTTATAATTATTTTTTATTGGAACAAAATGTGTCAAAATTAACTGCAACGGTGTAATTATATATATAACGTAAATCTCAACGCATTTTGATGACCTAAAAAATGATTATAAATTAATATCAAATTTTATAGATATGAAATATATGATGTAACTCCAAATCCTACCTTTGATTTTAAAAAAAAATTATATGCATGTATGATGTTGTTATTGAATAAATGTAAATGTAACTGTTAATTATAATTCTTTAAATATAATTTGATCTTTCATTTTTTAAAAATACTTACACACACAATCGTTCACACACATATATAAAAAAAACTATAGTAATTAAATAAAAATATTCTTACAATATTAAACAATATTATGAGAAAGCTTTTCACCTTCATTTCAATTAGAGATGAGATAAGTTAGGTGGTCCAATAGAGGTTTATAGATTAGCCTAATTCATGAATATGTGAGTACATACTGTATTTAATAATTAGATAAAGCTAATACTTTTAGAATAATCTATTTAAATATGTGGAACTATATAGTTTAGCTTTAATGACTTTTTGAGATAGACTTTTAAAAAGTCACATCATATTTATAAAAAGTATTTATCAAATAACAGACTTAAATCATTCTTAATAAATCTATTATATTATGGGGCCCAGTCTACAACCCAAACACACTATTGATTTCATACTTTGAAACTCTAAAGTGAACCTTTTGTTCAATATCATATCAAAAATAATATTTATGAACATGTTTATTTCTAACAATATTTTTAAAATAATCGTATTAAACACATCATTAATTTCAAGTTAGAGTTTAATAAATATGTACAAAACATAGTAAAAATATTTTACATATACATTGAATCATATATTATCGATATATATCACTGTATTATATCACTTAATATCTAATCTAATATGTAGTATATATATATGTAATCAAGATTTATAGGTAATATTTTTTTATATACTTATCTCAAAATCGAACTGTTATACTTGTTAAGGTTAAAAACGTAATTATTAATGTCTTTCTATTATTTTTATCATTTTTTTTACTTTATAGGTTTTTTTCACTAAAGTTATACTTATCTTCTCTTCCTTATTTTTTCATTTTTATTATTTTTTATTATTTCTACCCCTATCTCTTACTCTTTTTTTTATACTTTATTATTTTTCATTCTTTTTTTAATTCATTCTTGTTCTGACTTTTTTATATTATATTATTTCGTTTTCTTTTTTTACTTATGTTCTCTTTTTTTTCTTTTATATTTTATTATTTTTTTAATCTTTTCATATACTATTTAAATCTCAATAAAACTACCTTAGAAAAACTAAACATATAATTTCTTCAAATTTTTACATGTCTAATTTTTAAATTAAAATTGTCATTTCGCATCGCAGTCGAATTATTAATGTAAAAAATCTCTCTTTCACGATTCCATCATTTTTTTTCTTTCTCTTCCATAATTCCAACATCATTTTTCTTATATTTTTTTAATAGAATGCATTTTCAGATTACTTTAATAACATATATTGTTGTGTATAATTAACAAGGACTCAAATAACTAGATTTGAATTTATAATATATTTAATTTATTAACTAATTTTAATTAATTAAATTTTTAAAATTATTCATCAATCAATTTTCATAGATGAGTGCAATGAGTCAATTTGGTTCGATTTTTAAAGAGAAAAAATCAAATTAAATAAACAGTTTAGTTTAATTGAGTTTTTGTATTATTTTATTGCAGAGTACGTAAAAATACTGAAAAACACAAGAAATAGAGATTTGAATTGTGTTGATCATTTAAACATTAAATTATTTTGTCTAAAGTTGTAAGTCAACATTTCACACAAAAACATATTTACTTAAAAATCATTTTGAAAACAATTGAGTTGAAGCAAAGTTATTGAAATACAATTTAGTTAACTTCTTTGTCAAATAGCTTTTCTTCAAATTAATAATAAAATATGTTTGAAGATAAAACACAAAGAACTATATAAAATTAAAGAGTAAAGAGAAAAAGGGTGAACACATTATTTTTATACTAGTTCACAACGACTTGTTGTTATATTTAGTCATCCATTATAAAGAGATTTTTCCTTATTCGGTCAAATGATTTGAACCACTAAACTATATATTATTTACTCTGTCTCTCTAAGTTACCAGTATTGTTCTAACCGTTCTTCAAGCTACACATGCTTTTTTACTCTACCTCTTTAGGCTACAGATTTTGTTCGAATCGCCTTTTCTGACTACTCACTAGACAATTTCTAGTCTTTTCAATAATTATGGGAAACTGCACTATTAAGGAACTAAGTGTTTGTCTGTCTCTCCAAACTGACCTTTAAACAAAGTTTGTTGCCACCATTGAATGAGATTACAAATGTGTGAGGTTTTTTAGACATGAACACAAAGTCTTTCTAGGATCTTATCTCTCAAAGAGAGGATATTACAATATGAACCCTATATCAATCCACATATAATAGCTCACTAAGAGTTGATTATAGTTTGTGTGTACTTTTTTGATTTACAACAAATTCTAATGACTCTCAATAAAGAGATATTTCAAATTCATCTAACTTGTTCAAAACTTTTCTTATATGTATTCTTTCGATTTTGAACATTCATTTTTCTTTTATTTTACCTCATACTATGGATGTTCAATGTGAACTATTTCATGGAGAATTTTGTCATATGATATTGAATATTGTAGATGTAGTCATATCTTTCTTATTGAACGAATTGCCACTGCGAACTAATTCATATTGGAAATGACCATGTGATAGCGTTTCAGCAAGTGTACTGAATCGTTGCAAGTAATAATTAAAACGGTTGTACCGAGTGTCGAACTCAAGGATTGCATTTTACTATGGAATTATGTTTAATTACTAAAATTGAACAAAAAGTTTCTAGATTGATTGGAATAATATTTAAATTAGCGAAAGTAATAAAATTGAAATTTTTCAATGAGAAAAATGTCACAGATGAGTTTCACTACGAGTCCAACCTTGGTTTCTAATTTGATCCTAATTATTGAATTCCTTTATTGAATTATTACTGAATTCTCTTTAGTATTCTTGCCCTAATGTCATAGTGACTGAATCTTTAATTCCAAAATAACCCCTAATTCCTTAGTGGATTTAAGACTAGGATTAAGCTTTACAATACAAAAATTCTCTTTTAAACTGCTGCCTCTGCAGCTAATTTAATTGGTTTCATAACCTACATCTATCCCTAGACTACAATTTCATGAATTTATCATCTAAAGCATTCGTAAAGTCCACTTCCGTTTCAAAATACGAATCGTAAAACATTTTAAAGTTGATCAAGCAATAAAAAGAATTAAGCACAAAGATGAGAAAAATAATTCAATAAATTTATTCATATAACCAGGAATCAAATCATACAAATAAAAGTTTCATCTTGTTTCGCTCATCCCTAACAAATGGAGTTTAGTTACTCATGACAGAGATAAAAGAGATAGAAATTAAAGAAGAATTACAAGAAAGATTCATGAATGATTCTTGATAAAACTCCTTCAATGGTGTAGAACAACCGTCTCTAATTTTCTCTGCTAGGGCACAAGTCTCTAAGCTTCCCAATTGACAAAAAGATCCCTAGAAAATCAGAAAAACTCGATTTTATACATTATGCAGCGTGCCAAGCGCCCCATGCGCGGGACTTGTGCTTCAGGCGCATTTAAACATAATTAGAAACGTCGAAATGCGCTTCAGGCGCGTGATTGGCGATTCAAGCGCACATCATCTGATGTCTGGCATTTATTGCATTTTTCTCCTCTTTTGAGTCCGAAATTGGTTCCAGTGTCTTCATGAAAGTTGTAACTATGGATCTTAGCTTTCATTTGCACTTGGTTTGACTCCAATTTGACATATACAACTCTAGATATGACAAAAATACTCCATGTAGATCATGTTGATTTCTCACCAAAATTCAGCACTACACTAAAGCAATGAAATAACACAAAACTACAAAAAATCTCTACTTAATTAAGCAAATAAAAACATAAACATTTTATTAAATCCAAGAACTAAAATCAACAAAATATATCCTTAAATTAACTAGTGATTGAATATAAATAAGACTAAAAATAGTGAAAAATATGCATATGATAAAGAGTTATCACCATGTGATCATCATCAAGTTCTAAGTTTCAACGATGTTTCTTATATAGTACTAAAGATATAGAGGTTGAGAAAAAAGTCATTATACCTAAAAAAAAAGTTGTTGCAATTGTACAAATAGCCATTTTGTACCAACCTATCTATTTTGTTAAGTATAGAAGTTAATTAATAAAACTGTTAATTTAGAAAAATAAAAAAAAAGTAGTTTAAAATTTGATTAAATAAGGAAGGGGCACTAGGGTAATATTTAGATAAATGAAGGGCAAAAAAGAAATTTCATAATTTTTTTTCTTTTTTTGTTATCAAAACACTCATCCAGAACGCATTCTGATGATATGCCCGCATGCCCACATCTGAAACTAGAAAAACAGGAAACACCCTGCATATCTGAAACTGCCAAAACAAAGAAACGCCCCGCATCTACTTGCATGTTGAAGATCTTCTCATATCCTTCATCTACTCATCTTAAGCTTCTTCGTATCAAGGTGTTTCAAGTGTTTGCATGTTGAAGATCTTCTCATATCCTTCATCTACTCATCTTAATCTTCTGTTGTTTATCTATTTAGCTTAAACGATTAAACACCTACGATTAAACACCTTTCTAAGTCATCCAAACGCATGGTGAGTACGGACTCTTCTTTTCCCCTTTATTTTTTATTTTATTTTTATTTTTGGGACATATTTGATTTTGATCAGTCTTGTTAATGTTGATTTACATGTTTAAGTGGGTCTAAATTTCTATTTTGAGAAAATAAAAAAAGAAGATAATTTTACAGAAATTCAGAGTTTGTGTAAATTTTTTAATTTGTTAGTTTTAAAATTTTGGTGAAATCGATTTTTCTAGTGGTTCGATGCATGTACATGTTGGCCATCATCATAAAAATACTTTTCAGTTTAACTAACATATTCTACTCGAGGAGAGTGAAGTATGTTTTTTTTTGTACCAAGTAAATTTAGCCATAAGAAATTTATTGAAAATTTAAGCTTATCTATGTTAATTTGTTAATTTAGAAAGTGCATGTTGTTTGTGTCTTGTGATGTTGTGCATGAATTACATGTTAGGAAAAATTTAATTAAAGGCGCATAACTAGATTTAAGGCCAGGATGCTTGTCAAGCACGATTACTGCTACCTTTGATGTGTATGTGAAACTGCTATGTTACATTAACTTTAGTATGAGGATTTTGGGCACTGAAATTATTTAAATAAATTGTTTTGGGGTTATTACGGATTAGGAGAATTAGAGTGTGAGGAAATGAAATTTTCACATATAGGTGTTTTAAAACTGCATCCAATTGATTCTTCATGACTCTTATGTTGTTATTAATTTCATACTCTTATGTTGTTATTAATTTCATGACTCTTATGTTGTTATTAATTTCATGATTTTGATGTTGTTACTATTTTCATGACACCAATGTTGTTTCTATTTTTCTGCCTATGATTTCCGTTTGAATTAAGGACGTAGGATTAAATTATTATGAGTTTAGTATTATTATGGGTTTAGTGTATCGCTAAGTTATTTATGATTGTTGTGGATGAATGATATATTGCATATATGACATAATAAAGACATTTCATACAAAGCATCTCAGTACAACATCATTAATCAGATCATGCATGACTTTATTCATGGTGAGACATTCAGGTTGTTCCAGGCATGGAATAACAGGTAAAGGAGAACAATCTGATTGGGTGGCCACCACCTTTACCAATCAGGACTCAATTATCTTGGTGACCCACATCAATATATTGAGCGACTTTTCCTTATTCCAAAGGAAAAGATTTGAAGTCATGCATATGTTTTTCAGAATAAATAATAATATTATTATTATTATTATAAGTAAAGCTTTTATAAAAATTAAAAGTGAGAGTTTTAACTTGATATGTATATTTATGAAAGAAACTCCTTGAGACTGTTCCCCTTTTATTTTCGGAGCTCACTGAGATATTTTTATCTCACCCCATTTATTTATTTTTTTATTTAGCAGCTAGAGGAACATGAAACATGAATTCAGCATCAGAAGATCAGTTCTAAACTTAGGGAATTAAAATTTTATGTTTTATTTTATTTAAATGTAATCAGACAATCGTAGTTTATTTTTAAGATGTAATATTTTATGAATCTACTGAACAAGTTGTGAACTATATTTATGAATGTAGTTTTCAATATGTTGGTGATTCTAATTTATTATTCATTATTAGTTACCCTTATTTTATTAAGGTGTATTGGTCCAATTGTCATATTCTAGACAACTCATAATGGGTCTTACACATTTGAATTTTTACACATCATCATGTAACTTTATATGTTGTATCTATTGTTGAGGTAAAAACCTTTTTGATATATGTTTTAATGACAACAAACTTTATGAAATAAATGTTTAAGTTTTATGAATGATGATTTATTGATGATTGCACTTGAGTTTTATTTAAAGAACATGAATCACATAAGTGGGCAAGCAAGAAACCATTCACATCAACAAGTGCATAAGTATCTACTCAATCATGAAAGAATCAATGTAGCGTCAAAAGATTATTTCATGGAGATATTAGAAGACAATCTTCCAAACAGGTTTATGAACCCATGAGAATCAAACAAGTCAAAAATTGTCTCAAGAATCAATTGCAACAAGTGTTCAGAATGTTTTGAACCAAAGAACAAGGCGAATGATCATTTGATACCTTGGAAAATATGTCCAATGATATATTATAGATTCAAAGATATATGAAAATAATAAATAATTCAAAGAGCATCTTTATGAAAGAATCTCAAAAGGAATATATCATATATCATATCAATCATTCAAGAGAATCATCATTGCATCTTCAAGATAACATCTTCTTTAAGAAAGTGTCCATTACATTCATACATACACTAAAGTATCTTAGGGATACTTGATGGACAAGACACAACATGTGTAACACCAAGAGAAATTGTATGAAGTATTGCTTCAACAAAAGATTTCTCCTCTCATATAGAAGACAACATTCTCAATTGGTATGAAATAATATTCTCATGATGAACAAGTTCATTGCACTCATAAATAGTCATATCAGTTCAGCAAAATGACAAGAATCAACTTTGAAGAAGAAATCATTTCAAGATTGAGTCATTTATTCAGTCATATTTTTTAAAGAATGACGGAAGAACATTCACCAGAATTTTATGGTTATTTTATTAAAGAACAATTGATAATAAGGATCTTTTTGGAAGGGCAATATGTAGTAAATCAATTGGCATTTTGCACATGGGCTTTCCAAAATTTAATGAGTAATTAAAATTCAAGCTTTGAAGGCGTACGTGCAAAAAGAAACATGCAGAATGTTCTGCAGATTGATCTGCATAATGATACTTAGATGGATCTCTAGATTAATGACAAAATGATTGTAGAACATTTTGGTTCATTCTGTTTGTCATAAATAAAATACAAGAGACAAATGAATCAGTTTTGGGATCACTAAAAGCCTGTTCTAGATTGATATAATTCACATTTAGGCCACCCAAAAGTAATCAAGCCTCAAGAAGTCAAATAGTGAATGTCCACCTGCAAAAAACACATGCATATTGATCTGCAGTTTTGATCTCTAGATTGATTAGTTGGAAGCAAGTACAAAACACAAAAGTACACTGTAAAGTACTGTTTAACATGACTTGATGCACATATCTTAGTTCAGGGAACTGTTCCAACAGTCATATGGTAGACCACCTAACATTCTAGTTTTTCTCTATTATCCAGCAAAAGTTCAATTGGAGGATTAAGGCAAAAGTTCAATTTGTAATCTACCAACATTTGTCCAAGTAATCATAAGTCAAAAAAATATTCAAGCAAAGTCCAGCTCTCTTCACTATATATATGGATCTTCATTTATGGAGTTTGTATCTCAAACAAAGAGTTGAGAATCATTAAATCCCAAACACTTTTTATCATACACATTGAAATTAACTCAAGTCTATCTTCTATGTTAGACTGGGTGTCTTTGTAAAAATCCTTTCTAGATTGAAAGGTGACTGTAAAAATCATTTCTAGTTTAAAGATGAAGATTCTAATTGATCAAGGTGTGATAAAGTGAAAAAGTATGAAGAAGAATGTTCTGGTTCTAAAGCACACAATGAAAATCTCACGGCTGTGAGGATTGGACTAGCTTGAGTTGAGTGAATCAGTATACATTTTATGTGTGATCTTTGTATCCCTTATCTTTGATATGACAATGTCAATCACAAGGAAGGGGGTTTGAATTGCGATTGCCCTTTTTTTTTTATAAATATTAATTTCTGCTTTTAATTTTAGTTAACTCAAGATTGATCTTGGTTTCAAGCATAAAAAAAACACAACGTTCTTGGTTAATGTGCTTAGTGAGTGAGAAATAAATAGAGATAAGGAAGGAGAATCACACCTTTAGAATCATAATTAGAAGTTTAATTAACTTTGTTTGATTATCATCAAAACATTAATTTGAGATTTTTCCTAACAATCTCCCCCTTTTTGATGACGACAAACATGTTAATTAGATTTTTAATTTGATTATGATTTAACTCATGTTTTTTTTAGGAAAATTCCCCCTCAATTTGTGCTTAAGGTAATAAATAATTTTTGAACCAAAATATAGCTTTTTCATTGATGCTCAAAGGATTGGTAATACATAATATTAAAAAAAAATAGAAGTACATAGTATGATGAAAAAGAATTATGAACAACTTAAATCTAAAACCTAATTAATTCTCCCCCTGTGCCATATCAAAAAGTGAATTGAGGAAAGCAACATAAAGCAGACTTTAAAATGACAAGGATGGAGAAGAACCCTCATAAGTTGAAGAAATGGAAGACTTGGGAAGATCGGGAAAGGTTGGAGGTGGATTATGTTGGAACCAAGTTGGTTCTAAGTACTTAGGATTTTGATGTTTACAAAAGCACTCCATATAATCTTATTTTGTACCTTGAATTACTATATTAAATGCCACTAGAAGATGAAGTTATCAGAGGCAGAAGCTGAAGTCACCAGAGGCAGGGGATGAGTAATCAGAAGGTAAAATTAGACCAGAGGATACACCTCCAGAAGATACCAGATAATGCATCCAGAAGGTACCAGAGGATGCATCCTGAAAGCACCAGAGGATACACCAGGATGTCAAAACACCATCAGAGGATATCTTTCCTGGCCCAGATTAGAAGGAAGGAGAGTCCAGAAGGAGATCTGGACCAGACCTGAAGGAAGCCTACCAGAGGGAGACTTGTTCCAGACTAGAAGGATTCATAAGTCAGACTTGGTCCAGTATTTATTCTGACCAAAAGATAGCTTGATAGTGAAATGATAATCAGTCCAGACTTGATCCAGACTTAATCAGAGCATAAAAAAATTGGTCCAGAACAAGAGATTTAATCCAGATTTGGCCCAAACCAGAAGATAGCATGGTTCAGAGTATGAAACTAAGTCCAGACCAGAAGAAATGATATCTAGATTTAATCCAGAACTGATCCAGATCAGAAGGTAAATATCCAGATTAAAATATCCTTTGTCCAGATTTAAATTCGAGTTCAATCCAGATCCAGTTCAAAATTGGTCCAGATCAGAGGGAAGTTGTTCAGATCAATGGTCTAGATTTAAGCATCATGGTCCAGTGATTGGCCGAGATCAGAAGATCAGACCATATGGCCCAGTATTGGTCGAGATCAGAAGATCAGATCATATGGCCCAATATTGGCCGAGATCAGAAGATCAAAAAATGTGGTCTAGTGTTGGCCGAGATCAGAGAATCACATCAGATCAGATTATATGGTCCAGATGTGGACGAGAGCAGAAGATCAAACGGTCTAGATTGAATCATGATCAGTGGAGACGTGATTAAATTTAATCAAAGTATTAAAAGAATTTGATACAAAAATAAATTGAAGTCTTATGGAATTCAGAAGCTATTGGCGGGAAGAAAGATTTGATCCAGAATTAATTAAGAACATGATTGGCCAAAGTTATTTTTGAATGCATATCTGGTGCTAAAAAGATATGTTTTTTATTTAAGAGAAACCCGATTGGCCAAATTATTTTTGCAAGAGAATGCAGCAAGATACAGCTCCAATTTAAGCTTGGAAGAGACCCTAATTATTTATCTATAAAAGGAGGCTCAAGGCAGAAGACTTAGTATCGAAAAATCACAAAAGAGTCATACACTTCTAGAAGAAAACACTCAAGTTTTCAGTGAGGTTAATTGTGAGTTCCAGCTTTCCAGAAGCAAGCACTCGTGTTTTTCTTTCCCTTGTGTTAGATCTAAGTTGTTGAAGTAGAGTCTACAATCTGAGGGAGTCAGAAGGGGTAGCAGATTACTTAGCAATTAGATTCAAGGCATTGTAATTCCTTCTACAATCTGGGGTTTTCAGATTGGTAGGAGAAGACTTGACTTGAGAAGTCAAGGTGCTGTATTCCTCAAAAGTCTAGGATTGTTAGACTGTTTGAGAAGACTGAATTGGAGAGTCAGTGTTATTGTTGTAATTCAAGGTTTTGAATTAGTGAAATCCTTCAAAGTAAAGGGACTGGACGTAGCCTCGTTAACGGTGAACCAGTATAAAATTCTGTGTTTTTATTTTTACTTTATATCCGCTGCTAACTCTGTTTGATTCATACATTAGGTTTTGTTATAAAACTGCAAAAACTGAAAAAGTATTCAAGTTAGTCAAACACAATTCAACCCCCCTTCTCGTGTTTGCACCTTCAGATTAGGTAGTGGTGGTTCCAATCCTAACTTAGGTGCAAGTTGGGTAGCTATCCATTCCCGTAAGAGCACATTCAGCCTATCATGATGGGCATGCCGATCAATAATAGTTTGGAGAGCAACAAAGATATTTGGGATGTCCTTACAGGTCTTCGATGTATTCTTCTCGATCTTGGAACGTTTAGGAGGGCGTTGGTCTTCATTCATTTGAGAAGCTGAGGACGAATGACCTGGAGAGGAGGCTGTGGTAGTACATGAAGGGGATTTTGTTTGAGGAGTTAAGGGATAAAAAAGATCCATATCTGGAAAGGCTAGATATCGACTAATGCCAAAAAAAGAGGAGCCAATCTTTTGGGGTGAGATAATAGCGGGAGACATTATAGATGTTCGTTGATGATTGAGCTGGCCGCAAGGATGACTTTGCATAATCGAATTTTGGATGGAGTGAGAAGTTAGAATATTTGAAGTGCGATTAACAACAACATGAGTGGAGCTTGATGGAGGAGTAGAAAAAGGGAGTATGTGTGTTTGAAGCGGAGAGTGTTCTTGTGGAATGTTGAGTTCAACATTTGGTTTCAATACTGGTTTCCTTGCAGATTGTTTTCTTTTGATTGAGTTAGAAGGGAAAATAGTTTGAGTGTGGGGAATGTTTAGGGATGATGGAATGGATGGATCTTTCTTCATGTGGGATATATTTTTTGAAAAGAATTTGGAGATTTTGATGTTGGAGGTTGCATTTGAGAGTGGGACATTGAAGTACCTAAAAATCTTGATGAGAACCATACGTAAGGAACAATATTTCTCTTGTAGTCACGATTTGTTGAAGCGATCATGTTGTGCATAATGATATGAGGGAAATTAAGCTTCTGACAGTGGAGGAGATGGTAGTAACTAGATTATCATTATCTGATACATACTTATGGCTACCACAGTGAGGTAGGATAGAATGTTGACTTATGTTGTTGAATATTTTGGGGAGTGGTTTTAGATCAGCTGAAACAAAGTTGGTCCTCAAAAGGAGTAGAATGCCAATCTTTCCCAAAGGCTATGGGTCCTTTAGAGAGCAACTGTAGGATAAACAACTCTTGAAAGACCAAATCTTTGTTTATGTTGAGAGCGGAATACCAATCTTTCCCAAAGGCTATGGGTCCTTTAGAGAGCAACTGTAGGATCTCAGCTAGAACGACAGGTGTAAGATGGGTTTCAATGTCTTTTAGATTGGAGAAAAGAAGAGATTTATCCGCAAAAGCCTGAGCTTTGCAGTAGAATGCTCTAATAACCTTAGGATAAAAAGAATAAGAGATTTGGAGATACTTTGTCCAACCAAAAGCATCAGTATGATGTTTGGCTGAAGTACCTTCACATTGAAGATTATTAAGCATGAAAACTCTACCAATGCCAACAGGTCGTTTGGCCTATTTGTCCTAATAAACCTTTTGGTATTTGGAGGATATGAGTGGTGGAATAAGAATTTTGGTAGTGGAAGAGTTTTGTTTGGGTTGAGATTGAGATAAGGATGGTTCTTGTGTTTTGGGATGAGGCGGAGAACGTTCTAGTAAAATGGTTTTTATTGGAGAACGTTCTGGATTTTTGGTTTTGAGGGAATTTTTTATAGCGTTTTTAGGTTTTGTTTGGCTAAGTATTGAGACAGGGTGGAAGATGACTTTGCTTTCGAGAGTGACTTTTGTGGTTTATGGAGGAGTTGATTTGGTTTGGGAAGATGAAGTTTTTGAAGAGGATAAAAGTTTTTTAACAGGTTTTGTTGACGGGGGTTTGAAAGAGGGTTTTGATGGAGCTTTTTGTGGTGACTTAGGTGGTACCAATATTCTTGGACTTAGTTGAGGTGCCAAGTCCTGCCATTATCCTCATTGATCTACTTTTGGAGGAGGTACTATAAGAGGAAGTTTTAATGGATGATTTCTTGAGATAAGGGGGCACTTGGTTGGTGGTGGGAAAGTTGCATTGGTAGAGGGGTGGCAATACAATTGGGAGAGGAACAAGTGTAATGGGTTTTGGACTTGCTTCTGGGGATGAGGATAAATAGTCAGAAAAGGTTTTTTCTGACGAAGATCTTCTAGAGGTTTGGGTCTAGGTGGTGGAGATGGTGATCGAGTGGGGGATGGAGATAGTGATGGAGACGAAGTTATTGGATTTGGGTTTTTTCTAGCGGGAAGCTTTTGTGCAAGCCATTGTTGTTTAAGAGAAGATAGATGGACATAGAGGAGAGAAACAGAGGTTTTGCAGAAAGAAGAAAAATGCGCTCGTTTTTAGCGATAGAAAAAGACAATTTTGAGAAGATGAAGGGGAAGAAGCCACACATGATTTGTAGAGGAAGTAGGTGGTTGAGAAGTGATAGATGATGTTGGGAAGGAGGAATATAGGTGCAAATGTGGAAGATGTAGGCATGAGTAGTTGTTTTGCTTTTTTTATTTAAAGGACAAAAAAAGGATCGTTACTATTAATGAAGAACTAAGCTGAATTTTTGATCTTCCCTTGTAAACGGAGACTGTCTTGCAAAAATGAGAACATTTTTGGCTGGTTAATGTTTTTAATGAAGTTTGATTGGATTTTTAATGATTTTTAATTTTTCTTTGATAAAATTGAAATTTTCTTCAACAAGGGGTTTAGTAAATATGTCAGCAAGTTGTTTTTCTGAGTCAACAAAAATTAATTCAACTACCTTTTTGTTAACACGATCCTTAATAAAATGATGTTTTATTTCAATGTGTTTAGATCATGAATGTTGAATAAGATTTTTAGAGAGATTTATAGCACTTGTATTGTCACAATAATTTGGGATATTTGAATAACTTATAGAGAAGGCTTCAAGTTAGTTTTTTATCCATAGAACTTGAGAGCAACAGTTTGCAACTAAGACATATTCAACTTCAGTGGTTGATAGAGCAATTGAATTTTGCTTTATGCGTGACTAGCTTATTAAGGATTCTCCAAGAAACTGATATGCACCATTTGTGCTTTTGCTTTCAATTTTATCCCCGTCATAGTCAACATCACAATAGGTTACTGTTAAGACAAACTCTCAATTTTAAAGTTTCGATGAAAATAAACAAAGGTTAATTAAAAGATTGTTAATTATGATTCTAAGTATATTGTTATTTTAACATGTGCTTTTGAGTGTGTTAATTCAAAGATAGGTTTCAAAAGAATCAAAGAAAACAGCAGCAGCGAACATTCTTCACATTCTGGAAAACGGAGAATGTTCGCCAGGCTGTGACAGCATAAAGACCCAACTTTCTCCATCACTTAATTAAAGTTGTTGGCTCTGGAAGTTACATGAATATGATCACTACATGGCAGAGAACACATAGGATCTATTCAAATCAAAGAGGACATTCGAATTGCAAAAGAAAAAGACTCTCAAACAAGCCTGTCCAGACAGTTCTGGAAATGACTGTCAAGACTGTTAAAACAATCTTGAAGTCAAAGTCAGTTTCCAATATCTCCACAGAAACGTCCAGATTGATTATCAGCCTCCAAGGATACCTAAAGTACAAAAAGTCTAGAATGATCATCAATCTCCAGTCAGTTTTAAAAGCTTCAGTACAAGCTTCCTACATCAAGCTTTCATGATCGTTTTCAATCTGTTTTGAATGGTTGAAAGCTTCAGTTCAAACTAGCAATATTATCTCTTATCAGAAACATTAGAGGATCATTAAATATTCAAGAAAGTTTGATTCAAAACGCAACATACAGCTCAGCCTAAACAGAAAATAAAAAGAGTCAAAAGTGGATTATTTTTATTTAAAAATAATGCCTCTGGTCAAGTCAGATAAAGGCATTAACAACGGCTATATTGGCCTTCATTAAATGCTCTCAAGCCTATAAAAGGAAGGCCACACCTCAAGGAAAACACAGAAGTTCAAGTGCTTACAAGTTTCTCCAAATCATTCACATTCACATACTTGAAATTCTGCAAATCATTTACAGAATCAGTTGTAGTTAAATTCTGCTTACTCTGATATATTCATACTGATTTATCTGTAAAAGAATCGAAATCTCAAACAAGAGTTGAGACATTTCAGATTGTAAACAATCTCATTATTATTGTAAAACTCAAACTATAAGAGTTTAATATAGTTTGAGGTAGATTGTAAGAAATCCTATCAAGACAGATAGGTTATTTGATTAATCTGATACCAGGTGGAATTAGATTAAGTTCTGTAAACAAAGATCAAGGTTGATCTAGGCTAGGTGCTGTAAAACCAAGAAGGTTCTTATTTTAAACACTTAGTGGAAAATCTCACAATTGTGGGGACTGGACGTAGCCCAAGTTGGGTGAACCAGGATACATCTGTGTGTGGTATTTCTTATCTTTAATCTCCTTATCAAGTTTGATTGTTTCTAAGATTAAAATACAAAACCGTTTTTCTGTTTTACACACTAATCTGAACGTTCTCCGTTTTCTGATAAAACCAAGAACGTTCTCTGTTTTTCTGCTTCCTTAACCAAGAACTTTCTTGAGTTTAAAACTGAAGTCTTTCAGGAAATTTTAAAAAGGGAGATTTACAATTCAAACCCCCCTTCCTTGTAAATCAATTTTGCTACTTCAATTGGTATCAGAGCCTGGTTTCTAAAAAGAACACCTAACTAGTGTTAGAGAAAAAGATCCAAAAAATGTCCAAAGCAAAATACATTGTTGAGGGAGGATCCTCAAACAGACCACCATTCTTTGATGGTACTGATTATTACTTTTGGAAAAACAAAATGCAATTGTTTCTCAAATCACAGGGCACAGGCATGTGGAACATCATAATAAATGGAAATCATGTTCCAAGAATGAATCAAGAAGATCCAGCTTTGACAGAAAAGAAAGAAGCAGACTGGACTCCTGATGATAAAGCTAAGGTACTCCTAAACTCTAAAGCTCATTTATTCTTATCGTGTGCTTTGAGCAGGGAAGAAAGTGAAAGAGTAGACGAATGTGAAACTGCTAAAGAAGTATGGGACACATTACAAACTCACCATGAAGGCACAAGCCATGTCAAAGAAACAAGAATAGACATTGGTATAAGAAAATTTGAATTATTTGAGATGCACGAAGAAGAAACCATTGACGAGTTGTACGCAAGATTCACAACAATAGTGAATGAAATGCGTTCTCTTGGCAAAGCCTATTCAATACAAGACAGGGTAAGAAAGATCATGAGATGTCTTCCAATTGTATGGAGACCAATGGTAACAGCTATAAGCCAAGCCAAAAATCTTGAAACACTTCCCCTGGAAGAATTGATAGGAACTTTAAGAGCACATGAAATACTGCTACAAGAAGATAAACCTGCCAAGAAAGGCAAAGCAGTAGCTCTGAAGGCATCTCAAGAAAGCATCATACTACAAACTGATGAAGAACCAGAAGAAACCGGACAAGAAGATGCTGATGAAGAAATTGCTCTTCTCACCAGAAAAATACAAAGAATGATGAGAAGGAGAGAGCCAGATTAAGAAGAATCAGAAAAGGATTTCCCAATAAAAATCATGGAGGATTTCCCAATAAAAATCCCAAAATAGAAGTTGATAAGAGCCAGATTACATGTTTTGGTTGCAATAAACTAGGACATTACAAATCTGAATGTCCCTTGAATAAGAAAACACCAAAACGATTTCCTTCCAAAAAGAAATCAATGCTGGCCACATGGGATGACTCAGAAGAATCAGACACAGAAGAAGAAGAAGCCAACATATGTTTGATGGCAGATACAGAAGAAAACGAGGTAATAAATTCTGAATCCTGTTCTCTGTGTGTATTAATGGGAAAAGAATTTGACAACTTGCTAAATGATTCAAACACTCTCATACAAAAATGTAGTTCCTTAAAAGAACAAGTTTTTAAAGAAAAAGAAGAAAAAGAAAAGGCTCAGGCCATGATTGAGATTCTCAAAAATACCATTCAAGAACTGAGAGGATCAAAACAGCAAAGTTGTGAAATTCAGAAAGGTCAAGAACGTTCTGCAGCTAAAACAGAGAACGTTCACCTTAAATCTGAAAATGAAATATTGAAAACTAATTTGCTTAATTTTATAAAAGCTACTGAAACTTTTCAGAAAATCATGGGATCACAAATAGGAATATTTGATAAAGCTGGTCTTGGTTTTGATCAATCTCAAAAAACCAAAATGTATGAAAACTTTTTTATTCTGGAAAGCAAGATCGAAAAATGCAAAAAAAAAATGTTCATACTGTAAAAAACTTGGACATTTGGAATTTCCTTGCTATTTCAAAAAACGGGATGAGAAGAATAAGAGCAGAAAGATATTTGAAAGAAATGAGCCAATTTTGAAAAAACCAGAACGTTCTCCAGCCTATTCTCAAAACGGAGAAAGTTCAAGAGGAAAAACTGAACCTTCTCCAGAAAGTTTGAAAAAGGGAGAACGATCCAGAATCTTTACACAATCAAGATTCCAACCTTCGAAAACTCAGATTTCAAAAACAATACCAAGACCAACTGTCAAATGTTCCTATTGTCTCAAATTTGGTCATCAAGAATCAACATGTCATTTTAAAAAGAAAGAAATGATTAAAACTAACTCTCAAGGACCCAAGACAAAGTGCGTACCTAAAGTTAAAGTAACACCTTATGCAGAATGGATTTCAACTTGTCAAGAGATAGCCATGGTTCTTGGATAGTGGCTGTTCAAGACATATGACAGGAGATAAAAGCTGTTTCATGTCATTTGAAAAGAAAGAAGGAGGTTCTGTAACCTTTGGTAACAACAACCAAGCTCAAATCAAAGGTAAAGGAACCATTGGTAAGAAAAACTCAGCTCAAATTTCTGATGTTCAATATGTAGAAGGTCTGAAACATAATCTCTTAAGCATAAGTCAACTATGTGACAATGGCTTCGAGGTTATCTTCAAACCAAACTTCTGTGAAGTTAAAAACAAAACTGGCGAACTCATTTTTTCAGGTATAAGAAAGAAACATCTTTATGTTTTATACCTTAAAGAATTACCCGATGAATCCTGCTTCGTGTCCATAAACAAAGATAAATGGATTTGGCACAAGAGGACAGAACACATCAGTATGAAAACTATTTCAAATATTTCAAAACTAGAACTTGTTAGAGGATTACCAAAAATCAATTTTGATAAAGATAAAATATGTGAAGCTTGTGCTAAAGGAAAACAAGTTAAAAGTAGCTTTCGTCAAAAAGAGTTTATTTCCTCAAATAGAGTCCTTGAGCTGCTTCACATAGATCTTTTTGGTCCTATTAAAACAACAAGTCTAGGTGGAATGAGATATGGTTTTGTTATTGTTGATGATTACTCTCGATATACATGGGTCTTATTTTTAAAACAAAAAGATGATGCATTTGATGCTTTCAAAAACTTTTGTAAGAAGGTTCAAAATGAAAAAGATTCCAAAATCATTTCTGTAAGAAGTGATCATGGAGGAGAATTCATAAATGCCTCTTTTAAAAACTTTTTTGAAGATCTTGGCATTTCTCATAATCTATCTTGTGCAAGAACTCCTCAACAAAACGGAGTTGTTGAAAGAAAGAATAGAACATTGCAAGAAATGGCAAGAACAATGTTGGAAGAATCAAATGTTGAAAAATACTTTTGGGCTGAAGCCATAAACACTTCATGCTATGTTTTAAACCGTGTGACAATAAGAAAAATCATCAACAAAACACCATATGAAATCTGGAAAAATAGAAAGCCAAACATTTCATATTTTCACATTTTTGGTTGTTATTGTTACATCTTGAACAACAAAGAAAACCTTGGAAAGTTTGATGCTAAATCAGACAAAGCCATATTTTTGGGATACTCGACCGAATCTAAAGGATTTCGTGTGTTTAATCTCAAAACAAAGGTTGTTGAAATTAGTATACATGTATTATTTGATGAATTTGATGAAGAAGAAGAACATTCTGGACAGCAGCAGCAGAATGTTCCCCAAGAAAACCAGACTGATAAACAGTCTCCACTCCATTCTCTTCCAAAAAGCTGGAAAACAATCAGTGATCATCCCCAGGATCAGATTATTGGAAATACAGCTGATGGAATTCGAACCAGAATGTCTTTCAAAGAGGATGACAACAACAACATGACAATGATCTCCCAACTCGAACCAAAGTCAATCAAAGAAGCCATTGTTGATCAATCTTGGATTAATGCAATGAAAGAAGAACTTCATCAGTTCGAAAAGAATGAAGTCTGGAATCTTGTCCCAGATCCTCAAAACCAGACCATCATAGGAACAAGATGGGTGTTTAGAAACCAACTGGATGAAGAAGGTAAGGTCATTTGTAACAAAGCCAGACTGGTTGCTCAAGGTTACAATCAACAAGAAGGTATTGACTATGATGAAACTTTCGCACCAGTTGCAAGGTTAGAGGCTATATGAATCCTTCTTGCATATGCATCTCATAAACTCATAAAACTTTTTCAAATGGATGTAAAAAGTGCTTTTTTAAATGTTTTTTTAAATGAGCAAGTTTATGTACGACAACCCCCTAGTTTTGAAGATCAATCAAAACCAGACCATGTTTATAAACTTACCAAAGCTCTATATGGTCTGAAACAAGCACCAAGAGCTTGGTATGAAAGATTAAGTTCTTTTTTAATCAAAAATGGTTTTTCCAGAGGAAACATTGAACTACACTCTTTAAGAAAAATGATAAAAATGATTTACTCATAGTGCAAGTGTATGTTGATGATATAATCTTTGGTTCCACCAATGAAAAAATGTGTGATGCCTTTAAAAATCTTATGCAAAGTGAATTTGAAATGAGCATGATGGGGGAGTTGAGATACTTTCTTGGTTTGCAAATTAAGCAGCATGATGATGGCATTTTTATTTGTCAAGAAAAATATACAAAAGATCTTTTAACAAAATATAAAATGAATGAAGCCAAAATCATGACTACTCCCATGCATCCATCTTCTTCATTGGACAAAGATGAAAATGGAAAATCTGTCTCTGAAAAAGAGTATAGAGGAATGATTGGTTCTTTGTTATATCTAACTGCAAGTAGGCTTGATATTGTATTTGCAGTAGGATTATGTGCTAGATTTCAATCTGCACCCAAAGAATCTCATTTAACTGCTGTAAAAATAATTTTTAGATATCTTGTTGGTACTACTGATCTTGGCCTTTGGTATAGAAAAGGTTCACATTTTGATCTTGTAGCTTACTGCGACGCTGATTATGCTGGGGATAAAACTGAAAGAAAAAGCACAAGTGGCTCATGCTAGTTCCTGGGAGAAGCTTTAATCAGCTGGTCATGTAGGAAGCAAAACACAATTGCACTATCAACTACTGAAGCTGAATACGTATCAGCTGCAAATTGTTGCTCCCAAGTAATTTGGATAAAGAATCAACTTGAAGACTTCTCTGTAAGTTATTCTAATATTCCAATTTACTGTGATAATACCAGTGCTATAAATTTGTCTAAAAATCCAATTCAGCATTCTAGATTTAAGCACATTGAAATCAAGCATCATTTTATTCGAGATCATGTTAGCAAGAAAAACATTGAATTAATCTTTGTTGATACCCAAAATCAGCTTGCTGATATATTTACAAAGCCTCTTGTTGAGGAGAGTTTTAATTCAATTAAGGAAAGACTGAAAATCATGAGAAATCCAGCGAAATCTCATTAAAAATTGCTTCTGCAGAAAACGGAGAACGTTTATCAATCTCCGTTTTTCAGGCAACTTTCTCCGTTTTTAAATCAACTTTCTCCTCTGCGTGTAACTTCCTGTCTGCGCATGCAAAAAGGAAAAGGGGAGTTTTGGCATTTAATGCTCTTGTCCCGTACCTCCAAAAACGCCCTGACACCCTTTCAAAGTAGTGGCGTTACATCTTTTCAAAACCTCATTCCCTAGGTTTCACTCATCATTATCTATTCTCTCTAAAAAGGCAATTCTGCCTTTGCAGTTTCTCACAAACCCTTCAGAATCCTTCCCTTCGTCTTCTTCTAAATCCTTCTGCCTTTCTGAAAAAACTCCAATGGCCAGAACTAAATCCAGTGCTCGTAAAAATACACGTACTAAATCACCATCACCACCACCTTCTTCTCCATTTCGCAATCGTTCACCTTCTCCACCACCCAGACCCTCTCCCATCAAAATGCCCTTTTCTTCATCAGAATCCTCATCTTCATCTTCAAGGGAATGAAGCCCTATCCCTCTTCCTATTAAACCACTTGCAACGATTTTTCCTCCTTCTCACCCTAAATTTGTACCCAACACTGCTCAAGTTCCTCCTCACTTGAGAAACACCAATAAACCCCCAAAACGAAGGTCTATGCGAATTCTTTCTGGAATAGGGACTTCGAACCCTAAAAACACTGATGCTTCCGTGTTTATAATTTCTGACTCTGATGAGGAAGAAATGGATGTCCCTCCTTCCAGTGTTCCAGCAACCTCTCATAAAAAAACATCCCAAACACAGCAGCAAACTCCTGAACCTTCATTTACAACTCCTCCCAATCAGAAGAGAAAGAATTTAAATGAAATCGCCTCTCCATCCAAACCATCTCAACCCCCCTCTAAAACCATGAAGAAAAATCTGCTGTAACCCTCTCTCAATACCTAGCTAGGAAGAATCTGAAGATTTCCCAGAGAAGTAAAACAAGGGCCCCAAAACAGCTCAAAAAGAAGCCATCTCCTTCTGCCCCTCCAAATGTTTCTTCTGCCCCCCACACTATTCCTTCTGACCCCTCCATTATTCCTTCTGCCCCCTTCTA
>JBBPBO010000005.1:36803217-37121546 GCA_037974295.1 Cicer cuneatum | reverse complement strand
CCCCACTGTTCCTTTTGCCCCCCACACTGTTTCTTCTGCCCCACACACTACTCCTTCTGCTCCCCAACATTCTCCATCTGACCCTCAAAACTATCCCTCTGATTCCCCCAATAACATCCCTCTGATTCCCCTCTCTGCAACTAAAATTTTCAAAGAGAAATGGACTGATCGTCCTATTGGAGTGGGACGGGTTGTCGTGTTTGACAATCTGGTCGTTGATGGAAATGCTATAAAACATCACACTGATGTTTTAGGCTGGACTTCCTTCCTTCAGACATCAGAATGCTATTACCCAGATGTAATCAGGGCATTCTACTGCCAAGCAAAGACTTTCCCTGATAAGTCCCTGATCATCTCCAAAGTTAAAGGGATTGAAATAATCCTAACCCCTGAAACTCTGGCCACTATTCTGAATCTTCCCACTGAAGGGCCTGCCATTTATGGAGAAAAATGGTATAATGCTTTAAATCTGAACAAGACAGAGGTACTCTCTGATCTGTTCCTAGAAGGGTCTACACGAAACTCTCAACCTTCCTCAAACCCCTTCCCAAAATTTTCAATAGCATCAGTCATCACACCATACTTCCCCACTGTGGAAGTCATGAGTATGTCTCTGATAATGATGCCCTTGTAATCCATCACCTTTTAAACTGCAAGCGTCTAATCCTTCCACACATAATCATCAATCATATGATTACTGCAGCCAACAAGGATTACAGGAAGAATATTGTCCCTTATGGGATGATTTTGACCAAGATATTCAGGTATTTTCAAATCCCTCTCAGTAATGAGAAAAGCTTGATCAAAATCTCCAAGTTTTCTTCAAAAAACATTTCTCATATGAAGAAAGCTACGTCTGAGGCAAGTGCTCCTTCATCCTTTCCACCTTCACTAAAAAGGAAACGCTCCTCAAGGAAAATAGTTGCTGATCCTGCTCCAATCCCAGCCTCACCACAGCCCTCACCAGACCTTCCTGAAGCAGCAGAAACTGCTCAAGAATGTTCTGTATAAAATAGAGAAAGTTCTCCTGTTCAAACAAACCTTCCTCACACTTTCTCTGTTTTTCCCCCAACTACAACCTTGTCCTCCACAGACTTTCTCCACCACATCAATTCACCCATAGACGACATGTGCACTCTCCTACCACATCAGCACGTCTCCTCTATGTCACCCCTATTCATTTCCCCACAGAAAACCAATCCTTCTCTCTTTGGGATAAGTCAATTCTTGACTTTTTCTGATACTCCTGGACCATCCATTAATCAGAAATCCAATCCCTCACCTTCTGCCACCACTCCTCCAACTTCCACTCATCTTGCTTCTGCTATGCCTCCTCCTCCTCCACCAAAGGAACCTACGAACTCTGAGATCATGGCTGCCCTACAAACTATTATGGCACGCCAAACTCAGCAGGATTTAGAGTCCACCCTCCTGCGCACATGGATAAAAGAACAACTTGCTCCAAAGCTTGGACTTGTTCCTCCTCCTATTCATCCTTCTCCATCTCCTCAACCTGTTGCTAATCCTGCCAAGTCCTCATCTTCAGAAGGATCTTCACCATCCTTGGCATCTTAGGATCTTTTTCTCCTACCTTTTTGTTGTGACAAAGGGGGAGAATTAATTTGAAGATTTTAGATTAAGTTTCAGTCCTTAATTAGATAGAAGTTCTTTTGTATTTGGAACTTCTGTATATTTTCTGACTTAATCTCACTATGTAATTGTCTTTGATATCTAATGAAATGTCTTTATGAATCCATTTGCTGAATTGATTTATCTTTTGAAATTGCATGATTTATCTTTTGTTTAATTTAAATCACTGCACAAATTGAGGGGGAGCTTTCAAGCTCTTTCAAAATTAGAATCAAAATTAAAATCTAAATTAACATGTTTGTCATTATCAAAAAGGGAGAGATTGTTAAGACAAACTCTCAATTTTAAAGTTTTGATGAAAATAAACAAAGGTTAATTAAAAGATTGTTAATTATGATTCTAAGTACATTGTTATTTTAACCTGTGCTTTTGAGTGTGTTAATTCAAAGATAGGTTTCAAAAGAATCAAAGAAAACAGCAGCAGAGAACATTCTTCACATTCTGGAAAACGGAGAATGTTCGCCAGGCTGTGACAGCATAAAGACCCAACTTTCTCCATCACTTAATTAAAGTTGTTGGCTCTGGAAGTTACATGAATATGATCACTACATGGCAGAGAACACATAGGATCTATTCAAATCAAAGAGGACATTCGAATTGCAAAAGAAAAAGACTCTCAAACAAGCCTGTCCAGACAGTTCTGGAAATGACTGTCAAGACTGTTAAAACAATCTTGAAGTCAAAGTCAGTTTCCAATATGGCCACAGAAACGTCCAGATTGATTATCAGCCTCCAAGGATACCTAAAGTACAAAAAGTCCAGAATGATCATCAATCTCCAGTCAGTTTTAAAAGCTTCAGTACAAGCTTCCTACATCAAGCTTTCATGATCGTTTTCAATCTGTTTTGAATGGTTCAAAGCTTCAGTTCAAACTAGAAATATTATCTCTTATCAGAAGCATTAAAGGATCATTAAATATTCAAGAAAGTTTGATTCAAAACGCAACATACAGCTCAGCCTAAACAGAAAATAAAAAGAGTCAAAAGTGGATTATTTTTATTTAAAAATAATGCCTCTGGTCAAGTCAGATAAAGGCATTAACAACGGCTATATTGGCCTTCATTAAATGCTCTCAAGCCTATAAAAGGAAGGCCACACCTCAAGGAAAACACAGAAGTTCAAGTGCTAATAAGTTTCTCCAAATCATTCACATACTTGAAATTCTGCAAATCATTTACAGAATCAGTTGTAGTTAAATTCTTCTTACTCTAATATATTCATACTGATTTATCTGTAAAAGAATCGAAATCTCAAACAAGAGTTGAGACATTTCAGATTGTAAACAATCTCATTATTATTGTAAAACTCAAACTATAAGAGTTTAATATAGTTTGAGGTAGATTGTAAGAAATCCTATCAAGACAGATAGGTGATTTGATTAATCTGATACCAGGTGGAATTAGATTAAGTTCTGTAAACAAAAGATCAAGGTTGATCTAGGCTAGGTGCTGTAAAACCAAGAAGGTTCTTGTTTTAAACACTTAGTGGAAAATCTCACAATTGTGGGGACTGGACGTAGCCCAAGTTGGGTGAACCAGGATACATCTGTGTGTGGTATTTCTTATCTTTAATCTCCTTATCAAGTTTGATTGTTTTTAAGATTAAAATACAAAACCATTTTTCTGTTTTACACACTAATCTGAACGTTATCCGTTTTCTGATAAAACCAAGAACGTTCTCTGTTTTTCTGCTTCCTTAACCAAGAACTTTCTTGAGTTTAAAACTGAAGTCTTTCAGGAAATTTTAAAAAGGGAGATTTACAATTCAAACCCCCCCTTCCTTGTAAATCAATTTTGCTACTTCAATTGGTATCAGAGCAATTGAATTTTGCTTTATGCGTGACTAGCTTATTAAGGCTTCTCCAAGAAACTGATATGCACCATTTGTGCTTTTGCTTTCAATTTTATCCCCGTCATAGTCAACATCACAATAGGTTACAAGATCAAAGTGAGTTTTTAAGACCTTTAAATTTAAAAATTAAATTATGGATTTAATATTAAGTGTATTTTGAGGAATAATTGTAAAATATTTAATATATGTATATTTTGTGTAAATATATATATAAATATTTATTTTGGAGGTTGAATTAAAATTAGTGGATGAAGGATAAATTAATTTAATTACGAGTAATTAAATTATCGAGCAGTTAATTAAGGGATTATCTGCTAATTGCGACAAGACTGGTTAACTGATGGAGGGTCAAGTAATATTATACTATTAATGTGGGTTGAGGTGGCACACATATGTGCCTATATATATGAAGGAGTGGCAAGAGCAAAGGCAGAAACACGTTTTCCTCCTCCCTTACAGTAACGCCCCGAATTTTTGGTCCAAAACGTTACTAAAAGGAAATACTTTTAGAAAAATTTACGATAATTTTTTTTTGGTAAGAATATCTACATTTATACTTTTAAATAATTAGTAACAATCACATTTATGCTTTTAAATAATTAGTAACAATCACATTTATTTAATATTATAAAAAAAGGTTTATTCAAGCTAAAATAAAGGAAAAATCAATTATTCCTAACGGAAGCAAAAATCCACTTCCGTATTTATAGAATTCGAATGCATTTAAAAGTTTAGTGACAAAAATTAAAAAAATAAATAAACATAGAAATTTTGCGGCAATATTTATTATTATAAAATTGTCTTGAAAACCCCATTTTTACCCCACGTTCGCCGCACGTTAATACTCATCAATTACTCTTGAATCTCCTCGAACTCATTAGTACCTAAAATGTTGTTGTAAGGGTCAATTTTTTCCATCATCCACATCAAACCAAAGCTAAACATATAGAAGAATAACACAAAACATATAAAAGTAAAAACTTGTAATTTAAAAGAAAAAAATGCGCAAACAGTAAATCGTATATAAAAAATATGCATAATGCATGCTCCTAAAACTATATGATCCGGACATAAACCTGCCACTAAGGCAACTTCCACACAGAAAGATCACCCATACCAATGGGGAAAATAAACCTGCCACTAAGGCAACTCTCACGAAGATGCATATGCTATGACATGACCATATATTATCACAATTACACTCGCACACAGTCCACTAAGAATCATGTCATATACATTCAAAAAAATCACCTTTTTAAAACCATCATCTTATTCACATCACAAAGATCACATATCACACATCCTTATCATGAGAATCATATATTCATAGACAAATAATCATTCAATAATAATTTTCACCACGTACGCATAAAAATCGGGACTTGACTTCATTTACACCATAAAGATTAAAACTTTATATATAACAAGAAACTTCAAACTCCAACTCATAATACATCATCAAAATCAAAACTTTATCATATATATAACATAAGAAAAATCATATTTTGCTTCATATCCATCATAAAAATTAAAACTCTATCATGTATAATATAAAAATTCATATTTTACTTCTTAAAAAGACATACATTACATATCGAACTCAACGTAAAGGATTTCATATTCCATTATTTTATTTTATTAGTCTACATTTATTTCTTTCAAAAGCAAGCAATTACAATTATTAGTTCTATGTCATCCAACTAACGGTCTAACTCAAATTTGTGTTGGGAAAAGCCCTTACCTTGGCCGCTTTTCTTCCTAGTACGAAACTCTAAGCCCCCACGAAGTTGTTCACACGAAAAGTTTGCCGCACGAAGGAGATGAGGTGTGAAGGAGATGATGGCTAGGGTTTCGGTATTTTTTTCTGCTTACTATTACTTAGTATCGAAATATTGTGGATTTTAGGGAAAATTTAAAGTGGAGATTATTGGGTAGATAGTGTTGGGCCCAAATAAAGAAAAGAATGGAGAAAATATTATTTTATTTATTTATTATTTTTTTTCTTAACCTTGATCATACAAAAACTAAGCCACCAACTCCAAGCCCAAATTTCTATTACGGGTTGGGTCACACTAGCCCCAAACCCTTATCTCAAATTCTTTTTGTACTAAAAAAAACATATATATACATATATAATTATATAAAACTTCTTCATTGATTAAATAATTCTTACTAATAATTTTATCAACTACAATAAGTCGAACAAGACAAATAATTATCACACCTAAATTAATAATGAAATATATATATATATATATATATATATATATATATATATATATATTTATAAGTCTTAATTATTTTAAATAATAAATTTAGAGGATGTTACACTTACTGCATGAAACAGTGCCCTTCTTCTTCCTCTTCCCATTCTGTTTCACGTTTATAAAAAAAAAAAAAGTTGCTCAAAAGTGAGATTACTTGGAAATCCAAGCACCAAACCACCAAGTACCAAGAACAAAAGTTGTTCCTCTCCTCATTACGGAGCTAGAGAACCCACTTTGGTAGCGGCAAACGCAAACGGAAACTTCGCCGACTTTTGTTGCGAAAACGTGAACGGGACCAGAAACGTAACAGAGGTAAGGGGCACCTTCCACTTTCTAGTTTGCATTTTAGGGCTGTAAATGCATGTTTGATGTGTGATCATATTTTAGTTTCTGGTTTGAAAAACAGAACTATTGTGCATGTTGTTATAAAATGCGAAAAATGCATCTTGTTGATGTTTGATGATTCGTGATGTTGTTGTTTTGGCTGATATTACATTGTTGTTTTGGTTGTGTGGGAATACTGGAAAATGCATTGCATGTTGTTTTGGTTGTGTAAGAATACTGGAAAATACTTTGCATGTTGTTTTGAGAAATGATCAAAATGTAAACGTTGAAAAATGTTTATTTTGTTGTGGTTGACATTCTGTTTTGGGTGGTTTAAGCAAAACTGTGATGATGTTCTGGTGTTGGTGATTCTGTTTCTGTTATGTTGAAAACAATCTGGTGTTGATGATGGTTTTCAAAAGAAAAGGATTTAAAATGGTGGAAGGGTTTTCTGGAAAATCTGTTGTTGATGAAAAATGTTTTGAGTTTTGTGGTTAAAGAAAAACAGTGAGGTGATTCTGGTGTTGAAGATTCTATTTTTTGTTGTGTTGTTAAAAATCTGTTGTTGATCATGTTGAGGGTGATTTTTAAAGGAGAAGGATTTAACTGGGTGAAGGTGTTTTCTGGAAAATCTGTAGTTGATGAAAAACGTTTTGAGTTTTGTGGTTTCAAAAGAATGGTGATTTTATTTTGGTGTTGTGTTGGTTTTTCAAAGAAAAGAAGTTGAAAACGTGTTGAAGTTTTCTATGAAATTTCACTGAATTCGAAGGTGTATTCGAATACGGCATGAGTGTATTCGAATACAGCCTGCAAAACTTCAGTTTTATTCAAATTTTTGAACTTGTATTCGAATACGAGCCTCTGTATTCGAATACAGATAAGGGATTTTTGCTTATGACTTAGCCTCTGTATTCGGCTACGACCCTGTCGTATTCGAATACAGGACTGCAATTTTTGCCACTGTATTCGCATCTATATTCGACTACGACAGCCTCGTATTCGAATACATAATGCTGATTTTTCACTTTTTTTGCTTCAGTATTCGAATACAAGGGAGCTGTATTCGAATATAGCTTTTTTTTTCAAAAATTTCAGTTTTAAACAATGGTTTATGAACTTAAAGAGTTGGGAAAATATTGGGAAGGTTTGTGATGAATTAAAATGGTGTTTTTGAGATGGTTTGAGGTGGTGATGATGAGGTTCTGGAGTTCTTTATTAATGCTGTTAAAAATGTTGAGTTTACACTGTTGTAGCTTATGTATTCGAATACAAGGAAGCTGTATTCGAATACAGAGTGTTGATTCTGCACTGTTTTAGCTTCTGTATTCGAATACAAGGAAGCTGCATTCGAATACATATTCGTTTTTCCAGAAATCTCAGTTTTAAACACTATTTTATGAACTTTAAGAGTTGGGGAAACATTGGGAAGACTTGTGATAAATAAAAATGGAGTTTTTGAGATAGTGTGAAGTGGTAATGATGAGGTGCTTGAATGTTTTTATTGAGGTGATGATAATGAAATTATTTGGGTTGAGATGGTTTTGGGGAAATGATGGAAAGGCATAATTTTGTTGATGGTTGCATACTGTCTTCAATGAAGAGAAAACATTGCATGTTCATGCATTGCATAGTCAAGTGGTAACCGCGATGGGCAACAGAGTAATGCGTAAAACAAGCTGGTCTGTTGAGCGACTGCACGAGTGCTGGTCTGTTGAGCGACTGCACTGGTACTGGTATGTGAGCGACTGTACCTTGATATGCGTAAAACGTGCTGGTCTGTTGAGCGACTGCAAGAGTGCTGGCCTGTTGAGCGACTGCACTGGTACTGGTATGTGAGCGACTATACCTTGGTATATGTGAAACGTGCTGCTCTGTTGAGCGACTGCACGAGTGCTGGTCTTTTGAGCGACTGCACTGGTGCTGATCTGTGAGAGATTGCACCATGGTCCTGTTGGCCATTAAAGTCTAACATATGAAAATCGTGCTGGTCTGTGAGCGACCGCACGTGTGCTGGTCTGTGAGCGACTGCACCTTGGTAATTCCAAGAAGTTGAGTACATGAGCATATACATATTGCATCGCGGTGGTTGACCGGTGGGTCATGATGTGGATATATGTTGATGATTGGAAATTGATGTGTGTAAGTATCTTATAAAAATCTGAATTTCTGATGAATGGTTGTGATTGCTGAGTTGATGGTTGTACTTACAACATCTTTTTCCATTTAATTGGTTACTGTTTGAAAAGGCATACATGTCATGAAATTTCAAAATGAGCATCCTTATTTATCATCATTGTTATATGATATGCCATGGTTATAATTGTTACTGTTGATATAAATGCTATGTGTTATTTGTTAATTTCGGTCGGTGACCCTTTACTATTATTGTGGAAATTGGGCTTTGCCCTCAGATGCCCCCCAAACTCATATCACCAGTGGGTCCCAAGACGACGGAAACGTCGCTCGATTTCATTGATCGTCTCCTGCCTACTGCTTGGGTATACGACCCCATCTCAAGCAGGGCGACGTACACGGGGAGACTGAAGAGGACCTGCAGGACTAACGGGGTGGTGGACTATGTGGAGCACACCTATACGAGGATTGACTTTCCTGTGCCTTCCAAATTAGTATTGGAGGCGCACGGAATTTTTGAGGACGCGGAGGAGCCGATGAGAGGGGTTGAGACGGAGGCCACAGTAGGTGTGGTGACTCATAACCCGATGACTAGAGGAGTTGTACATGATACAGAGGTGGAAGGGGAGAATCAAAGACCGACGCTAGTAGCAGATGATGTTCTGCGTCCATCTAGGACATCCGATGATTGCTTTGAGATTCTGGCAGCGCCAAAGCGACCCCGATTGTATATTGATCTGACTTCGGAGGAGACCGATCCTTCCTTATGTGATGAGAAAGAGGACGTGACATCGAGGCGAGCTGCAAAGTCGGACGAGACTTGCATGGGCTGCAGAGGGAATCCTTCCTACTGTAGCTTTTGTGCATGATCAGTTTAGACTTTTTGTATAGGGTCTTGATTTCGGTGGATGTAATTTAGTCTTTCATACCAGGCTCTAGATGCTTGTTTTAGTCCATATAGAGCTTTGGTAAGTTTGAAAACATGGTTTGGTTTTTTTGACTTTCAGAACCAGGAGGTTGATGAACATATACTTGTTCATTTAGAAAACCATTTAAAAAGGCACTTTTGACGTCCATTTGAAAAAGTTTAATGAGTTTATGAGATGCATATGCGAGGAGGATTCTGATAGCTTCTAACCTTGCAACTGGAGCAAAGGTCTCATCGTAATCTATACCTTCTTGTTGGTTATATCCTTGATCCACTAGCCTGGCTTTTTTCCTTATAACTTTACCTTCTTCATCCAATTTTTTTTTAATACCCATCTTGTCCCAATGACTATTTGGTCTTGTGGATTTGGGACAAGAGTCCAGGCTTGGTTTTTCTGAAATTGAAGAACTTCCTCTTGCATTGCTTCTACACAAGATTTATCAACTATGGCTTATTTGATTGATTTTGGCTATATTAGAGATATCATTTCCATGTTATTGTTGATATCATCCTTAAAGGACATTCTTGTTCTGATTCCATCATATGTATTTCCTATAATTTGATTTTGTGGATGATCTCCTATAATTTTCCAGCTTCTAGGAGGAGTTTGAAATTGAGATTGTTTATCCATCTCGTTTTTCTGAGGAACAATCTGTTGTTGCTGTCTAGATTGTTCTTCTTCTTCATCATATATCTTATGTATATCAAATAATACATGCATGCTTATCTCAACAATTTTTGTTCTAAATTAAATATGCGATATCCTTTGGAATCGGTTAAGTATCCTAAGAAAATGACTTTGTCTGATTTTGCATCAAACTTTCCTATCTTGTCTTTGTTATTTAAAATATAACAGTAGCACCCAAAAATGTGAAAGTATGAAATATTTGGCTTTCTAGTTTTCCATATTTCATAGGGTGTCTTGTTGATGATTTTCCTTATTGATACATGATTTATGATATAACATGAAGTGTTGATAGCTTCAGCCCAAAAATATTTTTCAAGATTTGATTCTTCCAGGATTGTTCTTGCCATTTCATGTAATGTTCTATTCTTTCGTTCAACAACTCCATTTTGTTGAGGGGTTCTTGGGCAGGACATATTATGAGAAATGCCAAGTTCATCAAAAAAGATTTTAAAGGGTGTTTATGAATTGTCCTCCATGGTTAGTTCTTACAGAGATTATGTTGGAGTATTTTTCATTTTGTTCCTTTTTGCACAAAGTTTTAAAAGGATCAAACGCATCATCTTTTTATTTTTAAAAAAGTACCCACGTGTATCGTGAAAAGTCATCAACAATAACAAAGCCATATTGCATTCCTCCGAAGCTTGTTGTTTTGATAGGGCCAAAGAGATCAATGTGAAGTAGTTCAAGGGTTTTTTAGTTGAAGTAAAATCTTTTGAATGAAAACTACTTTTGACTTGTTTTCCTTTTGCACAAGCTTCAAATATTTTATCCTTATCAAAATTTTGGGCAGACCTCTAACAAGATCTAGTTTGGATAAGTTTGAGATTGTTTTCATACTAATATGCGCAGTTCATTTATGCCATATACACTTGTCTTTGTTGATGAACATAATGCATGATTCAATAGGTAATTCTTCAAGATATAAAACATAAATATTTGTCTTTCTGGTTCCGGAGAAAAGAATCTCACCGGAAGTTGCCTGCCTGGCTTCACATATGTTTGGTTTAAATATAAACTTAAGACCATTGTCACATTTGAACATCAGTAATTTTAGCAGAGTTTTCCTTACCTATAGTACTTTTACCTTTGATTTTTGCTTGATCATTGTTCCCAAAGGTTACAGATCCTCCATCTTTTTTGACAAAGGACATAAAACATTGTTTGTCTCATATCATATGTCTCGAACAACCACTATCCAAGTACCATGATTTTTTCTTTACATTTTGAGAACTAGCCTACATTTGATGTTACAAGACTTTTAGGTACCCGATTGGTCTTGGGTCTTTCAGAGTTAGTTTTTTCTTTAATATTGGATTTCTTTTTAAAATAAATGTTTGATTCATTATGACCTATTTTTGAACAATAAGAGCATTTCCTTGTTGTTCTTGGAGAAGGTTCTGATCTGATTCTAGAACGTTCTTCCTTTTTGTTTTGAATTGTTCATCCCGTTTTTGGAATTAACACGCATACTCAAGATGTCCAATTTTACTGGAGTATGAACATTTTGTTGGAACCAAGTTGGTTCTTGCAATTAAAGTTTTGATGTTAACAAATGTATTTTATGAAAATAACATATTTGACTTAGAAGAAGAATGAAAAATGTCACCAGAAGAATAGATCAGAATCTGAGAAAAATGTTTAAAATAGAATTGGAGCAAAAGACTCGAGAAACAGAATCTAGCTAAAAATATGCTCAAAACAGAATCTGAGAAAAATGCTCAAAACAGAATTGGAGCAAAAGACTCGAGAAACAGAATCTAGCTAAAAGCATGCTCAAAACAGATTAATTGAAATACACTCCAGAAGTAAAGCATCAGTGAGCAAAAGACTCAAAACAGAATCTGAGCAAACTACTCCAGAATATTCTCAAAACAGATTAGTCGAAATACACTCCAGAAGTAAAGCATAAGTGAAGTCCTAAAGTTCAACTATAAATAGAGACTTAATGCTGAAGATTAGTGCATCGAAAAACACAAGAACTCAAGCTTCAATTCAAAGTTATCTGAGAGTTCAAAAGAGTGAAACACAAATGAGCATGAGCAATATTTTCTAAGTGTTTTCGAGAGAGGAATACAGTGCAACAATCAGCTTTCCATAAGCAATAAAAGAGTACAAGAATAAGTGCATCAATTAGCTTTCCAGAAGCAACAAAAGAGTGCAAGAATCAGTGCAGCAAATAGCTTTCCAGAAGCAACGTTGCAAAGTTCCAAACCTTTATTATATAACCCGATAGTGGTGTAGATTACTTCTTCAATCTGGGGTTGTCAGATTGGTAGGAGAAGACTTGACTTGTAGAGTCAAGGTGTTGTTATAGTTCCTTAAAAGTTTGAGGTTGTCAGGCTGTTTGAGAAGACTTGGCTGGTTTAGTTAAGGTGTTGTTGTTCCTTAAAAGTCTGGGGTTGTCACGCTGTTTGAGAAGACTTGGCTAGTATAGTCAAGGTGTTGTTGTTCCTCAAAAGTCTGGGGTTGTCAGGCTATTTGGGAAGCCTGGCTTGTAGGGTCAGTGGTGTTGTAATTCAAAGGAGTTTGAATTAGTGAAAAGGCCTTCTGGAGGAAGGGACTGGACGTAGCCTAGTTAACGGTGAACCAGTATAAATTGCTGTGTTATTATGTTATTATTATCCGCTGCTGAATCTGATTAGTTATATATCGAATAATTCACATTAACATTCAACAAAACAACAAAAGTAATCAAGTTTGACAAACACAATTCAACCCCCCCTTCTCGTGTTTGCACCTTTACATTTTGTTTTGCACTTGTCTTCCTTTCTTTCAAGAACAAAAAAGTTTTCGTAAAGTTTTTGTTTTTGGGATTTGTCAAAGTCGAGTCCAACTTTATCAAATATTCCTACTTGGGATCCCATGATTCTTTGGAAAGTTTAAGTAGATTTAATAAAATTTGATAGGTCATTTTTTAGGTATTCAATTTATGTTTTAATAAGAACGTTCTCCTTTTGAATTGTAGAGCGTTCTTGACTTTCAAGTTTTCAAAATGAGATTCCTGCATGCTTTGAATGAATTTTTTTAGTTCATCAATCATATCTTGAGCTTTTTTTGTTTGTAATCTTAGTCTTTTAAGGAGCTACATTTTTTAGCGAGAAAATTTGAATTGTTTAACAAGTTATCAAATTCTTTTTCCATTTGTTCATATTAAGGACATAGTTCATAATTTATTACCTCATTGTCTTCTGAATTTGCCATTAAACATATGTTGGCCTCTTCAATCTCTTTTGTTTTAGATTCGTCAAAATCATCCCAGGTAACCATCATAGGTTTTTTCTTGAATGGGAATCTTTTTGGTGCCCTTTTGTTTAAAGAACATTCAGTTTTGTAATGTCCTAGTTTGTTGCACCCAAAACATGTAGTTTGACTTTTATCTACTTCTGTTTTAAAGGTTTCCTTTTTATTTGGTAAGATTTTCTTGATCTGATCTCTTGTTCTCATCATCCTTTGGATTTTTCTTGTAAGAAAAACTATCTCTTCATCAGCATCTTCTTGACCGATTTCTTCTGAGTCTTCTCTTTCATTTGGTAGCAAGGGTATGATTTCTTGAGGATTTTGATAGGCTTTTAAGGCTATTATTTTTCTTTTCTTTGCTGGTTTGTCCTCTTGCAGTAGCACTTCATGTGCTTGTAAGGTTCCAATGAGTTCTTCTAATCCGAGTATCTCAAGATTCTTAGCTTGACTTATGGCTGTCACCATTGGTTTCCATATGATTGGAAGACATATCATGATTTTTCTTACTCTATCTTGTTTTGAGTATGCCTTACTAATAGAATGCATTTGATTTATTATGGCTGTAAATCTTGAATACATTTCATCAATGGTTTCCTCTTCATTCATTTCAAACAATTCAAACTGTCGTATGCTGATATCAATTCTTGTTTCTTTGACATGACTTGTCCCTTCATAATGGGTTTGTAATGTATCCCATACCTTTTTTGTTGTATCACATTCATCGACTCTTTCACTTTCTTCCCTAGTTATGGCACAAGACATAAATAATTAAGCTTTAGAGTTTAGAAGTACCTTAGCTATGTCTTCAGTTGTCCAATCTGCTTCTTTCTTTTTGGCAGATGTTGAGTCATTTTGATCAACTCTTGGTATGAAGTCTCCATCTGTTATGATGCACTACATTCTTGTGTCTTGTGATTTTTGGAACAACTTGTTCTTACTTTTCCAAGGTAGTTTGTTTGATGATCCTCCTTCAATGATGTACTTAGCTTTTGACATTGTCTCTTAAATCTTTCCTTGACATTGTCTCTTAAATCTTTCCTCTAACACTTTTTGAGTGTTAATTGTTAGAACCAGACTCTAATGCCAATTGAAATGACAATGTCAATCACAAGGAAGGGGGTTTGAATTGTGATTGCCCTTTTTTTTTAATATTAATTCCTGCTTTTAATTTTAGTTAACTCAAGATTGATCTTGGTTTCAAGCACAACAAAAGAAGAACGTTTTTTGTTAGTGAAATCAAAAGAAAAAACTTCTCTACGTGTTCTGTGCTTAGTGAATGAGAAATAAATAGAGATAAAGGAAGGAGAATCACACTTTTAGAATCATAATTAGAAGTTTAATAAACTTTGTTTGATTATCATCAAAACATTAATTTGAGATTTTTCCTTAACAATTTTTAATTATTTGCACGAACAAGTCCCACTTCACTATTATTTTTATTTACAACTTCTTAACTTCATATAAACTGTCGAGAACGTTCTAGTCAGTTAAGAGATTATTAATCAACTTTTGACTACCAAGTTTAATCTTGAGAAAAGTATGAATTAAAGTGTATGAACTAAATTTTAAAAGGGTCATAATTCAAACCCCTCTTATTGTGACTATTCATTCCACTTCATCTAGTACTTTGTTTTATTCAGAGGATCAAACACTATGCTTTGGTTGAGAAAGGAGTATGTTTCTCATTATATTTCTTCCTTTTATTAGAATGGTTCCGTCTTTATTTAACTCTTCTACCAACCTCCCATAAACTATATACAACGAGAAACAACTTATTTTTGTTCTTATTATTTCAACTCACTCAATTTGGAAATCTGCTCAAGAACAAGTCTTGGTTAATTGTGATGAGATTAAACCATATCTTGAGTAAGTGTTCATCATGACGCATTATTCCTGATATTGATACATATTATAACATGTATTTCCTTATGAATTATGTGACTGTTGTTAGCATATTCTTGGAGAATCACTCAATCAATGAAGAAGACACATTTGGACGTATACATGCAAAGTTTCCCACATGGCTGAAAGCATATGTAAATGAGGTGGCAAATGGAATTAGAAACAAAGACATAATAACATTATTTTGTGGTCGTTCATCAATGGCAATATCTTGGAACATTTACTTTGTCAACAGATACATGTTTCACACTGAGGCCTATAATAATAGTACAAAGACGATCAATTGTGGGGTGCATGTAAAAGGTCTTATTGAAGGAGGAGATGATTATAATGGCACAATCAACCATATTTTAGAACTAGATTACTTTGGTCTGAAGGAAAATGTTGCACTATTTTATAGTGAATGGTTTAACCCAACAAAAAATAGGGTTACAAAGGTTCATCCACGATATCAAATTATGGATATTAAGATGGATAAACATTATCGTCCTTATGAACTTTTCATTCTTGCGCAAAAAGCAAGACACATGTATTATGTCCATTATCCATAATTGTGTAGAGATATACGTTGTAATCACCACAAAACCAATGGGTCATGTGGAGGTTAACAAAACAGAGGATGAAATGTCTTATCAGTCTGTTGGGATGTCACCTGTTCTACCCATTCTAGAAATTGAATCAATATCTTGTTTACATGACGAATCACAAGTAGACGTGTTTGAAGAGATTTTTGATTGTAGTGAAGGGAGATAGGATAATGATTAAAAATGTATTTTATTTTTAGATATTATTATACGCATTTTATATTGCACTGTCTATGTTGTACTTAAACAACTTGTTGACTTCTGATTAGTTGATTACCTTGTGTCATGTATGAATTGTTCCTTTCTTAAGTTATTATATTTTTGTTTTTAACCTTTTTATAGTTGTTTTATGGATAGTTTACACGTTGCTCGGTGGTAACATTATTGTTTCTTAAGTGACATTTTTATTACCCTTTTTACTTTATGATAGTATATTATTAACAAAGATGGCAATGATAAAGGAAAGACCCGTCCAACTAGGGGTAAACCAAAGATTTTACGACCGGGAAAACTTAATGAGCTAGAAATTTCATCAATCACAAGTTGTCCACCACCAGGCCATTTGATTGATTGTCTCCAGTCTCGTCACGACCTTCTACACTGACCAAACTATAACACATGCCAATACACTAACACCACCTTCCCACCCAACACCATCTCCCATCCATGCCTCTCAACTCCTAAGGTATTTGTGTTTTTGCCGACTCTAGGTACAAGTCTTCAGACCATGGGTGCCTTTTTCCAACATGCCCCACGTGAGGCTCTGGCATAGAAGGATGTGCAATAAACTTTCCAGGATGAGGTTATGGAGGGAAAAGGGGGACCACAACCAAGAGGATGAAGAAGTGGGTCAAAGGAACGTTCCTTCTCTCATGTCAGTGAGAGATGATAATGGGAAAGTCATTATACGACATTACAATAAAGGGTAAGTTACAACACTCACTTATTTTCTTTATCCTCGGTCATCAAAAGGCCGTTAATTATACTAGAAGCATAATTACTGACACATTTTATTTACTCAAAACTCTATTTCTTTCAATACTTTGTAGACTTAGTCCTAGCAACGCAGCTGCAGATGCCATTAGGTATGCCATACAAAAACAACTTCGTGAACCTATCGATGGTTGAAGTGCAACCACCGACTTAATTAGAAAAGATTGGTTTAAAATTTTTTGAGGTAATTATATGTTCACTTCATTGTTTCTAGCATATTTATTGCTTATTGCAGCAAAAGAGTTGGGAGAATTTCATTATATGTTTTGTTGATAGTAGTTAGTACCTATATGCTTTTAATTATTTGTAGGAGAAGTTGTTGTGGGATCCTCGTGATAATGATATTGTCAAGCGCTTGTTTGAACAAAAGGCCGTTAAAAGACTATCATATATGCTTACAAAGGTGAGAAAGAATGGGACCCAACCTAATTGGATAGGTGAGGAAGCTTTGATTAGTCTTCAAGAATATTGAGAAAGTATATCATTCCAAAACATCTCCAACCAAAATAAAATCAATCGAGCTTCCGCAAGAGGTGGAGTTATCGACACTTTAGGTCGCAAGGCTCATATTGATGTTGCACTTGAGCTCGTATGTATTAAATTCATACTTATTGTCTTGGTATTATAATACTTGCATTCCAAGAGTGTAATAACTAGTATTTGCCTAAAATTAATATAGTTGAATGTTATAGTATCTACTTGTGATCCTAAGTTAATTTGAAGGATTATGAATTGTTTTTACATTTTGATATGATCTTGATTTTTTTTGTGAATCAATAATTTTGTATTTTAATAATCTTGTATGATATCTAAATTTGTACTTTAGTATTTTTGGACCATTTTGCATGTACCTTGCACATGTATCAGTGTAAGTTAGTATGTTATCTATTTGTCGACCTATTTGTTTAATTTATTTTAGAAATTGGGTCGTATATTAATAATAAAAAACTTATTATTCTCCATACATAAGTCAACATTTTCTATTTTAATATGTGAATGCTTATTTTATTGTTTCCATGAAATCTCTTATGCTATTACCTCATTAAATTTTCCCGTTGATCAAGGAACATTAAAAAAAATTGAATGAAGTACAAACACAACTTGGTCAAACAAATGGAGATGGTGCTCAAGAGGTAGATGGAGCGACAATACTTAAGTTATAGATGAAGTCTGTAGGGGGTCATTGAAGGTGCAAACACGAGAAGGGGGGTTGAATTGTGTTTGACTAACTTGAATACTTTTCCTGTTTTTACACTTTTAAAACAAAATTTGATGTATAAATAAAAACAGAGTTAGCAGCGAATATAAAGTAAAAATAAAACGCATAATTTTTATACTGGTTCACCGTTAACGAGGCTACATCCAGTCCCTTCACCTTGAAGGATTTCACTAATTCAAACCTTGAATTACAACAGTTCCACTGACCCTCCAAGTCAGTCTTCTCAAACAGTCTAACAATCCTAGAATCTTGAGGAATACAACACCTTGACTTCCTAAGTCAAGTCTTCTCCTGCCAATCTGACAACCCCAGATTGTAGAAGGAATTACAACGCCTTGAATCTAATTGCCAAGTAATCTGCTACCCCTTCTAACTCCCTTAGATTGTAGACTCTACTTCAACAACTTAGATCTAACACAAGGGAAAGAAAATAACACGAGTGCTTGCTTCTTGAAAGCTGGAACTCACAATTAACCTCACTGAAAACTTGAGTGTTTGCTTTGGAAGTGTATGACTCTTTTGTGATTTGCGATACTAAGTATTCTGTCTTGAGCCTCCTTTTATAGATGCAGATTAGGGCCTCTTCCAAGCTTAATTTCGAGCTGAATCTTGCTGGATTCTCTTGAAAAAATATCTTGACCAGTTGGGCTTCATTTAAATAAAAAACATATCTTTTTTAAGCTTCAGATTTTCTTTCAAAAATAACCGGCCAATCATGTCTTTAGTTTCTTCCTGCCAACAGCTCCTAAGTTCCACAATACTTCACTTTATTTTTGTAACAAATCTTTTTAATACTTTGATCAAAATAAATTAAAATCTCCACTGTTAATCCTCATGATTAAATTTGGACCATTTGATCTTATGCGCTAGTCCACATCTGGACCATACTAAGTGATATGCTATGATCCTCCGATTTTGGCCAACCTTGGACCACACTTTCTGATCTTCTGATCTTCTGATCTCGGCCATCCTGGACTTGCAAACTGATATGTTGTGATCCTCTGATCTCGGTCACTGCTAGACCACACATCTTGACCTTCTGATTTCGGCCAACACTGGGCCATGGTCTGATCTTCTGATCTCGGCCAACACTGGGCCAAATACTTAAATCTGAACCATTGATCTGAATATCTTCCCTCCGATCTGGACCAATTCTGGACTTGGTCTGGATTAAACTGAAATTAAATCTGGACAAATAATATTTCAGTCTGGACATTTTACCTTCTGTTTTGGATCAGTTCTGGATCAATTCTGGAGATCATTTCTTCTGGTCTGGACTTAGTTTCATACCCTGAACCATGCTATCTTCTGGTCTGGGTCAAATATGGGTTGAATCTCTTGTTCTGGACCCTTTAACTTATCCTCTGATTAAGTCTGGATCAAGTCTGAGCTGTTTATCAATTCACTGCCAGGCCATCTTCTAGTCAGAATAACTTCTGGATTAAGTCTGACTTTTGACTTCTAATGGTCTGGATCAAGTCTCCCTCTGGCAGGCTTCCTTCTGGTCTGGTCTAGGTCTCCTTCTGACTTTGCTTCCTTCTGATCTGGGCCAGCAAATATACCTTCTAGTGATGTTTTGACGTCCTGGAGTATCTTCTGGTACCTTCAGGATTCAATCTCTGGAACCCTTTGATCTTCTGCTTTGATTACTTCAGCTTCTGATGGCATTTGTTTTAATAATTCAAGGTTCAAAATAAGATTACATGGAGTGCTTTTGTAAACATCAAAATCCTAAGTACTTAGAACCAACTTGGTTCCAACAGTCGTATCTCTGGCGTGCGTGCACATCGCTTACACAAAAATCCCAGAATCCTTCTAATTTCATGGCTAGGATGTCTTTTGAAGTGGAGATGACAACTAGAGTTAGAGTTGTACAAATTGCTCAAGATGTAGTAACCAAAGCTCAAGTGGCTACCAAGGTAGCCGAAAAGGGTAAGGAGAATTCACAAAAGTTAGAGAAGATTTTTGATGCATTAAATAAATTTTTGTAGATCAAATTGATGCTTTGTAGTGTCAATCAGCTGGTGGATCATGTAGTGCAAGCCATCCTCATTTGCATCCTTATTGTGATGATGATTTGGATGACCAATCATTGGACGAAACTTGATCTTGTGATTAGACTTTTTTTTTCTTTGTAGTCGTTGAACGAAAAATATGTATTTTGTGTGACTTCATTATTTTGTAATTTCGTATTATGTTATTATTTTGTTGTTTTAGAACAAATGATACTTTATGGTGTGCTTTTTATGCTATTAATGCAATATGACTTTTTGTGAAAACATTAAGTTTTTTAATGTCTCGTAAGTATCAAGTATTTTACTAGCGTAAAAATGTAATTGTGCAGCTGTTCAAAAAAATAAAAAAAGACAAGCAGTCGCAGTATGGCGTCGGTGTGTTTTGTCAAAATATGACTTTAGTGTCGGATGGACTCACACTATATGTTTTGTTGACTTTTTAAGTGTTGAATGTAGCGTTAGATAGACTGCCACTATGTTATTTATAGAGTTGACTTTCATTTTATTTATAATTTTTGTTAGTTTACTTTAACATCGGCATAGCCTACGCTACATGTTCCGCTGACTAAAAAATGTTGACTTTAGCTTTGACCTATCGACGCTATAGAATTTTTTCAATTGACAAGACAATGGAGTAATACTAGCGTCTGATTTTTTTTTTAACACAATTGCATCGATATTGAATTGGTCTGAGCGACACTAATGTAGCAACCGACGTCATCTGACTGACCTTAGTGTTTAGCTTTGAGCGATTTAGTCTTGGCCTGACAACGACGCTAATCTAACGCTAAATCAGTGTTAGTTCGGTTTTTTTCCATTTAGCGTGGGCTTTTGACTGATGCTAATAACGATTTTTCTAGTAGTATTTATATGTAAATGTTTCTAAAATAATTTTTGTATTTGAATTTGTCAAACTTAGACTTTTAATATTTGAACAAAATTGTAATATTTTGAGTAAAACACCAAGGAGTTAAAGCAATACATAGAGATGGAGATTGAAGAAATACATTTTTTTGTCAACTCATAATAAAACATCAAAATTATACAATAAAAACTCTTTCTGTTCTTTTTTTTTTTTGGGTACAAAACTCACGCCATTCTTGTACACACATCATTTAAGGTTATTTTGCACAAATTGAAAAATGTACTTTGATGAATAAACAAATTTTAAACACCTAGTAATGACTTTTCATTTTCAAATGCACTCATTTACTTCATCTCTTCATTAATGACAGTATAAATTGATACTATCTATATTTCTATATTTAAGACATTATTGATTAAACTACGAAAGTTAAAAAAATGATTATATTATAATATTAAATTTGTTAGCAATTTAAATTGTTTTACAAATTTATCATTGAAAAGAGAGAATTAATATATATTTTCACTGTAGTACTCTATTCAAAATAAAATATAAACAAAAATGATAGTTAAAAAATTGATGTGTCTGAACTAAATTTTTAATTAAATACATCAGTCACTTTTATTTATATTTCATTCCAGATAAAGTATTTATTATAGATCGTAGAAAAGTATATAATAAAATTAGGGTGTAGATTAGTAAAAAAATAATTACTAATATAGATGAAAAATTGAAAAGAGTATTATAAATGGACAAAAAAAAAAACTCACGAAGATGTTATATTTAAGGACAGAGATAGAATAAAATATTTCTTTACTACGCTTATGTGCTACTAAAATCTAGGTTGATGCTTTCTCCTACCTTTTCGATCCAATTAAAACTAGCATTAAAAATAGAAGAAAACTTCCAACAACTTCTAAGATTTACTATAAACATTTAGTCAAAAAAAAAAAGAATTACTACTAATATCATCCTTAAATATATATTAAGATATTATTGACTAAATTACGAGAATTAAAAAATTATTAGTATTATTAAATTTATTAATAATGGATATTATTTTAGAAGTTTATTTTTCAAAAAAAAGAATTGATTTATGTTTCTATCATCTATAATATTTATATTTCTTTTACGAATATATAATATTTATACTAGATTGCGGAGAAAATGTAATATGTGTTAGGTATATGATGGTGAAAATATAATTAATATTTTATATAAAAATAATAATTAATGCTTTTGAAATTTTGAAGTTGATCATATACAGGGGAGTAAGAAAAAATCTCAACAGACTCATTATTAGGTACATAGGTATCAAATATTTGAAATATTATTGTCTAAAATATTTGTTACTTTAGAATACCAAGATAACATTGATTCATTTTCTTTGTATTTTTGCCATAATACCCTTATTTAATTCTACCTAACTATTGAGTAAAAAGAAAACTATAAGAGTAAAAATAACATATCTAACTATTCTATTTCTTTATAGTAGATTGAGAATAGAGTGAGTCGAATCAATTTTTTTTATATACATACATTAGAATGAGAAACATAAGAAAGGAAGGAAATTAAATTGTGTTTTATTTTAAAAATCGTTTATAAAAAGATTAAACCAAAGTAATGAAAACAAAATGGATAAACAGAATAATACAATCAATTTATCATAATTCACCACCAACACGGAAGCTACATTCAGTCCCTTCAACATGAATGATTTAATCCACTGATTCACTACTAAATTACACTTCCATTGAACACCTACTAGTCAAACTAACTATGTTCGAGTCTTCTCAATCTTCTAGCTTAGTGCAGTCAAATTGTTAAGAGATGCAACCACTACTAGGCTAGGTTACAAGAGAATAAGTTTAGATTTTATGCAAATAATCTCTCACAAGAGGGTGTTTGCAAAGTTGTACTCTCAGAAATATTTCTCAGCACTAGGTAAAATAAAAGTTAAGAGTAAGAGTGCAGAGACAGTTGTATTATGCTTGTTATAGTGCATTGTTTCTTGTGCTTTTCAAGTAAGGATTGCACGTTCTTTAATAGAGATCTTTAGGATTTTTTGTCATTGTCCTGATTGCAAGGATTCAACATGTATCATGCCTTTTCATATCAAATCTTTTGATACTGATTCACCATTAAAAACTTGTGAACACAAGTCCTTGTAATTGATTATGCGTATCTTGGTAGGAAGACAGAAGGAATAGAGGATGCGATGAGCACGTCTCATAGACCTTCTAACACAAAGCGTATTCAGGGTGTTTATCAGAGGATGCACAAGAATTATGTCTTCTTCGGAGCATAGACTATCACTAGAGCATTGTCTTCCATCAAAGTATTGACTTTCATCAGAGCATACATTGTTTTCCAGAATCGGACGATCAGATGCTTGATGCGATTAATAGAGGAAGACAATCACTTGCTTGTCAAGTTTATTAGAGGCAGACGATCACTTGTTTGTCAAGTTTACTAGAGGTAGACAATCAAATGCTTGTTGTAGTCATCAAATGCAGACAAATCAAAGCATTGCTTGTATTTGCTAGAATCACCAGAGGCGCATTCAGAGCGCGTTCACTAGACTTAACATAAGGAATTAGAAGCTGAGTCTTAGTGTTTCTTCATCTTAGTCCAATCACCAAATGATACAATGTAGGATCATACGAAATACACTTGATTTAGGAATTGCACACTTAATTAGAACATTAGTGCTTTAAATTGTTCCCACAAAATGATTTTGTTATCATCAAAATAAGTAAGGATCATAGTTCTTCAAACCAACTTGGTTCTAACATATACATGTGTTACTTGTTCAAAAAATTGAAATGCTATGTCTAACCTATTACCTATTATAAACTATTTTTTTAAACTGGACTTACCTTTATGAAATCTTGATAGTTTACTTAAATGTTTATTTCGTATTAATGACATATTTGTGCAACTTAGTTTTGTAATGTTTGATTATGAATTATTTCTATGATATAATTTTTTTTAAGCATATCCTCGTCTAAGTGTTATTAAGATTCTTAAAAACTCATTTTCACCACACGTTTGCCGCACATCGACACATATCAACTATTCTTGAAATTCATCGAAGTCATTAGTATTTAAAATGTTGTTGTATGGGTCAACTTTTATCCACCATCCAAATCAATCCAAATCTTAACATATGGAAAAAAGACACAAAACAAATAAATGTAAAACTTTCAATTTAAAATAATAAAACTCAAACAGTTTACTTGTATAACAAAGACTTATGCATGGTCCTAAAAGCTATATGATCTGCGTATAATATCTGCCACTAAGGCAACTTTCACACATAAAATTACTTATACCAATGGGGAAAATTAACTCACCACAAAGGCAACTTCAACATAAAAAATCACTGATACCAATTGGGAAAATACTGAAACCTCTACTCATGTTGAATTTAATTTCACGTAGACATCCATGGTTCAATTTAGTTGGCTACTTGAAGTATACAATCAGTGTTGTCGTGACCAATTATGGGAGACGGATGCAAGGATGTTTCTATTCTTTTTGGTTGGTTGCACCCTTTTAAGAGACAAGAGTGCATTTACTGTTAGTGTTTCTTACCTATAGTGCTTCTGAGACTTCGAATCATATGAAGGATACGCATGGGGGTACTGTTGTTCTTGTTTACTTATATGATAATCACTCTGAAGTCAGTATGCATTACACTAGAACAATTTATGGGTATCTAACACTTTTGCAGGTAAACTCAATTGTTGTTTATTATGTTGATAAATTATATTATTAATTATAAACTAATAATATGTTATTATATATGTGCAAGCTTGGGTTTATGAATATTTCCCTACTTTATGTGTAGATTGTTGTAGTTCTTCTTCTAGATATTTTGAGGAGAAACTCATATCACTTTGATGGAATCCAAAGAGGAATAAGGGTTTGGTTCTTCCATTTAGGAAAGCCCTTGATGAGATCAATGTTGATCAGGTATGCTAGACACCGTATGAAGAATATAGAGCGACGTGCCCGTTTCAGAAAGCTTCTTTTCAAGGGTGGATACATTGGGGTCTAAAGATTTATGTACATCTACTAGATAGGGTTTTGCATAAATATTATCATGTTCAAACCATTCATGGTTCAACATTAGAGATAATAGGTCATACGACCACTCCATAGGAAATGGACATAATTTCACACAATATGTTGTACATGCATTTGATGCTGGAAAAAACTAGCTCATGTCGGTCCATCAATTGCATAGCCTTCTGACGTTGGTCTATATGTTACTGATATAACAGTAAATGCATTAAAATTTGTGACATCTTATTAGTCATCTATTGTCTTATCTAAATTAATTATTATTTTTTTAATGTAGTGTTGAGCATTATAAATTGCATAAGAGCTTATCGGTCATCAATTGGTATTACTTGATGGCATTGAATTCATCAATGAGTTGATTGGGATGTTGTGTACTCATAGGGATGGAGGTAGAGATTGGACAAATTTAGTACCATATTGTTGGAAGCACAGAGGGGTTTAAGAATTATTTATTATGTTTAATTCTTTCAGTTCACGCTTAGTGTAATATTTTGGAGGCTAAATAGCACCCGTGGTCCCTTAACTTAATTTCAGTTAACGTTTTAGTCCTTTATCTTCTTTTTTTCCCGATTTGGTCCTTTATTTTAATTTTAAGTAACAATTTGATCCTTTATGTTTTAAAATGTCAACAATGTTATCCTTTTTTTTTTTACAAAAATTCATCAAAATTTTCAACCAAAACCCATAAAATTATTTGTATTCTTCAATATAATACAAATTTCATCAAATTTGAAACTCAAATCTTCAAATAAACTCATATTTCCATTTCTAACAATATCAAATAAAGAATGAAATATGATGAAATTTTTGTATGGGTTTATTTGAAGATTTGAGTTACGAATTTGATAAAATTTGTATTATATTAAATAATATAATTAATTTTATGGGTTTTGGTTGAAAATTTTGATGAGTTTTTTGAATTTTTGTAAAAAAAAAAGGATAATATTGTTGACATTTTAAAACATAAAGGATCAAATTGTTATTTAAAATTAAAATAAATGACCAAATCGGGAAAAAAAAAAGATAAAGGACTAAAACGTTAACTAAAATTAAGTTAAGGGACCACGGGTGCTATTTAGCCTATTTTGGATATGTTGGATGAATATTTTGAATATGTTTAAGCACTATTTTGGATATGTTTAGTAAAATAGTTTGGATATATTTAAGCAATATTGAATGTCACTAATTTTGATAATATTGAATGTCAACAAATTAAAAATATCAATCATTCACGTTTATAACATGTTCACTGCTAATGTGTAAAAATATTTGCATCCAATTTTGCATGCAAAGATTCTATGTAATCTCTCATTGTCGCGCTTCTTCACTGCAATATTTTAACCACAAATTAGTTGCAAGTAGTATAGGTGAATCTGGCTTCAAGTAAACATATTAAAAAACAATAAATTATTAAACGATAAAAAGAGGTTGGTAAGATCAAACTAAATATCACAATTAGTACCAACACAAAGTGAAAATTCTTAACAAATGCAATAACAATCACATGATGATCTGACATAGATGTTGGCGGTGGTTTTCTAAGTGAAAAAAAAAGTTTGTGATTAGTTAAGTGATAATGAGGCGAAAACTAAGTTAAACTTCAAAGCAATCACATGTCTCATTTCTGTAAGTGTCATCCAATTGTCCTTAGTTGCAACTTGTTCAACGTACACTATTTATAAGTTTTTGAACAAAAACTTCACCAAATATTCTCTAATAATGAGGCTTGAATTTTGAAGCTCTTTCAAACACTCTTGATGGAAGAATGCCTAAAAGTTCTTAGTAATTTCCAAGTAAAGCTACAACTGCACGATATCCATAATTACCATCATCACCAAGTCCATAATTTCATCTATGAATTTCAACCGACAACCAATCATTGAAGGGAAAAACTATAGGTTGTTGAACCTTGTTGACCGATGGCCGAGGTGTAAGCTTTATGATTGATGATCTAGGTTTCTGAACCTTAGTGGCTGATGCAACAGTGCTACATGCATTTGTGTCACTACATCGAATAGTTGCATCCACATACTTCCACCAAGATGGATTATGCTTGGTTGATTTTTCTTTTTTTGATACCTTGTTTTTTCCTTTTTTTTTTTGGTGCACTATTTGTTTTAACCTTATCAACAGGTGGACACATTGACGTAGTGGATGGGTAAGCGATCACGTACAATTTACCCGTAAGTGCAATTTTTCCAGGTACAACAATCTCATCAAACTTTTTTAACTATGAAATTTATTTCATGTTTCATAGATAACTTTAAAGGTTTACCCGATCCATCGTCATAAAAATTTCATTTACTCCACCAAACAAGAATAACGTCTAATAGAATGGGACGCGGGATCATACTATGTCTGGCTATTTCACATGCACAATGTAAGACCCGTAATTTATTTATAACAAGAATTAGGGTGTATTGTCTAATTATGCCTTATGTTGTATATTATTTTGTCTGTTTACCATTTTCATTATTTGTTGTTTGTAAAATTGTTTAAGTGTCTGACTTGCAAATTAATCTATGAAAAAGTTTTCTGATGTTTCCTTGATGTCAAATGACTGTGATTGTCTTGGCATTGTTGAAATTTCAAAAACAAATTTCTACTGAGTTTTTTGAAAACGGACAAAATATACTCACTGTTTAAATTTTGACGAACTCCGAATGACACCAAAATTTAATCGGGTGTTTCATATATCTATTATAATGAGAATTTGATATTGTTATATTTTTCTAAGCTAAGGAACAAAAATTTTGTCAGATAAAAATTTAATTTGCGAAATTTTTGTAAAGCTTTAATTTGTAGATTTATTATAAAAAATTTAAATTATCAATAAATTTATTCGTGAGCGAAATGCGACTCGTTTAAGAATGAACTCAGAGACTGAGCAAGATGAAGTGACATAAAGTCACAAAATATCTAGATATTTTACTAGGATATTAAGAATTTAATGACCGATTAGTGAAAATACCTAGATATTTTCTTACTATGTAGTGAGAATCTGTAAGGACCAAAATGAGTCACCTCACTATCCCTTTTTGTGTGCTGACTAGAATCACTTGTGTAAGAAGGATTAGATGAGAAGTGATGGGTTAGTAAAATATTTTAAAAATATTTTCAAAGACCCATTTAAATTATTTGTAGGACAATAATTTAATCGAATTATAGATGATTATTATCGACAAATATTTTAAGATGTCGTGCATTACTGTTAATTTTATCTGTCAATTGAACTGCGACGAGACTATATATTTTTAATAAAGTAGATCTAGAAGTAAGTAATATGATTATGACTAAGTGTCATAAAATATATTGTTAGATTTTATGATTAAATTTATGTCATTAATTTTTGTGGTTAGAAATTATTGGAGATTAATTTGAAATTGAGATAGTAGATTAATTAAGGGAAGGAGAAAAAAAAAATTTCCCCCTCCCTATAAAAGAAATTCATGGTCATCATCATCATCTTACTATCACTTTATTTAATTCTTCAAAAACATCTTCTCTCATTTCTCTCCAAACTCAAATCTTCTCTTTCATTTTTGAGCAACTTAGAGGCCTCCAATCACAAAACCTCTAACTACAAAGTTGTTTCACTACTTGAGAGGATTGCAAAGAGCTAAGGATCACTAGTTGAGGTAGCCATTTCTCCCATCTTTTCTCTCAAACCCGTAAGCATGCATATATATGGGGGAAAATGATTTTTTTTTTTTATGTTTTGAGCTTTAATCTTGCTTGTTTATCACTACTATGGTTGTTATTAATGTTTAGGAAGTTAAAGGAAACATTTTTAACTCTTATTCTTTCAAAAATAAAAAACCCTAAGTAAGGGAGTAAAATGAAAGTTTTTTTTTTTTTTGCTTTGGTGCTTTGTTGATATTGAAATTAGATGAGTTAGTAACTTGAATAACAAAAAATGAAACCAAACCCCCAAAATTTTTAGTAAGACCAAATGTGGTATGTCTTAATGTGAAAATTTGATTTTTGTATGTGTTTGAGTAACGTTATGAGTTTTTTTTCAAATAAATAAGTTTGAACTGACAATATAAATTTTATTAGAGGGTTTAAGTTAGTATAGTTATGAAGACTTTTGCAAGTGGTGTTTGGCTATGTTTTTTTTTTAATTAAAATGACAACTAGATGTTAAGCTGTTTAGGGACCAAAGTGGTGTATTTAAAAAAAAAAACTCAAAGTTGTGAGATGAGGATTTTAAAGTAAGTGAGTGATTGACAAAAAAGAAATTGATTAGTTTTCTTGAGTAATGTAACCTTGAAGTAAATTTTATAATTCCCTATGTTTACGTAGTTAGCTCCTTGAGTCTCGAAAATGAATCGAGATTGTTGGCACCGAGTTAGCGGTGGGGAGAACTCTAAATATTTTATGTTTATTGGGTTGAAATTTTTAAGGAAAAGAGATAGAAACAAAAAATTCATGGACACAACACCATGCAAATGGGCGTAAAATCTGTTAATATGTTGATGCAATTTTTGAATGATACTATTTTCAAATGATGTTATTATCTCAGTGTGTTGTAATACAATCATGCTAAAATTAGTTTCTCAAACATTTCATATATCCTTCATATTGTCTTGTAATATCCTTTTCAAACTCCAATGCGAGGCTCGGTCCTTTACGTTGTCTTGTTCCCAGTGTGCATAACTTTATTTGTCAATGCCATAACAAATCTTTCCTTGTGAGCATTTAACCATTGCTCGTCTACATAATAATAAAAAATAGAACAATCACTACAAATTCCTTTAAACATAGCCAACTTCATGTAATATCCTTTTCAAACATCATGTCGGTGGTAAATACACCATCATTCATTGCATCCTCAATTTTAGGTTCAACACCATCATCCATTGTGTCAAAATTAGGTTCCAAACCATCATACATTTAGTCAAAATTAGATTCCAAATTTTCATACATTTCGTCACTATTGTCTTCCCTTAGTCCATTTATCTGCATCAAATAAGAACATATCATAATTTCAGAAATATTGTTTACGTAAACTAAGTTCACGTACTATACTAAACTAAATTCACGCAAGCAATGTGATATGAGTTCACGTACGTATACATGTTCGCAATTCACATATGTACTTCCCCTGATCACTAATAAATTTTTCATGTACGCGAACTCAATTTACGTACAATTACGTAAAGTGTATTTGTGTAGCGCCTGCAATTCCTTAAGTTACAGGTCATACGCAAACTCAATTCACGTAGGTTTACGTGAACTGTATTTGCGTAACATCTATAAATTTTTAAATTATATGATGTACATTAACACATAATATGTAAGGGTACATGATTTAAATTTGCGTACAATGTATTATTTACAAAGTACGTGAACTCAGATCATGTAATATTTTTAGATTTTGAAAAGAAAAAAATACGAACTCAAACATAGATCAATAAACACACATTGTTGGTGGCTTTAACTACAATAAGAAGATGAGAGTTATGAAGTTTAAATTATGAATGAGGGGTGTGAGTTACGAATAAGTATGAGTTATGAGGTGTGAATTATAAATATGTGATATGGATGTAAGATATTATCAATTGAGTGATAATGATGAAGAGAGAAAGAGACAAACTATAGTTTAAGAATGAGTGAAATAGTAAAGAGTATTTTGGGTATTTTAATTTTATGAAAATTTGATAGTGTGTAAGCAAATCAGAGGGTGTAGATAGCAAAATTGAATAAAAAAGGGAAATATTGAAAACTTTGAAAACAAAAAATTTGCCTCTAAAAAATTTTGAAAAAAAAATTTTAGTAGGTAAAAAAAGGATCCAAAAATTTTCAATGAGATAGAGTAAAAATTATAGGGTAAAATTGAGTTTAAAAAAATATGGAGTATATGTCAAAGTGAACGACATCAAATCTAATTTTATAATATATGTCAACATCTTACGCTTAAAAATTATAACTATTCACTCTTTATTATATTATATGATCAATCAAATTTATATTCGTCGAAACCCTTATTTTTTTGTCCATTCTTCTTTTTCTTATGCAAATAATAAAAAGCACAAATTATTCCAAACACTCAATAAAAAAAATAAAAGAAGCCCACGTTGTAAAAAGAATTATCTACGAAGACATTTGCACCTGCTTGTGTTCTTTCTTTCCGCTCTCCCTTCAACAGCTTTTTCGGATTTTCACTCTTCACTTCCAAGGTTTTTTCTAAATTAATTCTTCTATACTTTTAATGTTCTTGTGTATTCTTTTACTTACTCTTCCTTTTCCTTGTTCCTTCTTCTTCGCTCGCTTTCTGCTATTAATTTCTTTTTGATGAATTTGATGAAAAGTTAAGTTGTCATGGATTTGTTCATGTTCTTTTTCATTGACCCAATTGCTTAAAGTGTTCATTTTCACTCTTCAATATTCATTTTTATTGTTCAATTTTCTTGTCCTCAAATTATTACTTACAGTGTTCATTTTTACTCTTTTTTCCCCCAAATTATTTCACATTCAAATTATGTGAAGTAAAATTCTTTACCTTGGCTTTTCGTAATTAATTTTAGTTATGTTCTTGAAGTTGATACTCTTTGTTCTAGATAATTTGAGGGCTTCTTTTGTTATAATATATGAAAACCAAATGTACATCATTCTTGCATTTGTATGTGTATATGTTCTTCATATTGTTTATTCTAGATAAGCTTGTTTATTTGTAAACTTCATGTTATATTTATGTTATGAAATACAAATATAATTGATTCTCGTATTTGTACACAACAATTTTAGATGAAGGGTTGTCACTAATTTTTTTGTTTGTTTGTTTGTGATTTTCAGAATAAGGTGTTTGTGCTCAGCTGATTCAAGTCCTTTTGGCAGCTACTGGTTGCTGCAAATTTGGCATTAGCAAACTATGGCGCTTTCTGGAACTGCATTATCCTTCAATGTGTGTGAGCTTCTCATTGTTTTAAACCTCAAAAGTTCACATCTTTTCTTATTGATTTTTTAGTGGAATTTAGAAGTCTCTATGATTTGATAGGTTTTGCTGAAAAATTATCACTTAAGAGCATTTGTGTGTTGATCAATTATCTATTGAATTAAGAATTATAGGATTGAACATAGATTCAATTCAATTACTTGAAATGAAAGTTTTGAATGATTTATGACTTTGTTGGAAGCTGGTATAATTTTTTACCTAGAATTTTATTGAATGGTTGGAAATAAGGATTGAGTTATGTTTTCCTTTTCAATGATTATGTAGTTTTAGTTTTAAAATTTGCTCACATGGTTCATGGTGATTAATTTTGAGTTTTCCATGAAGGGACTTTCTTCTACTCTCAAGGAGTTTAATTTCTTGCCGAGTTCGTATGTCAAAAGCTTTCAAAAACGGCATCATGTCAGTCTGTCATCCTTCAATCCAAATAGGTTAGTTTTTGGCAAAAGTTTTGAAAGAGGAGACCAACTGTGCCTGTTGCCTAATCAATGCCTCAAGTTGCAAATGAGAAGATTGAGTAAGTATCTTTTGCTTGAACCCTTTTGATTCATATTGGAACTGCTTTTTTGATACTATTATGATGAACATAAAATTGTTGGCCATTTCTTTCTATTGTCTTGAATTTGTTGTCGTCCAATTATTTATGTGATTTTACTAGTTATGATTAAAGTCAAATAGTTTTTATGATCTAACAATTATGATTGATTGAAGGTATAGAAATCTTTACACTTATGGTATATATGAATTCAATCCTTCTGAAAAGAGTTTAATTTTGATACACTATCAACAAATCAAAATCATTCATATGAGTTACTTTAGAGATAGTTATGATTAAAGTCGAACAGTTTTTATTATTCGACAGTTATAATTGATTGACAATGTAAAATATTTACACTGATGGAGTATATGAATTAAATCCTTATAGAAATGTCTTTGGTTTCGGTCAGGGACGCGAGGGGCACGACACAGAGTAAAAAGTGAAGACTCAGAGAGCATGTTGAGTAGTGAGAAGATTGCATTAGATGAAAACACTTTGCAAGAGGAGCTGCAGGACGCCATTGCCGAAGAGAATTACGCCAAAGCAGCAGAAATAAGAGATACTCTAAAAAACCTTCAGAAAGATAGCAAGACAGCAGTGTTTGGAGCGAACGTTAGGTTTTACGATTCGTTCCGGAACGGCGACCTTGCAACCATGCAATCCATGTGGTCAAAAAGAGACGAGGTATGCTGTGTACATCCCGGTTTGAAAGGAATATCCGGTTACGACGATGTTGTTGAGAGCTGGAATTTTGTATGGGCTAACTATGAATTTCCACTAGAAATTAAAATAGAAGACATTAAAGTGCATGCTAGAGGAGACATGGGGTATGTTACTTGCATGGAGTTTGTAAAGACGAAAGGAGGAAGATGGGGAGGACAGTTTGTAACGAATGTGTTCGAGAGGATTGATGGCGAGTGGTTTATCTGTAATCATCATGCTTCACCAGTGGACTTATGAATAGATACATAGTAGTTTTACTGTGTCTTGCCTTTCTTCTGACCACATTTTCCAATTTTGTTGTGTATTTAAATCTTCATTAACCTCCAAAATTTCTCCGCATGTTATGTTACATCTTGACAACACAAGTGAACTTAAAAGTTTTGACATGTGGATCATTGGATTCATGATGAAAAGCCTTTAGCCACATGCAAAAAAATATAGGTGACTTCTTCTCTCACCCGGTATTGCTCTCTAGATTAATCAACGCTGATGTGTTTTTTGATAAAATACATATTTGAATTGGTTATTTTGGACGTGTTAATTGGAGGCGTTTGATAACATAGTAGGTGGGAGAAGAAACATATATGTTCATAGTTAGGATTTATGTGGTGCAATGATAACTTGCTGCAAAATAACTAGTTTCCTTGTCCATTTTCAATAATATCTTTGACTAATCTTATCTGTTGACATGTCACATCATTTGCACCATTAAGTAAAGGTTGATGTTCTTTCGGGCCCCATAATTCTCGATATTTTACCATATTCTAAGATTCGGTAGTGAAAAAATAAGATCAATGATTTACCAGAAGCTCCAATCCAGTAGTATTTTTTTGACACATTTTGAGTAAATATTGGGGATGGGTGAACAACCATCTTAAGCATATGGATGCATTTAAGTCTCATTGAAGTTAACATGGACCAAATAAAGCTAGCCCCGTGAAAAAAAAGAATGAAAAAGTGGAAGGAAGGAAATGCTTCCACTTGTAATATTATTAGTTGTTAGTAGTAAGGATAGTTTTGTCTTTTCTATTATCTACTATATAAATCCATTGTAACATTAACATTCTCAAGCTTTTGTTGATTCTATTGAAATTTTATCACAAAGGGGCTCTTTTCTTCTTCTTCCCCTTCTTCTCTATGTGTGTTCACCATTGTTAATATGATATTAAAGCTTGGTTGAATCAATCCATGTTGTCCATTGAAATCGGTAAGTTTGGCTCCACTTGTGAGACATGTGCTACCGTTGGTGTTGGAAGACTGTCACGCATTTAGGCATTGATTTCGTTTGACCAGATTTTGTCCTTCACGTAGGTTTTTCATGTAGCTTGAGAATGTTAACGTTACAATGGATTTATATTTATATTGTAGATAATAGAAAAGACTAACCTATCTTTACTACTAACACCGAAGGGACATATGATGAATTCAATCTAACGATAACATAACCTCTCGTTATAGAATCAAATACCAATATGTTATACTTTTAATTGCATCTTCCAATTATGTTATACTTTTAATTGCATCCTCCAATTGTAATCTCACTAACAATTTTTTTTTTTACTGGATCAGCCAATTTCAATGCTCCATCAAATTTCTCCACCAATGATATGTAACATAGGAGAACAAACTACGGAGAATCATCCAACAAAATGCAAAAGTGGTTTCCAAAAGACAAAATAAAAAAACTTACTATTCCCAAAATCAAACAATAATGCAAGGCACTATTAAACTCGCGGAATGAACAGTATATCACAACCACTTCGAAGTGCAGTGTAGACTTTTCACCAATCAATTGCAATAAGAAACTCACCCATATTGATCTGTTTGGTCATAATGATAATGCTTCTAGTGATTGTAATATTGAGATTTGCCAGACAAATACTACTACTCCAGATGATGACATCTTTCTTGTCCCCTCTGCTGCCCAACCATCTCATGCGATTGTTGATCTTCTAGCTCTGTCCCCGTCTCTGCCTTCTCCTTCGCCTCCTATTTATCCCTCTCATCATAAATCTACTCAATTATCTGATTTTGTCTATTCCATTTATTCTGCTTCACTCGCTTCTTTCTTAACTTTTAGTCGCATTTTGTCTGAGTCATCTTACTATAAAGAGGCTATTCATGATTTCCATTGCACAAGACAAATACTTGAGAATTAATACATCTTCCTCTTGAAAAACGTGTTATTGAGTCTCGTTGGATATACAAAATCAAAACTAAGTCTGATGGGTCAGTTGAGGGCTACAAAACACATCTTGTTGCTAGAGAATTCTGTCAACAGTATGCTATGGATTATGAAAAAAGATTGTTTTTGTGGTCAAAATGACCACCATTCGTACTCTTACTGTTGTTGCATCTATTTGCAGTGGCATATTTCTCAAATGGATGTCAAAAATGTCTTTTTTAATGGTGAACTTCATGAAGAAATCTATATGATCCCTCCAAAAGGTGTTTCTCATAATCAGGGGAAATGTGTAAATTAAAAAAAAAAGGCTTTCTATGATCACATCTCTTGGTTTCGGTTCCAATGAACATGATTATGCATTGTTTATCAAGTTTACTACTCATGGCCGCATTATACTTTCTTGTATGTTGCTAATATGATTATTACAAGTGATTATGTTTGTGGAATTAATGAGTTGAAATTATAGTCAGTTAAGTAGTTTGAGATGAAGGACTTAGGAACCCTTCGCTACTTCTTGGGAGATTGAAGTTGCCTATTCTCCTAGAGCATACCTTCTATCTCAATTTAAATACATTGCTAATATTCTTGAAAAAACCTGTCTTTCTGATACTAGAGCAACAGATAGTCCTCTTGAGTTGAATGTGAAATATGCTCCATTTGATGGTATTCCTCTACCAGATCCCACTTTGTAATGTACCTTAGTTGGTAGTCTGGTGTACCTTACATGTACCAGACCTGATATTGCTTATGTTGTTCATGTTGTTAGCCAGTTCGTTGTCTCTCCCACTACAGTACATTCAGAAGTTATTCTTCATTATCTTTGGGGCACTCAATTTCAAAGTCTTCTCTTTCCCCCATCATCCTCATTGGAGTTATGTGCTTATTCTAATGCTAATTGGGATGGTGACCCCACAAATCGTAAGTCCACCACAGGGTTTTGTATTTTTCTTGGATAATCTTTTATTTCTTAGAAGAGTAAGAAACAAGACATTGTCTCTCTCCTCTACAGAAGTTGTGTATCGTGTTATGGCATCCACTACTACTGAAATAATTTGGTTGTGTTGACTACTGAAATAATTTGGTTGTGTTGGCTATTGTCTGATATGAGTATCTCTCTTTATGTGCCAACTTTGATGCATTGCGATAACACGAGCGCTATTCAAATTGCTCATAACTCGATATTTTCATGAACACACAAAGCATATTGAGATCGATTGACATCTTACTCGTCATCATTTTCAGCATGGAGCAATTACTCTGTAGTTTATCTCATCTTCCTTGCAGATCGTTGATTTGTTCACAAATACACATTCCATTAAATGCTTTTGTTCTTGGTTGACAAACTTTCAATGCTCCTTCTTAATGTATCGTGAGTTTAAGGAGAGATGTTAGATATTATTATTATTATTATTATTTGTTAGTAGTAAGGGTAGTATAATCTTTTCTATTATCTACTATATAAACCATTGTAGCGTTAACATTCTCAAGCTTTTGTTCATTATATTGAAACCCTATCACAAATGGGCTATTTTCTTCTTTTTCTCTTCTTCTCTATATGTGTTCACCATTGTTAATAGGGAAGACTTCGGAAAGAAGGAAAGACTTTAGACTTAACGGGCTTTATTTTTTTTTTCATAATACAAAATCTCTAATTTAGGTGAACTCAAAAAATGTATTAGAGGGTTTGAATAAATTCATCAAATCCTTTTCAGGTTGTTATAATACTTTAAATATTAAAAATATATTAATTATTAGTATTTTTTTATTATTTTATACAAAATTACTCTCTCAAATAAGCCGAAAGATTTTTCTCTATAGGGAGGAGAAAATTTTTATTTAAATATATGTTTAGTTTAAATATTAGAGAGAAATTTTATATGATTTATAAGTGATTTTGATTCATTCATCTCCAAAACCCCAAAATGGAGTGGAAGAAAAAAGTGATTTACGAGAGATTTTGCTCGTTTGTGTGTGTTAGGAATCTAGGTTTCCTATAGTTAGAAAAAACACAATCATGCAGTCAAATAAAGTATCATAAGGCTCATATTTTGACTTCACATTATCAACTTTAAAGTAAGTATCAAAATGAGTCATTTTGATGGTAACAATATATATGATCTTAAATTTTAAAGATCTAAATGCATTTTTAGTCCCTTTATTTTTATCAAAATTAACTTTTAGTTCTTTTATTTCTAAAATCGGATTTTTGGTCCTCTATTTTACAATTCGTGAGATTTTTTTGGTCCTCTATTTTTAATGATTAAGTATGTTCATTAATGACTTAAGAGTGATGTTGTATAGTTGAATTGGGTAAAATAAAATCATGTTGAACGATCTTCTCTTTTTCTTCATAAATTTTCGCTCATGTTATTACTACCAAAGACACTCGTGAAGTTTTGTCGAATAAAGAAATAGATATTGATTAATGACATAGATTCAATTTTATTCAATTCAGATGTATCACATATGTGTCACGTCATAATTAAAAATGCAACATCTATGTGTCACGTCATAATTAAAAATGCAACATCATAAAAATGAAAGGAGACCAACGAAATCCCACAAGTTATAAAATTGGAGAACTAAACTTGATTTTAAAAATAGAAAAATTAAAAGTTAATTTTAAACAAAATAAGTGGACTATACATCCATTTAAGCACAATTCTAAATCTAACAATATGAACCACTGCATGATTGCAAAAGAATCCAAATGGTATCGGTGAGACTTTAGTCGAGTCTTGCTAATTATTTTTCCGAAGCTAGGAAGAAAGACTCTCTATTAGCAAGATATTTTGCTTCTTTAAAAAAACTAAATATTTCTATTACTAATTAGTTTAAAATAATAATAATTTTTTTTGGAAACTCAGCAAATAATATTTGTTAATGCATAAAGATATATTTGATTAAAATTAAAAACTCAGTGTTTAACCAAATTTTTTAGAACAGTCAATTATGAATCATAATCATAACATAATATAGTCAATGCATAGTATATACACTTTAATTTATCCCCATGCCAGTAGTCTCGAGTGAGCTGGCTAGCAATCGTTTCTGATTTTACTTTGTTCAAGTAGTGGAGATGAATAACTCTGCTGTTTTTATTTATTGACATTTTGTTTTATACAATGAATTAAGAGTACAACTAGCATCCAGTTTTCTAATTGTATGAAAATTGGGAAATAGAAGAAAATTATGAGACAAAAGTTTTAACTCTTTAGACTTGATTTTTTCAACGTGTAAAAATCCAACTGCAAGAACAACATTTTATAATGTTTTTGCAATGCCATAAACTAGCTATTCCTCAACTACTTAAAAGATCTTAAAAGCTAATAACTATGAAAAAAAAAGAAGAAAAAAAACCTCTTCTAAGTTTTTAAACTCTGCCAACAGGGGAAAGAGGTGGCATTGGAGTATATTTCGTAGGTGCCATCCCCTGAATTCTGCTGCTGTTATTATTGGAACTTGGTTCCTTCAGGATCTCTTCGTGCATGCTACCTATTTCCAATGAACCAGGTTGTTTCTGGCAGCTTAACAAAGAAACAGAAATGAAGAATGCCTGTAAATGACTCATTGTTGAACTAAATTCAACTGAGTAGAATCCATTCTTCAATGGCGACAAAGTGAAAAGCGGCGTGTCTTGATCAGGTCCTTCCTGAAAAGAGTGACAACCATATGTAATTGAGGGTATCCACGATATCAGCATTTGAGATTTAGCTCCTCTAAAATGAGTAGTAAAGTGAAAAACTCAACGGTTCATATTTTAACTATCCATAATTTGTCATGCATATGCATATAATATCAAACTATTGATTTATTTATCAAAGGTAGATATTTTTATTATTAACTTTATTCTTTATAGGAATCTGATATCTGCAATTTTATACAAACATGCCATCAGGTAGAATGTAAAAGCTATACCTGAACAAAAAGCTCGAAACGATCACGGTAAGATTTATTATAACTGGTCGGAATGTTTGAACTCAGCTTCTGCTCGCAGAGCACAAGCAGTTTGCAACCAATGTCCCAACCACCGCAATCACATGATCCCCCAGTTTTCCATCGATGGATCAACGATGAAGGTTCACCTTTGTTTGGTGAACCATGTACACCACCTGGAAGTATAACAGTAGAGCTACCAGAGAAATCATTTTCTCTCAACCTGCATAACCATCTTTCATCTGTTGAGCACTTTAAGCATCCATTTTTCAGCAAGTTATTATCACTATGCTGTCGTTCGTTGCTCGAATTTTCACACGAGGACTCAATAACAGCAGCTGCAAGCTCCATGCTCGGGATGAGCTTCGGCAATCCTTGATCCGTCTGATTGATTTCAACACCCAATAGGACATATTCTTTAACCATATGCCGTCTCTTAGAGTTCTGATTCATTGCTCCAGTGATTTTCAAGGTAGAAGATTTCATCTGAGCAACAACATTGTATGCATAGCCACAATTTTTTTCTTTATGACTCATCCATCCACCACTCTTTTTCTTAATTTCATTAACCAGGTAGAACGTAAAACAGCAGCCTAAATCATTCTTCTCCTGTGATGCTAAACTATTTCTTGTAGCGGCGTAAATCTTTCTTTCGTCGTTGAGCACAAACTTAAACAAAGGCATCCCATTTTTTATTGTAAGCTGCAAGAGACCTTGGACAATTGATACCTTGCTCTTTTCATCCTGCACTGATTCGTTGACACCGATGCTCCTGAAACTGGTTGAAATCATGTTTCCCTTTTGTTTCATACTGCTTTCACCCAAATGGCGTGTGTCCGATGCTTTATGCTTCAATATAGGGTCTAATAACCTCCTAAGGGGGCTTGATCTTGTTCTATTCTGACTATTTGCCTTTTCTTTGCTTGAATTATCCCAACGAATCGAAGATTCAGGAGTCACTGGACCAGACATTGAACTAACATACCTGGAGCTTGACTGTGGAACCGATGGACCTTCTTTGAAACTGAAACTTCTGCTGATTCGACTTAAGCTGAAGCTAAACCGACGGTTGTGCAATGAAGTCATTCCCTTCTGAGCAGTCAGCTCGGCAGTTTCTTGGTCCAGTGTTTCGATCAGATTACTGAGTGCACACTGATTTTTAAGCCTAATGTCTAATACATCGTTTTCAAAACAAGCAGCTTCAGATTGCAGACCAGACGTCTTATTTATTTTGGAAGCAGGCGTCTCGGAAACCGCAGAAGAATGGTTCATACCAAGATCAGTACTAATGCTGTGTTGCATTGTATGCTCAACCACAGAACAGCATCCACTTGAAAGCGAGATTTCAGGACCTGTGCTGCCAATGTAAACCTCCTCAGGAATAGAAACATATGATACACTACTTCGGCTTGATTCTGGACAATTTTCATCCGATGATGTTCTGAATTCAGAAAGCCGAAAATCGTCTGAAGAACTTGAGTTGGGAATTTCATGTGGATAAAGCAGCACAATATCACTTGGCTTGCTATGACCATGTTTACGACTATCGTCAAAACTTGACTCCTGCAACTGATCCGCCTTTTTCTTGGATTCGCTGTTGCCAGAACTCGTTTTCTTAGTACTGAACGAGGCCCCTTTGTTTTTCAATATAACTGATGGCTGTCCTATATCAGAGCTTGACTTATGATTTCTCTCTTTTTTCATACCCTCCATTTTCTGCTTAGCTTCATGATCCTTACCATTTACATTTTCATTAGGAACAAAAGATGAGGCCCTGCGGTGCCTCGATGCAAAATTTCCAACATCAGAAGTTCTTTTAACATTGTCATTTCTCCTCTGCTCATCTCCTATACTCTTGGTTCCACTTTTAGGCAATTCAAATCGATTGACATTCTCAAAACGAAGTTTGCTACTATGAGGAAGTGATTCCCTATTAGTCGATCGGATACCTCGCGGACCTTTCTTATCATCGAGTTTTTCCCTGCTACCAGAACTTATGGATGATTTGGTGGCTATTCTTGACGACGATTCACCTCTATTAAATGATGTGAAATGACTAGTTAGTTCTTCTGGCACATGCTCATGCTTCCATTTCTCAAGTCGAGACCAATCTAAAACACCGACATTAAATGCTTTCTCTTGAACATTTTCCACTCTATCATTATGCAGAAGATAACCCGGCAAATTAGACATGTGTTTGACAAGCTCATCGCCTTCATTTCCATTTCTTTTTGCAGTTTCCTGGTTCCGAATGTTTCCTACAGCATCCTGCTTTGCTTTCTGTTTGAGATCACTCTTTGACCTCAACTTATTTGCATCCTTTGGGTTCGGATTTCGGTTTAGCTGCGGCAATACAGAACTACTATCTTTAGCTGTCTTCGAACTTGTATGCCGTTTCGAGCTGACCTTTTTGAATTCTAAACTGAATACCATGTCCTCAGAAGGAATCAAAAATCCATTACTGGGTTGTCTCTTGATTGGCATGACACAACAAACCCTCAAACTTCACAATTCATTCTAGCAATTATCTGTCAGAAAATGTTCACAATTTCGTCAATTCCAAAGAAGGAAGGAAATAAATTGATAAAAGAATTTGTACAACATTGTAAAATGCTACAACTCAACAAAGAAGACAATGCATTTTTCTAATATCAAAACTCAATAGAAACTGAAAACACAAATCACAATTAAGACACTGAAGGAGGTCCAGAATTCGACCATTGCTATAATATTTTTCTCATCTAAACCCTAACAAACTAACAACTAACATTTGCCTATAAAAAATGTCGGGTTAAGACAATGTGAAAATAAAAAAGGGAACAAAATTTGTGAAACTGAAGCCAGGACACCTTCAACAATCAATTAAACAATCAATGAAGGAAAAAGCAGTTAACAATAAAGGAGATACCATTTTTCTATAACACCAAACATAAATAGAAACATTGATGCTGAAAACAATGAAACATGATTTTGACATTGTCTATAAAGAATATGGCATGGCAGAAAGGCACGTGAAAGATAAAATAATTGAATGCATATATTGCACAAAAGGAAATGCACATAAACATTCGCAAAAAACCTTACAATTTCCAATTCAATTAACATTCTAATTTAATAAATCAAGTGACGAATGATGATGGATGCCTAGTTACCTACCCCCCATTTCCAAATCTGATGGAATCAATTTCACTAGCAATTAACAAAGAATATCCTAATTTTTTACTAAATTTGATGCTGACAACACATATCACATTCAAAACCGAACCCTATAAATCATTTACTAGTACGTAGAAGTAATACACATAAACTAAATAATCAAAAACCATGATATATATATATATATACCATATGGAATCAATTCCACTAGAAATTAACAAAGAATATCAATTTTTTCCCCTAAATTTGATGCTAACAACACATTATCACATTCAACACAGAACCCTATAAGCATTTACTAGCACTAGTACACATAAAATAAATACTCTAAACTATGACTATGATATATTCCAGTTAGTTAATAGCGAAAACGATAGATTTCTAATACTCAAAAACAGCTCAAAAATCACACACACAAAATAAAAATAAAAATTCTGATTCAATAATAAAAACAGAAAATTCACATAAAGGTAAAGCCATGTTTGGCTTCCACGAAATAATTTTTAACAACAAAATAAAAACAGAAAGATAATCTCTTCATAGAAAACAAAGAACAACAATAACACACATTTCAGATTCAAGAAACAAATCATAAAAACACTAATCAATTCGTTTCTTTTATTAAAAATCCAATAATCCTAATTTTTCTTTCATTTTCTCCTTACATACCTTAATCAAAAATTATAATAATTATTAACAAATAAATTTAGAAAATGTGACATCGAAATTCAGATAGAAAATTTCTCTAGAATGAAGAACAAAAGAACTTACCTCAAAAAGAAGAAGAAAAAAAAGTAACGGTTTTGAATAATGAAGCGAAAGATCCGAAACGTAATTGGAAAAATTAAAGGCACGTAGTTTAAAAGCGAAGTAAAGAATTGTAATGAAATGAAGTCACTGTTTGGAGTAATCTTCCATAATCATTTTCATTCTTTCTTCTTCATTCAATTACGTATATAATTATCTTTTTATTTTATTTTTGTTCTTTTTGTCTTTGATTTTTGTATTTATGTGCCGCGTGTTTTATTTTTTTTCTTTTACTAGAAAAAGAAAAAGGGAAAAGAGAGAAAAAAAAAATGTTGGTACAGGGAAAGGAAGGAAAAAGAGAGAGAAAGTGCGCGCCAAACAGAGCCTTAATTTTTGAGTGAGTGAGAGAGTGTGGAGAGCGTTTCGCTTTCAGTTGAAACGGTAGACAAAAAAGATTGGAGAGTGGGTCCCACTGGCGAGGACTTGTTTCACTGTCGCGAATCCCGATTTTGTAGTGTGGGGCCCTCTTACGTGTAGCCACTTCTGAATGCTGATGAGATGAGGGCATTTACTTTTTTTGTTGTTTAGGACATTTGCTTTTATTTTAGATTTTTTATTTTGATGAATGGGGCATAGTTTTTTTTAAGCAAAAGATTTATTTATAGGAATATTTCAACCTTTACAAATCTCATATGCATACACGCTAATACGGCATACTTGTGATTTTAGTTTTTGTTATTTGAGTCAATTTTAATTTTATTATTTTGAATAAGCATGATTTTAGTTCTTGTTATTTGAGTCAATTTTAATCTAAGTAAATTTAAAGGATTAAAATCAAAATCACTCAAATGACAATGGCTAAAATCACAAATAACTCAATTCTTTATTATATATATAAAAGAGTGGTTAAATTCAAGTAGTTAATGAACTTTCATTAAAGACCTATATTTGTAATTCATATAGTAAAAAAAGGTACACGAACATATGCTAGTATGGGTTCAACCTCGCCATATTCTTTGCAAAAAAAATAAAAAAAACAAGCAACATAAGCACACTAACACAAATAACCACAAAGAAAAAGGAAAAAAGACCCATTGGGGATTTCGTTAGCTTACTCTTGAGACTAATACACCACAAGGGGTTAGATAAACCTCTGTATCTCCACGACTGTGTCATCCTTCTTAGTATTTCGCCATTTTGCAAATTCGTCAACAAACCTCTTGATGGCTCTTTGATCAAAGGCTTCATGAACGGACAATTGAGACACCTTAAAGGTAATCTCCTTCTCATCCCTCAAGAAGTGACGATTCAACCAAAAGAAGGAAAATTGAGGAATTATGTTTTTCATGACCTCACCATCATCATTAATCATTGGGTTCCCATCAGCATCTATGACTTCAGTCCTCGTAACAATGATCATTGTTGCTACATCCACTTTAGGTCGAAGAACGTAGTACGTATCTTTGAAACCTTGAAGAAAATTTGTAAATGAAGCAAAAAAAAAAAATTGGTTTCTTGAAAAACACCCAATTTGCCCTATGGAATATGAATTCCAAAAAAGTCCGAAGATAGAAAAGAACCAAGGAATTGTGGGGGTAGCCCCCCAAAACAAGCATACCATTTGAAAGGCTCTCACGTATACAAATGAGTGCATATGCAACTAAGAAGGACATAGATCAAGGTGTTGAAAGACATCTTTCTCAAAATTGGAGAAAGGTATGCATAACTCCCCCTCCTTGAAAACAACTTCATATATGGAAATGACACCATGGGATACTTAGAACAAATCTTACAATTATCTCTGCAATCGACCACTTCCCAATCCACTAGGTCCTTGACAAATCCTGACGGCTACTCTAAAGTAGAGACCGACACTATTCCAAGTGGCTCATTGACAACCCTTTGGAAACTAACTTCAATCGAGGGCAAATGATGTCGAGATGATGCTTCCTTCACCATGACAACCTAAAAGATAGAGAAAGAAAATGAATTAGACTTCATTAAATCTACCAGTCCACCATCACTCAAGTGAAAGAAGTGAAAGGGCAACAAATCACTAACCATTGCACAAGAAAAGCCTATGATGGTTCAACAGAACCATCACATGTCACCGCCACATCGAAAAATAGAAAATACACTAGGAGAACTGACACTTAAAATGTTTGTCTTGAAACATAAACTAGATTTTTGTTTAATAGTTCAATCTTGGATAAAGTTATAGGATTTCCCCATGAGAGCTCTAGCTAGACTAAATTTAAAAGTCTTTTATGTTAATCATAAAGGCAGTTTGATACCCAATATATGGTGTCTTTGCTCCAATCCTTTGGATCCTAATGTGGTTTCAACTAATGAACAACAAGTCTCATTTTTTACCAAAGAAATGGATAAAACTTGTGGCATCTCTATAATTTGTGCATCTACTAATTACACTAAAAGAAGAGGTATTTGGTTGTCCTTAACCTCAGTTAAGCAACGACACAAGGTCTGTTGGATCCTTGTTGAAGAATTCCAAGCTTGGACTGATACCAATAGCCTAATTCACACTCCAGCTAGACGTGCTTCCATCACATGGTCCCATGGAGGAGAACTCAATCATACAAGAAGAAAAAAAAAGACCGACAATGAAATGTTTCCAATAATGATTGAAATCCTACTTTTATTAAAACTTTCCTCAAATAAACTACAACAAAAGTATTTGTACCTAAACATAATTATTAGCAAGGTTGGATTGGCCCAACAATGAAAAGCCCACGACCATACACTAGTAAACATGCATGGATAACTTAGATTTAGGAGACATCAAATAAAGGTTTATTTGTCTATATTAAAAGGTTATAAAATATTTAGACTTCTTCATTTGTGACAAAAGTCTTTGAGCTTCTTCCAAAAGCTTACATTCATGTTTGTCAAAGAAAATATACTTCAAGTATTCTTTGTAATGTAAATCTCGTATCTTCTAAACCTTATTCTATTCCTATGTAGAAAACCAACAAATTATCAAAGAATGCAAGACTCCTTCATCCAAATCCAACATCTTAAAAGAAGTTTATTGGAAAGCTTATTGTCACGACCCTCTATAAATTCATGATCGAGGCAAGGAGGCTTATTGGAAAACTTATGTACTAAGGCATATTACTCATAAGTATTGTACACCGCTCATCCCCACTATTTTTACGGGGTATGTACTTGGTCTAATCTTAAGGTTAACCATGGAACTACAAGCACTTTGAACGTAGGCTACATTATATCTTCATTGCAGTAAACAGAAACTATAGAAACCACAATAAAAAAATCCAAACAAAGTTTGAAAATAATTAACATTACTAAAATTAATTCATACTTTCAACAACTTTAGTATTGTCACTATTCTACAAATGCTTAGAAAAATTACTAATTCGCTATCCTTCATACTCATTAAAATCAAATCTTTAAAATAAGATAATAAGATTTCAAATACGATGGAAGAATATTTGTCTTTAAAATAATATGTTTCTCCAAAAACAAACCAACTTAGAAAATTTGCCACAAGGTGTATCTACTCACTATTATGAGAGATCAACTTGGCGCCTATCAATGCCTTCGGAAGGGGCCATTGGAGCAATTCCCACTAAATCTGAACATCAAACAATAATCTTAGCCCTTATGATAACTATTAAAGATCATACTAACAACATGCAAGAGAATTAAACATAACTCCCAATTTTTTAGATTTAGGGATTTAAAGAGGCCCATAGAAATTTAATATTATACTACTCTATACTATTTTCCACTACTCAACCAAGCTAAATATCATCTATAAATTTCATGAATTATAGAGTTTTACATCCAAGAACACCAAGCAAACTATCCATTAGTAAGTATTTTTCTACTCAATCAATTGTTCTCAAACTTGTGTTCACATACAATGGGTATAGACAATATGATAAAACTTTGAAGAAATAAGGTTGAATAGAAGAAGAAGAAGAAGAAGAAGAAGAAGTGAAGCAAAAAAGAGAAATTGAAAAAGAAAAACAAAGAAGGTTACGGGAGAGATGGAGAGAAAGTCGAGGGGTTGTGTTTTCTAAAAATTAAAATGAGGGGGGTTGGGTTGTTTAGCAGTAAAAGTAATTGCCCCCTCCCAATGATAAGACTTAGCTTACCTTTTATACCAAATCTTGTAGTACCCTTCATCGGAGAAACACATGTTCTCCAATACCAAACTCAAGAGGTTGACGCCTTTGATTAACATAAGATTTTTGTGTACTTTGATTAGTAACTAAACGATCTTTAATTGATTTGACTTTTTCATTGACCTCTTGAATCAAATCTGAACCCTGAAGTTTAGACTCTCCTAGTTCGAACCAACGAATTGATGATCTATAACGTCACTATACAAGGTTTCAAATGGTGCCAAATTAATACTAGATTGATAATTTTTATTATAATCAAACTCCATCAATGGTAAATGTTGATCCTAACTTCTATCATATTGACTATTTATTTATGGATGAAAAGCAGTGCTCAAATACAATTGAGTTCCTATAGTTGTTTGAAAGGAACTCCAAAAATGAGTTGTGAATTGAGGTCCACAATTAGATATAATAGATAATGGCACACCATGCAAAGACACATTTTTTTCAATATACAACTTAACATATTGATTTGTTGAATAAGTAATTTTCATAGGCAAGAAGTGTGCCGACTTTGTAAACCGATCCACAATCATCCAAGTTGAGTCAAAATCTCCTAAGGTTCTAGGTAACCCTATCACAAAGTTCACAATGATCCTTTCTGATATGATCTTATTTGTCATGAATCACTTTAAGGATCGTTCTAGGTTGGAAACTTACAGATTTGAGCCAAAAACACGTTTTGTTGGAGAACGCGATAACTGGAGCTCCGAAAGTCAGAATCGGAAAACAAGGTGAAAGATGACGTTCCAAAACACAAGTTAGGCTATTGAATCACCGAAAACAAGTATGTAGAACTCAAGATATGATCGCAGGTTACTGAACACGAAAATTGGTAAAATTTGTGTACTACGGTTTGATGTAAAGGAAATTCAAAATTATTTTTTAGCAAACAAACCAAGAAAAGAATGGCGCCACAATCTAAGGATTGATAAGCCAAAAGAACGCCACAAGAATTAACAACCTTGATAAGTTCAAAGTGAATTCTTTCAAGAACTCTATAGAGCAAAGTCTCACAAAAATAATGTTCAAAAATCCCCTCAATAAAAATAAGGGTTTGCCTTTTATAGTGACAACTCCTTACAAGTTCTGTAAATTTGGCTCAATTCATGTTTTTACAATCAGACCCAAATTTTCTTATTAATTTAGTCTACTACTTAATTAAAACTAATATTAAAATTTGATAACACATATATGTCGCCTTCATTCCTTAACTTCTTCAATTTGAATTAAACAATTTATTATCTTGGGCTTCAATTCTTCATGAGTTGTACTTGCTTCAAATAAAGTGGTTATCAAGCTATTTAGAAACCTCTTTTGCTTTCTTTGACCTTGCTCTTGTCATTGGAGTTCCAAGAACTTGAATATCCTCTACGTTTTCTTCCTTGGTTATGCATTCTATGTCTTCATCATTCCCTCCTTCTTGAATTGAATTTGCCCTCAAATTGCAATTTTCTTCAACTGCATCATAAGGAGACAAGTCAGCCACATTAAAAGTAGGACTAACACCATACTCACTTGGAAGATCTATTTTGTACGCATTATCATTAATTTTGGACAGCACTTGAAAAGGTCCATCTCCCCTTGGTTGAAGCTTAGATTTTCTTTGAGAAGGAAATCTTTCCTTCCTTAAATGAACCCAAACCCAATCACCTGGTTCAAACACAACCTTTTTCCTTCCTTTATTAGCTTGTCGAGCATAGCTATCCACTTTCTTTTCAATTTGTGCCTTTACCTTCTCATGTAATTTTCGAACATATTCAGCCTTAGCGTTCCTATCCTTATGAATTAGAATAGAACTACTTGGCAAAGACATTAAATCAAGAGGCGTGAGAGGGTTAAAACCATAAACAATTTCAAAGGGAGAATAACGAGTAGTGCTATGAACAACCCTATTATATGCAAACTCAACGTGGGGCAAACATTCTTCCCATGTCTTAATATTTTTTTGGATTACAGCCCTTAGAAGAGAAGAAAGAGTTCGATTCACTACCTCAATTTGGCCATCAGTTTGTGAGTGGCAAGTAGTCGAAAAGAGAAGTTTAGTTCCAAGCTTACCCCAAAGTGTCCTCCAAAAGTGACTAATGAATTTAGTGTCTCGATCACTCACAATGCTTCTAGGTACACCATGAAGTCTAACTACTTCTTTAAAGAACAAATCTGCCACGTGACAAGCATCATCCACTTTTCTGCAAGGTATGAAGTGAGCCATCTTGGAGAATCTGTCCACCACTACAAAAATTGAATGTTTTCCGCTTTTAGACCGAGGAAGACCTAAAAAAAAATCCATGGAAATATCAATCCAAGGGGAGTTAGGTATTGGTAAAGGAGTATACAAACCATGAGGCATAACTTTAGATTTATATTTCTTACAAACAATGCATCTTTCACACAATTTGTGTACATCACGTTTCATGTGTGGCCAATAAAAATGTTCATGTAGAATGTCTAAAGTCTTTTGTACCCCAAAATGTCCCATTAATCCCCCCTCATGTGATTCCTTCACAAGTAAATCCCTAATGGAACTTTTCAACACACATAACCTCTTTTCTTTAAACAAATAGTCATGATGCTTAAAATACCCATTTTGGGCGGCATGTACACAAGATTTATAAATTTGAGAAAATTCGGGATTACAAATTCAATGATTCGTGCTCACTATGTATTAAATACTTCAATGATTCGTGATCACTATGTATTACAAATTCCTTTGGTAAAAGGTAGTGCTGCCATGTTTGTAATGCTCTCACTAATGCATACAACTCTTTATCATATGTAGGATAATTAAGAACAACACCATTAAGTTTCTCACTAAAATAAGAAAGGGGATGCCCTTCTTGCATCAAAACAGCCCATATCCCCACATTTGATGCATCACATTCAATTTCAAAAGATTTAGAGAAATTAGGCAATGAAAGAATAGGTGCATGAGTCAATTTGTCTTTGAGGGTAGCAAATGCTTGTTCCTGTTTTTCACCCCATTTAAATCCCACATTCTTTTTAATCACTTCATTTAAAGGTGCAGCTAATGTGCTAAAATCTTTAACAAACCTCCTATAGAAACTAGCTAAGCCATGAAAGCTTCTTACCTCGTGAACATTGTTAGGAGTTGGCCACTCCTGAATAGCTTTCACCTTCTCTTGATCAACCTGCACTCCTTGTGAGCTAATAACAAAACCAAGAAAAACAACATGATTTGTATATAAAACACATTTTTCCATGTTTGCATACAATTTTTCATGCCTAAGAGCTTCCAACACACTTCTCAAGTGCAAAAGATGATCATCATAAGATTTGCTATAAATCAAAATGTCATCAAAGTAGACCACAACAAATTTCCCTAGAAACTCCCTTAACACATGGTTCATCAACCTCATGAAAGTGCTAGGTGCATTCGTTAATCACAAGGGCATGACTAACCATTCATACAAGCCATATTTTGTTTTAAAGGCTGTCTTCCATTCATCTCCTTCTCTAATCCTAATTTGATGATATCCACTTTTAAGATCAATTTTGGAAAACACACAAGCACCATGCAATTCATCCAATAAATCATCTAATCTAGGAATGGGATGTCGATACTTTAGTGTGATATTATTGATGGCTCTACAATCAGTGCACATCCTCTAAGTCCCATCTTTCTTAGGCACAAGAATAACAGGGACTGCACATGGACTTAGGCTCTCTTGCACCCATCCTTTTTGCATCAAGTCTTCAACTTGCCTTTGGATTTCTTTGGTCTCTTGGGGGTTAGCCCTATATGCTGGCCTGTTGGGCAATGAAACACCTGGAATGAGATCAATTTGATGTTCTATACCTCTTATAGGTGGTAGGCCTTGAGGAATCTCTTTGGGAATTACGTCTTCAAAATCCTGCAACAAAGAAACAACTTCACTAGGAAAAGAATTAATAAGACCTGAAACCTTTAAGTCATTCTCCTTGCTCAAAAGCAATAACATTGGTTTTTTTAATTGCATAGCTTTTTTCACCTCTTTTTCTCTTATGAACAAATTTTGTGTTTTTATCTCTTTCTTTTCACTCTCTTTTTCTTTTCCCTCTTTCTTTTGACTTTTTTTTTCTTTTCTCTCTCATTTTGGATTCATCCTCACCAACCTCTCTTGGAGACAAAGGAGCAAGAGTAATTTTGCGTTCTTTATGTACAAAAGAGAACTTATTTGTATAACCATCATGATTGCTTTTCTTATCATACTGCCATGGTCTTCCGAGAAGTAAATGACAAGCCTCCATTGGAACTAAATCACATATAACTGTATCCTCATACATCCCAATAGAAAAATTCACCTCCACTTGCTCACTCACAACCTGCTCGCCTTCCTCACTAAGTCTTTGAAGTTTGTATGGTTCTGAGTGGGGTTTAGTCACCTGGTTCATTTTTGACACCATTCTTGCACTTGCAACATTAGTGCAACTTCCTCCATATATAATTAAAGAGCATAACTTACCTTGGATGAGACATCGAGTATGAAAAATATTCTTCCTTTGTGTTTCATCCAAGTCTCTTGATTGGCTGCCCAACATTCTTCTAACCATGAACAAGTCTCCTCCCTCAGCAACTTCTTCCTCATTCTCTTCATCACTAGATGTAGCAAATTCAGAAGATGGTCCACTAGTAATATTTCTATTCTCCTTAAGCAACATGGTCTTCTTAGTTGGACATTCAGAAGCTATGTGACCTTTTCCCAAGCATTTGAAACATTTAATTTCACTATTTTTGTTTTCTTATGAGCATCTGGTACCTTTTCTCTTCAGTTGTTGTTCTACCTTAGTAGCTTGATGCACTAAGTCCTCCAACTCCACATAATTTTTTAATTCCACAACATCTTTATATCACTATTCAGTCCTTGTAAGAAACGTGCCATAGTAGCTTCCCTATCTTCACTAATATTGGCTCTAATCAAGCACACCTCCATCTCCTTATAATAATCATCCACACTTTTGCTACCTTGTGTGAGCCTTTGAAGCTTATTGTGAAGGTCTCTATGATAGTAAGAAGGAACAAATCTCTTCCGCATTAACCTCTTCATCTCCACCCAGCTATCCACCATTGGTTCTTCATACCTCACTCTTTCTTTTTGTAATTGATCCCACCAAATGAGTGCATAATCAGTAAATTCCATGGCTGCCACCTTTACATTCTTCTCTTCCGTATAATTATTGCATGAAAAAAGTTGTTTAATTTTCATCTCCCACTCAAGGTAAGCCTTCAGATCACTTTTTCCCTGAAACGATGGTATTTTAAGCTTCACTCCCTCTATTCTATCTCCTCTACCACAATCTTCAGTTTCTCTTCTCCTTCTTCTACCTCCTTCATCACCATGATTTTCGTGATTTTCTAACTGTTCAATTCTAGCATGTAAATCTTCAGTATGTTTCCTCAACATTCTTTGCATTTGAGTAGTTATAGCCTCTACTAACAATCTGTTGTTTCCCCCTTGAGGAGGGGTATCATCACCACTTATTCCAGCCATATTTTAAACAAAAAGAAAACAAACAAACGTGAAAGAACAGGACCTCACCTAACAGCTCACGTGTTTACACTCTTGAATTTGTCACTCGTGTTTCACTCAATTTTGGCTTTTTCAATAATGAATCCCTCTTGCCTTTTTCCGCTCTATTGCTCTCTTTAAGTTCTTAAATGAATCAGCCAGAACCTCAATATTTGAACCCAAAAAAATTGGTACGAAGAACTTAACATAACATAAAGCAATAGTAATGTGATTGAAAAAAAAAATTACTTTTAGGAATTTTGTCAAACAGGTAGTGTGCACTAATTTTTTTTTTTTGTATCTTTTTTTTTAAGTAGCAGCATCACACAAATTAGCTAAGGACGACAGTTCAAACAAAAGAAACACAACTAGCAATTTATGTTTCACAAATAATAAAATAAATAAAAATGCATAAAAAGAATTTTACTCAAATCCAAACCTAGAGACAAGCTCTAGTACCAAATGATATGATCTTATTTGTCATTAATCACTTTAAGGATCGTTCTAGGTTGGAAACTGTAACACCCAGAGTTTAAAACACAGCTTGAGTGTATTTTATTTTTTATTTTTAAATAATAAATAAAAGAATTTTTAGATTAATTCAAAAAGAATTAAAATAAATTTTTCATTAATTCATTTCATAAAATAGTACGTCGTAATTTAATCGATGAACGTAATTAAATAATTTCCTCATAATATCACTAAGTACTTAACTTTGGGAATTAATAATAAACATTAATACATTTCAATAAAACAATGTCATGTCATCTCAAAATAGAACACTCGGCCTATGGCCCACTAAAAAGTATCAGAGTGCGGAAGAGAACAGCGGAAAATTATACAATAATTCCCAAAATAAATTACATCCACTGAAATCAAGACCCTGTACAATTTCCATCATTTCCCCAAAACCATCTCAACCCAAATAATTTCATTATCATCACATCAATAAAAACATTCAAGTACCTCATCATTTCCACTTCACACTATCTCAAAAACAACATTTTAATTCATCACAAACCTTCCCAATATTTTCCCAACTCTTTAAGTTCATAAACCATTGTTTAAAACTGAAATTTTTGAAAAAAAACAAGTTGTATTCGAATACAGAGGCAAAAACAGTGAAAAATCAGCATTTTGTATTCGAATATGAGGCTGTCGTAGTCAAATACATATGCGAATACAGTGGCAAAAATTGCAGTCCTGTATTCGAATACCACAGGGTCATAGCCGAATACAGAGGCTAAGTCAAAAGCAAAAATCCCTTATCTGTATTCGAATACAGAGGCTTGTATTCGAATACAAGTTAAATTTTTTTGAATAAAACTGAAGTTTTGCAGGCTGTATTCGAATACACTCATGCCGTATTCGAATACACCTTTGAATTCAGTGAAATTTCACAGAAAACTTCAACACGTTTTCAAATTTTTTTCTTTGAAAAATCAACACACCACCAAAATAAAATCACCATTCTTTTGAAACCACAAAACTCAAAACGGTTTTCATCAACTACAGATTTTCCAGAAACACCTTCACCCAGTTAAATCCTTCTCCTTTAAAAATCACCCTCAACATGATCAACAACAGATTTTTAACAACACAACAGAAAACAGAATCATCAACACCCAAATCACCTCACTGTTTTTCTTTAACCACAAAACTCAACATTTTTCATCAACAGATTTTCCAGAAAACACTTCCACCATTTTAAATCCTTTTCTTTTGAAAACCATCATCAACACCAGATTATTTTCAACATAATAGAAACAGAATCACCAACACCAAAACATCATCACAGTTTTGTTTAAACCACCCAAAATAGAATGTCAACCACAACAAAACAGACATTTTTCAACGTTTACATTTTGATCATTTCTCAAAACAACATTCAAAGTATTTTCCAGTATTCTTACACAACCAAAACAACATGCAAAGCATTTTCCAGTATTCCCACACAACCAAAACAGCAATGTTATATCAGCCAAAACAACAACATCACAGAATCATCAAACATCAACATGATGCATTTTTCGCATTTTATAACAACATGCACAATAGTTTCGTTTTTCAAACTAGAAACTAAAATATGATCACACATCAAACATGCATTTACAGCCCTAAAATGCAAACTAGAAAGTGGAAGGTGCCCCTTGTAACACCCCGAGTTTAAAACACAGCGCGAGTGTATTTTTTTTTAACCGAATAAATAAAATAAAGAATTTTCAGAATTAATTCAAAGGAATTAAAATAAAATTAAGTCATTTCTTAAAATAATTTGTCGTAATCCAAAACGATCAAATGTAATTAAATAAATACATCACAATTAATCAAGTAAAATATTTTTGGGAATTGAATTGTCAGAATATATCAAAATAAAGATACATCCAAAGGTTGTGTCCTGGACCCACCAAAATATTATCAGAGTGCGGAAAATATTAGCGGAAAAGTTATACAATAATTCCCAAAATAACCAATTACATTTCCCAAACTCAAGACCCTATACAAAAGTCTAGTATGATCATGCACTAAGCTACAGTAGCAAGCAATTTCCACCGCCTCCTCCACGAGTCTCGTCTTCACCCCAGCTGTCCGTCCCTCTACGTTGCCCACGAATACTCCGTACGTAAAGATCAGGGGAAACTAACGACGCCTCCGTCGTTAGTGTAATCGTCGGTGGGACGGGTTTGGGTATCATCTGAGGGCAAAGCCCAATTTCCACAATAATAGTAAAGGGTCACCGACCGAAATTAACAAATAACACATAGGATTTATATCACAGAACAAATACATCCATGGCATAACATATAACAATGATGAAAATTAAGGATGCTCATTTGAAATTTCATGACATACATGCTTTTTCAAACAACAACCAATTAATATAGAAAACATATTGTTAGTACAACTACCACCTCAGCAATCACAAACATTCATCAGAAATTCAGATTTTATAACGTACTTACACACATCACTTTCCAATCATCATCATATAACCAAATCGTGACCCACCGGTCAATCACCCCGATGAAATATGTGTATGCTCATGTATTCAACTTCTTGGAATTACCAAGGTGCAGTCGCTCACAGACCAGCACAATTTAATTATGTTTGACTTTAACGACCCTCAAGACCAGGGTGCAATCGCTCAACAGATCAGCACCAGTGCAGTCGCTCAACAGACCAGCACCAGTGCAGTCGCTCAACAGACCAGCACGTTTAACATATACCAAGGTACATTCGCTCAACAAACCAGTACCAGTGCAGTCGCTCAACAGACCAGCACTCGTGCAATCACTCAACAGATCAGCACGTTTCACGTATGTTAGCCTCTCACAGCCAGAACATACAGAAGTTAAATCCTCGCACGGATAGAATGGACCGTCCAATACACGCGAAACCACTCTGTAGCCCGAGTAGAATAGACCGTCTAATACACGCGGAACTACTCTGACCCCGGATAGAACAGACCGTCTAATACACGCGGAACTATTCTATAACCCATGGTTACTACTTAACTTCGCGGCCCATCACGGTCACCGCATCAACTCTGTGGCCCATCGCGGTCACCACCTGACTATGCAATGCATGAACATGCAATGTTTTCTCTCCACTGAAAACAGTATGCAACATCAGTAAAATTCATGCCTTTCCATCATTTCTCAAAACATCTCAACACAACCAATTTCATTATCATCACATCATGAATCAAACATTCAAACATCTCATCGTTTCCACTTCACATCATCTTAAAACTCCATTCTTATTCATCAAAAATCTTCCCTCTATTTTTCCCCAACTCTTAAAATTCATAAAATAGTGTTTAAAACTGATATTTATGGAAAACACGAATCTGTATTCGAATACAGCTCCCTTGTATTCGAATACAGAAGCTAAAATAGTGAAAATCATCATTTTTCACTACATCAGTAAAGTCTCAAAAGCTTCATCACCACCACTTCAAACTATCACAAAATTCCAGTTTTAATTTTTCACCAACCTTCCCAATGTTCCCCAACACTTAGGGTTTATAAAACAATGTTTAAAACTTTGATTTTCTGGAAAAATCGAATCTGTATTCGAATAGGGCTCCCTCGTATTCGAATACAGAAGCTATATCTGCAAATTCAACACTCTGTATTCGAATATAGCATACTTGTATTCGAATACAGGAGACAAAACAATGTGAATTCAACATTTTCCCAATATCATTGAAGTTTTCCAAAACCTCATCATCTCCTCTTCAAACCTTTTTCAAAAACTCCATTTTAAATTATTTCAAACCTTCTCAATGCTCCCCAACACTTTAAAGTTCACATGACAGTGTATAAAACTTGATATTTTGGAAAACACGAATCTGTATTCGAATACAGCTCCCTTGTATTCGAATACAGAAGCTAAAACTTGAATATATGGAAAAACACGAATCTGTATTCGAATACAGCTCCTTTGTATTCGAATACAGAAGCTAAAATAGTGAAAATCAGAATTCTGTATTCGAATACGAGGCTGTCGTAGTCGAATACATATGCGAATACAGTGGCAAAAATTGTAGTCCTGTATTCGAATACGACAAGGTCGTAGCCGAATACAGAGGCTAAGTCAGAAGCAAAATTCCTTCATCTCTATTCGAATACAGAGGCCCGTATTCGAATACAAGTTGGAAAACTTGAGTAAAACAAAAGCTTGGCAGGCTGTATTCGAATACACTCATGCTGTATTCGAATACACCTTCTAATTCAGTGAAATTTTCTTGAGATTTCAACACATTTTCAAACTTTTTTCCTTTGGAAAACCAACAACCCCAAAACAGTTTTACCACTCTTTTGCAAACCACAAAACTCAGACATTTTTGACCAATATAGATTTTCCAAAAAAGCATTTTCATCATTTTAAATCCTTCTCTTTTGAAAACATCAGCAACACCAGAATCACTCAAAAACAGAATGTCAACTATAACAGAACATACATTTTTCAACGTTTACACTGTTGATCATTTCTCAAAACAACATGCAAGGTATTTCCAGCATTCTTACACAACCAATCACAACATGCAAAGCATTCCCAACTTTCTCACACAAACAGAACAACATTAACACATTCAACCAAACAGCAACCATCAAACATCCACATAATGCATTTCTTGCATTTTATAACAACATTCAAAACAATTTTATGAACATGCATTTTGATCATCTTCAAAATAACATGCAAAACATTTTTCAGCTTTCTCACATAAACAAAAACAGCATTGAGATAACCACCAAAACAGCAACATCACAGATTGTTAAAATCTCAACATAATGCATTTTTCATCTTTCAAAGTGATAGGTAAAATAGTTTTTCTACAAAAACAGTAATGAAACCATAATAATTCCATAACAGTATGCATTTACAGCCCAAATGCAAACTAGAAAGTGGAAGGTGCCCTTACCCCTGTTGCGTTTCTGCTCCCCGTTCACGTTTATGCGTCAAAAATCAATGAAGTTCCCGTTTTGCGTTCGCCGCTACGAAAGTGGGTTCTCTAGCTCCGTAATGATAAGGGGAACAACTTTTGTACTGGGAGTTTTTTGGTTTGGTGCTTGGATTTCCAATTAATATCACTTTTGAGGAACTCCCTTTTTTTTATCGTGAAACAGAAATCAGAATGGGAGAAGGAGGAAGGTGAGTACTATTACATGCAGTATGGAGGAGGTATGGTTTTCTGCCTTTGCTCCTCATTCCTCTTTCCTCCTCATTCCTCTTTATACAATAACCACAAAACTCAACATTTTTCATCAACAACATATTTTCCAGAAAACACTTCCACCATTTTATAACAACATGCACAATAGTTTCGTTTTTCAAACCAGAAACTAAAATATGATCACACATCAAACATGCATTTACAGCCCTAAAATGCAAACTAGAAAGTGGAAGGTGCCCCTTACCTCTGTTACGTTTCTGCTTCCGTTCACGTTTTCGCGACAAAAGTCGGCGAAGTTTCTGTTTGCGTTTGCCGCTACCAAAGTGGGTTCTCTAGCTCCGTAATGAGGAGAGGAACAACTTTTGTTCTTGGTACTTGGTGGTTTGATGCTTGGATTTCCAAGTAATCTCACTTTTGAGCAACTTTTTTTCTTTCTATAAACGTGAAACAGAATGGGAAGATGTAAGAACAGAGTTACACCTAAGAGGGGGGTGAATTAGGTGTTGGACAATTTTTCTATTTTTAGAGTCTTAGAGAATATTTAAGTGACTGTTTAAAGTTTGTTTAATCTTGCTGTGTTAGTAAATGAAAACTGTAAATGACAGAAGGTAAAAACACACAGAAATTTATCCTGGTTCCTCTTACAACCAAGGGTACATCCAGTCATCTTGCACCCCACAAGAGATTTTCCAATATCTGTTAGAATAAGTACAAGTCTAACCCTAAGACTTCAATTACAAATTCCTAACACTCTGCCTAAGATAGCACACCACTATCTTAGTTTACAACACTTGAAGAAAATACACCACTTTCTTCAAACAATAACTTTAATGATTTTTACAACAATGTTCTTAATTAAGAACAACAGGATATAACAGTTTGTGCAAGGATACCAATCCAAAATACTTTCAAGTACAATAGAGAACCTTTCTCAATGATATGAAAATGTAGAGCATGTACTTGAAGTATGAAAATATAACTTTGAAAAGATCACAAAATATTTCAGAAAGTTGTTCAAAGTTCGTGGTAGGATTGATTGGTTTAAAACTGAAGTTTTGAAGTATTTATGTTCCAAGGTAACACTTCAGATCAATGGCAATGATTCCCAAACGTTTTGATGAACTTGTGCAATGTTTCAAAACTGAAAAGTTGCATTGTTTCGAAGTTGTATTCGAATACAGTCTAGGTGTATTCGAATACACTTCTATAACGTTCTGTTTGTATTTGAAATTTGAACCTTGTAGTCGAATACAACATCTTGTAGTCGAATACAAGTACGGGATTTTGGCCACTAACTTGAGTTGTATTCGAATACACAAAGCTGTAGTCGAATACAAATGTTTAAAAATAGCTACTGACTTGCAATCTGTATTCGACTACGACATTTCGTATTCGAATACAGATCTTCAGTTTTAGCTTCTTACTTGTAGTCTGTATTCGACTACGATACCTCGTATTCGAATACAGATTTCCAGTTTTGTAAAAAAACATTATTTTCAAACAAGTTTATGTTATTAGATATTTTCATAAAATATTTTAATGCATATGCTATCAGAAGGTTCTCATAATATTGTACTTAAACTGTATTTTGATTTAATATCAAACGCTTTTACCTAAATATAAATTTGAAAGATAAATTGCTTAAAATCCTTTTTCTTTCTGATCAAGGATCTTTTTGTCTTCATCAAAAATGTAGATCTTTAAATTTCAGAAGAGGAAGAAGAAGGGCATTGTTTCATGCAGTAAGGGAGGAGGGAAATGTGTTTGTTTTCTGCCTTTGTTCTTGCCACTCCTTCATATATATAGGAACATATATGTGTCACTTCATCCCACATTAATAGTATAATATTACTTGACCCTCCATCACTTAACCATACTTGTCGCAATTAGCAGATAATCCCTTAATTAACTGCCCGATAATTTAATTACTCGTAATTAAATTAATTTATCCTTCATCCACTAATTTTAATTCAACCTCCAAAATAAATATTTATATATATATTTACACAAAATATACATATATTAAATATTTTACAATTATTCCTCAAAATACACTTAATATTAAATCCATAATTTAATTTTTAAATTTAAGGGTCTTACAGAAACTTACAGATTTGAGCCAAAAACACGTTTTGCTGGAGAACGTGATAACCGGAGCTCTGAAAGTCAAAATCGGACAATTCCAAAATGAGGTGAAAGATGACGTTCCAAAACGCAAGTTAGGCTATTGAATCACCGAAAAAAAGTATGTAGAACTCGAGATATGATCGCAGGTTACTGAACAGGAAAATTGGTAGAATTTGTGTACTACGGTTTGATGTAAAGGAAATTCAAAATTATTTTTTAGCAAACGAACCAAGAAAAGAATAAAGTAGCTAGAATAGCACTAGAAAGGGGGTTGAATAGAGATATTTGAAGTTTAAAAATTTCTTTTAAGTTTTAAAGCTTTATCCTCTTCGAGAGGATGAAAATCAGAGGTTGGAAATTTAAAACTATGAGTATGAACAGATTACTTTAAAGAGAGAGAGGTTAGAAAATGACACACACAACTTTATACTGGTTCACCCAATAAGGGTTACGTCCAGTCCTCACACACTTGTGAGATTTCACTAAGAAAACAATCAACCTCTCAAAGAGGTTAGTTACAACTTGTGTGTTCTTGAGCTTCACCAAGCTTACAATATCTTCTCACGGATTTCAACTATTTCTAAGTGTAACTCACTTAGAAATTACAATATAGTTTGAAGGTGTTTGTGATGTTTCTCTTTACTAGCACTTTCTAAAAAGATGTTTCAAAGATCTTGTGTAATACAATAGAAAGTATATAAAGAGGATGAGAATAACACTTGATAGCTCTTGGTCTTTTTCTTTTAATGCTTTGTAGTTGTGTATCGAATGAAGAAGAGCACAAATCCTTTTATAGAGTTGTAAGATGGTCTATCCATGTATTTTGAAGCTTCAAGTCCGTTGGGCACTTTAATAAAAAATTCAAGGCCAGTAATCTGAATTACAGAAATGTCATCCAGCTGTCTTTTGTCTTGTTTGAGCACAGGAGGATGGGAATACAGTCCATCCTCGTATGGAAGGTTCAAACCTCCTTGAAGTTTGGGCCTTAGCTGTCTTTTGCTTTTGCTTTCTCCAAGACATGTCAGATTGCATTTTGGTCTTGTTCAGTGCATCCTTTATGTACTTTTGAAAAGGTAGAACCATTTTCATCATAGAAGGATAAAGAGATCTGGAGGTCCATCCTCTTTCTTCTGTGTTCATCCTCTGCCTTTGTTTTCTTCATTTGATTTGATTTTTTCTCTAAACTTTAACACTGATTTAACTTCTCTTTTGACAAGAAATTAATATTATCGTGATTCTGAATATTTTGCATAACTGTTGGTTCATCCTCTTTGAGGGTTCATCCTCTAGTCCATCCTCCAGTTTGAAAAACTTGTTGGATTGACTTAGATTTTATCTCTTATGAAAATCAACCTGTTTTCTTATAATAATACACTCAAGAGCATAGATTAGTCTTAACAAGAATCATAATCATTAATTTTGATATCATTAAAACTATTAGAAAGAGATTTTGTCTCAACAAAGACTGGCGCCCAATCTAAGGATTGATAAGCCAAAAGAACGCCACAAGGATTAATAACCTTGATAAATTCAAAGTGAATTCTTTCAAAAACTCTATAGAGTAAAGCCTGACAAAAATAATGTTCAAAAATCCCCCTCAATAAAAATAAGGGTTTGCCTATTATAGTGGCAACTCCTTACAAGTTTTGTAAATTTGGCCCAATTCATGTTTTTACAATTAGACCCAAATTTTCTTATTAATTCAGTCTACTACTTAATTAAAACTAATATTAAAATTTGATAACACATAGATGTCGCCTTCATTCCCTAATATATAAGTGTGTTGTTGTATTTGATTTCATCATTCATTAATTCAATAAGAAATAATTTATTCAATATTTTTTCTTTCCTCTATTATCAAGTAATACATGGAGAAGGTGATATTTTTTGAGAATAGACTAAAATGGTACATGGAGAAGGTGATATTGGAGTCTCAATTATTGTTTATAAAAGGTAGGCATATTTTAGAGGAGATTCTTATATCCAATGTGTTCGTAGGTGACACAAAAAGGTGAAGAAGAGAGTAATTAATTTTTAAAGGCTAATTAAAAAAAAAAACATATCACATGGTCATGTGAGAATATCTAGACTTTGTGATGCATTTTAGAACTATTTCAGTCCCAAATTCCTTAGATAGTGAAATTTAAGAATAATCATTGTTCTAATATCCTTAAGAAATTTCATTATCCAAGAAAATGGAGGAGTTGGATAGTAAAATTCCTTAGTACCGCTTTTGTGTCTATTTTAGTCCACATAAAGTCAACCTAAGAAAATTCCTTTGAAAAAGCAACCCTTTTTCTCCGTTTGTGTTCTTTTTGGTAGAAGAAGGGTTGATTGTAATGATAAATATATTTGTGGAGTTGGGTTTATTGAATGAATGTGACATGGATCCTTAATGATAATTGGTCTTCTCACATCTACAATTAGTTGATGACATATTGAATTTGAGTATAAATTTTGGACGAAAATGAGAGTGACTAAAGCAACTCTTCAACTCTTTGAGTTGGCCTCGTGTATGAAATTTAATTTCCACAAGAGTGTGTTGGTGGGAATCAATGTTAGTCAATCTTTCCTAGTTAAGGCAACCTACATTCATAATTGCAAAGAAGGAAATCCACATGGTCATCGACAATGTTCAAAAAAATTGGATTGATTGTTGAACCGGTAACATTAGAGATTCAATCATGGTCGAACTACAGTTGAAATAGTAATAGATAGTTAAATAATATTTTTATATTATAAAAAATAATTCTTAAAGAAAAAATATATTATATAATTGTTGTGTGTAAGAAGTTTTTAAGACAGTTTTCAAACATACAGTTTAAACTGTTTTTACCCACATATTAGTATAGTTTAAACTTGAGTGTATATAAATATAAAAATATTTCAATCAATAAATACTGAGTAGTGGTTGGACAAATAATCCGTTTCGGGTGTGTGGGCCCAAACATCCAGCCCAGTCAAATTGAGGGGTTACATACAAAGAGTTGTCTTTGATCGGAAAATTGGATTTTATACCTCCACATTTTGACTTATACCCTCTAAAATAATGAAAATTCATAATTATCCATTGAATTTCATTTCCAACCACGGTTAAAAAAATTTACTCTAAAATCTACCTCTCAACCAAATTTCCAGTACGTTAATTTTATTAAGAAAAATCTGGTATGAAATTATAACTACCAGAAATTTGGCAAAATGAAATTTCTGGTAGTTATAATTTTTGAAAATTTGAAATTTCCAGAAATTATAACTACCGAAAATTTGGCAAAATGAAATTTCCGGTAGTTATAATTTCATACCGGATTTTTCTAAAAAAAATTAACGTACCGAAAATTTGGCTGAGAGGGTATATTTTAGAATAAATTTTTTTAACCGTGGTTGGAAATGAAATTCAATAGGTAATTATGGGTTTTCATTATTTTAGAGGGTATAAATCAAAATGTAGGGGAATAAAATCCAATTGTCCCTTGATCGTTAGAGACAACAGTTTACGCGGGTGGCGATAACAACAATTGAGGCGGTCATGAAACAAACAAATCCAATAATTTCAAATAAAAATCCCAGAAATCATTCAACATAAAAATCATCATTCTTTCTACAAAATTCTTAAATAATTGAACATTTGACAAAACTCGTCTAACTTCGTAGCATGAAATTTAACATATACAAAACAGAGGCATAAACCACATCATCTTCTTTGTTGGTGGTAGAACAAGTGTGCATGATGACAAATCTTGAAGATAACAGAAGCACAATCATTTGTATGGCCTAGTCAAACTCATAGAGCTTCATAGTGGCGCCGATTTCATTACAAAGTTTTGAGGATATGAACATAATGGTGGCATTGGGAGAACAAAATTGTTTTAAAATACAAAAGACCCTACTTGTTTTGATGTTAACAAAATCAATTTGTGGAAACAATTTTATGCACTAATGTTTTATTAAAAGTGTGCAGTTCTAAGACTACAAAACTATTAAGGATATTACAATATATCCTCTGATAATTGGTCACAAAGACATGGAAAATTCCACATTCAAAACTGGTGAAAAGCGTCTTTGATATACTGCCTTTGATGATATAAGCATTATAATGTCTTTGCTATTGGAACCAAGTTGGTTCTTTCAATTAAAGTTTTTATGTTAACAAAAGTATTTTATGAAAATCATATTTTGACTTAGAAGAAGAATGAAAAATCAGAGGATGTCATCAGAAGCAAAAAACCAGAGGATGACGTCACTAGAAGCAGAAATCAGAGGATGACGTCACTAGAGGATGTCACTAGAAGATGACGTCACCAGAAATCAGAGGAAGACGTCACCAGATGATGACGTCAGCAGAAGATACAACCAGAAGATACCTCCAGAATATACAAATCAGAAGTAGAAGATGTCATCAGAGGATGACGTCACTAGAAGATAAAAGTGCCACCAAAAGATACGACCAGAAGATATCATCAGATGATACATTCAGAGGATATTAGAGGATGTCACTAGAGGATACTAGAGGATATCACTAGAGGATCCCATCAGAAGCAAGAATTAGAGGATATCATCAAAGGCAAACATTAGAGGATATAATCAATCAGAGGATATAATCAGAAGAAAGAAACAATGACATTATTAGAGGATATTGTTCATGGCCCAGATCAGAAGGAAGCATATTCCAGAAGGAGATTTGGTCTAAACTAGAAGGAAACATGGTCCAGAAGGAGACTTGATCCAGACCAGAGGGAAACATAGTCCAGAAGGAGACTTGGTCCAGATCAGAAGGAAACATAGTCCAGAAGGAGACTTCGTCCAGACCAGAAGGAGACTTGGTCCAGACCAGAAGGAAGCATGTCCAAAAGGAGACTTGGTCCAGACCAGAAGAAAACATTGTCCAGAAGAAGACTTGGTAAGACCAGAAGGTAATCTTGTCTAGAAGGAGACTTGGTCAGACCAGAAGGAAACATAGTTCAGAAGATAGCTCAGTCCAGAACAGAAGACATGTTCAAGACTTGGTCCAGAACAGAAGACATGTTCCAGACTTAGTCCAGAACAGAAGACATATTCCATACTTGGTCCAGAACAGAAGACTTGGTCCAGACCAGAAGATAGCATGGTCCAGAACACATCACATGGTTCATATTAGAAGATCACAGGTCTAGATCAGAATATCACATAGTCTAGATTAGAAGGTTACACTGTCCAAATCAGGAAACGTAATGGTACACACCAAATCACGTGGTCCAGACTTGGTCCAGATCAATATATCATATGGTCCAGATTTAAATCATGATGCAGATTAGTGAAGACTTAATTAAAATTCGAAGAAGACTTGATTGATTTTTGATAGAAATATGATCAAAGTATTAAGGACATTTGATTCAAAAATCACTGAAGACTTGAAGAAAATTCGAATGAAATCTGAAGCAAGAAGATACGATTCAAAATTAAAGTAAAACAAGATTGGCCAACAGAATTTTCAAAGGAAATCTGAGCAAGATTTATCTCGAAAATAAGCTTGGCAAAGCCCTAATTTCAGCTATAAAATGAGGCTTCAGGTCGCAGCAATATGTACTGAAAAACACAAGAACTCAAGCTTAAAGTTCAAAGTCATCCGAGAGTTCAAAAGAGAGAAATACTTGTGCGAAAAATAAATATGCTCTAAGTGTTTTCAGAGAGTGAGAGTCAATGTTATAATTAGCTTTCCAGAAGCAACTACTCAAAGAAATTCAGTGCAGCAATCAGTTTTCTAGAAGCAACATTGCAGAGTTCCAAACCCTTGTAATCTAACCTGATAGTGGTGTAGATTCCTTTTTCAATATGGGGTTATCAGATTGGTAGGAGAATACTTGACTATTGGAACCAAGTTGGTTCTTGCAATTAAAGTTTTGATGTTAAAAAATGTATTTTATGAAAATCGTATTTTGACTTAGAAGGAAAAATCAGAGGACGACACCACCAGAGGATGACGTCACCAGAAGATAAAAAATGCCACCAGAAAGTTTGGCCAAAGGATACATCTAGAGGATGCATCCAAAGGATGTCATTATAGGGTACCGGAAGATACCTCCAGAGGATATCGGAGGATGTCATCAAAGGCAAACATCAGAGGATAACATCAATCAGAGGATATCATCAAAGGGAAGGAAAAATAACATCATCAGAGGATATCTTTCTTGGCCCAGATCAGAAGGAAGCAGAGTCCAGAAGGAGACCTGGTCCAGACTTCCTGACCAGAAGATAGCTTGGTTGTGAATCTAAGACTCAGTCCAGACTTGGTCTAGAGCAGAAGATAACTGGTCCAGAACAAATGACTTGGTCCAAAACAGCAGATATCATGGTTCAGAACATAAAACTTAGTCCAGATCAGAAGATATAATTGTCCAGAACATAAGACTTAGTCCAGATTTAATCTAGACTTAGTCCAAACTTGGTCCAGATCAGAGGATAAATGTACGGGTTAAAAGATCAATGGTCTAGATTATAATATCAAATGTCCAAATTAAAAGATCAATGGTCAAGATTAAAAGATCAATGGTCCAGATTAGAAAATCAATGGTTCAGATAAGAGGATCACAGAATTGGTACAGATCAGATTACTTGGTCCACAATTGGCCGAGATCAAAGGATCACAGAATTGGTACAGATCAGATTACATGGTCCAGAGGTGGTCGAGATCAGAAGATCATACCATCCAGAATTTAAATCATGATGCAAATCAGTGAAGACTTGATTAAATTTTGATAGAAATTTGATCAAAGTATTAAGGGGATTTGATTAAAAAATTCACTAAAGACTTGAAGAAATTCAAATGCAATCTGAAGCTTAAAAAGATATGGTTTGAAATTAAAAGAAACAAGACTTGAAGAATTTTCAAATGCAATCTGAAGCTAAAAAGATACGATTTTTATTTAAGTGAAACAGGATTGGCCAACAATATTTTCAAAGGAAATCTGAGCAAGATCTATTTCGAATTTAAGCTTGGATAAAGTCCTATCTACAACTATAAAAGGAGGCTTCAGGCAGCAGCATCAAGCATCAAAAAACACAAGAACTCAAGCTTCATATTCAACACAATCCGAGAGCTCAAAAGAGAGAATCACTTGAGTGCAAAAGCAAAATTTTCTAAGTGTTTTCGATAGAGAAATTCAGAGCAGCAATCAGCTTTCTAGAAGCAACTTTGCAGAGTTCAAAACCCTTGTAATCAAACCCGATAGTGGTGTAGATTCCTTCTTCAATCTGGGGTTGTCAGATTGGTAGGAGAAGACTTGACTTGTAGAGTCAAGGTGTTGTTTTCGTTCCTCAAAAGTTTGGGGTTGTCAGGCTGTTTGAGAAAACTGGCTTGGAGGGTCAGGTGTTGTAATTCAAAGATTTGAATTAGTGGATTAAAGCCTTCAGGATGAAGGGACTAGATGTAGCCAAGTTAATGGTTAACCAAGATAAATTGTTGTGTTCTTATGCTATTATTTTCCACTGCTAAGTCTGATTATTTATTCATCAAGTAAATCACATCAACATTCAACAAAACAAAAAAAAGATTCAAAGTTTGGCAAACACAATTCAACCCCTTTCTCGTGTTTGCACCTTCATTGACTTGTAGGGTCAAGGTGTTGTTATCATTCCTCAAAAGTCTGGGGTTGTCGGGCTGTTTGAGAAGACTTGGCTTGTAAGGCCAAGGTGTTGTTATTCTTCAAAAGTCTGGGGTTGTCAGGCTGTTTGGGAAGACTGACTTGGAGGGTCAGGTGTTGTAATTCAAAGGTTTTGAATTAGTGGATTAAAGCCTTCGGAATGAAGGGAATGGATGTAGCCAAGTTAATGGTGAACCAGGATAAATCTTTGTGTTCTTATGTTGTTATTATTCGCTGCTTAATCTGATTATTTATTCAACAAGTAACTTACATCAACATTCATCAAAAACAGCAAAAAGAATTCGAGTTTGGAAAACACAATTCAAACCCCCTTCTTGTGTTTGCACCTTCATTTGCCTCTAATGATACAAGAAGGTTTTGTCAAGATTGCCTCTATTCCTGATTCAGTTATGCTCTCAGTGCATCTGTTGAAGTGTGCATCTGATAAGCAATCAAGCTTCTAGTCAAACTGCCTATGACCAAGTGTAACAAGAACTCTTCTACTTCTGCCTCTAATAATCTCATCAAGCGTTCGACTTCCTCTGCCTATAATAAGTTGTCTTTGGAGAGCAAGCATCTGACTTCATCTACCTCTGATAAGTTGCTTCTAGAGATGAAGCAAGCGTCTCACATCCTCTACCTCTGATAAGTTGCCTCTAGTGAAAGTCAACGTTCTGGAAAAAGGCAACGTTATGGTAAAAGTCAGTGCCTAGAGAAAAGTCAATGTTTTGGTAAAAGTCAATGTTTAGGAAAAGTCAATGTTATGGCAAAAGTCAACTCCAGAAAAAATCAATGATATGGTAAAAGTCAACGCTATAACAAAATCATTGCCTCTGATAGTCTGCATTTGGTAATTTACTTATGCTTATGGTTGATGCTTTTGGTCCAGTAGTTTTGCCTCTAGTTGCTCTATGCCTCTGGTCAATTAATACTACTTCTGGTCATTGCTTCTGGTCAAGAAATCATGCCTCTGGTGTTCCTGCCTTTGGTCTAGTAATTGTGCCTTTGGTTGTTACTACCTCTGGTCCAATAATTATTCTTGCCTCTGGTCTATTGATCATGCCTCTAGTTGTTCTTTGCCTTTAATCAAGTATTTTTGCTTCTGATCAAGAACATTCTGCTTCAGCCAAACATAAATAAAAATACTTAGAAAAATTCTAAGTTTTAATTTCATGGTCAACGGTTAGAATTGATCTCAAATGATCTTTTTTGAAGACATTGAAGCAACATGCTAAAGGACAACAAGACCATACCACGAAGGACACAAGACCATTCCATGAAGGACACTAAGCCATACCTTGAAGGACAAAGGCAATGTTGTAACTGCTTCAAATAAGACACAACAACTTACAACATTCTTTCCAAGTGAAACAATCTCAAATCATCAAGCAAACAATGAGTTAGGAAAATTGTCATATTTATTTAAGTGTTGAGAAAGAAAAATCTAAGAGCTTATCTTACAAACATCCCCTAGTTGGAGAGAAAATTTTGTAAAACCAAAAACACTTATTCTGCTGTAACCAAGTGTAGTGGTGGCTAATTGTGTTCCTCAACAGCTTGACAACACTAAGCTGAAAGTTAAGAAGACTTGTTAGAACTTGTAAATTCAGTCCGGTAGTGGCTGCCATTTCCTCAACAACTTGACGGTACAAAGTTGGAGGTAAGAAGATTGAACACAGTCATTGTGACTAACCAACTATTCAAATGTAAGTTCTAATTATAAGGGAGTAAAACCTTCAAAGGAAGAGACTGGACATAGCTAATGAGTTAGTAGTGAACCAGGATAAATTGCTGAGTTATTTATTTTATCATTTCAGTTTTATCACTCAAGTTTTTAAGTCATTCAATTTTTTTTCAAATCAGTAAACACAATTCAAATCCCCATTTTCTTGTGTTTCTTGACCAACAAGTTGTATCATAGCTCGGTCTCAAAGTTGAAGCGCTTAACTGTGTTTTGAGTAAAGATCTTAATTTTTTTTTTTGACTAATTGTGGTAAAGAAATTTTAGGAGGTAATGTAAACAAGCCTCCCTTGTTTGATGGAGAAAGGTTTGAGTACTATAAAGACATACTCATAAGTTTCTACATCTCTCATGATCCTAAAATTTGGGACACGGTAGAGGATGGTTATGTTGCTCCAAAAAATGCTGAAGGTGCTAAGATAGCCTAAAAGGATGTTGATACTGATTAAAAAAAAGCAATATAAGATGCATCACAAAGCCAAAACCTTTATCATCAATGCTATCACTTACAAGGAATTTGACAAGTGCAGTGACAAAGAAACAACCAAGAGTATTTTTTATGCTCTAGTTCTAAATTATGAAGGAAACAAGCAGGTGTAGGGGGCCAAAGCAAATGTGCTTATCAGAAAGTATGAACTCTTCTATATGGAAGAGGATTGGGATATTGAGCAAATGTTCTCTAGATTTCAAACTCTAGTTTCTGGACTAAAGGTGCTGCAAAAGAGTTATACTACCTCTGACCATGTGAAGAAGATTCTAAGAAGTCTTCCTAGAAAATGAGACCAAAGGTAACTGCTATTCAAAAGGCAAAACATCTAAAAAAACTGCCTCTGGAAGAGCTTATGAGTTTTCTTAGATCTCACGAGATTGAGTTGGAAGAAGATGAGCCCAAAAAAGACGTCTAAGTCATTGGCTCTAAAATCTAAAGAAAACAAAAATTCTAAGGCTCTACAAGCAGCTAAAGAGTCAGAGGAAAGTAACTTGGAAGATTAGTCTAAGGAATCAGAGGATGAAGAGTTGTCCTTTATTTCAAGGAAACTCCAGCACATGTGGAACAAGGAAATGGAATCTTATCCCAAGAAAGATTTCGGAAGGTTCTAGAAAGGATGAGACAAAAATGAAAGGTTGGACAAGAATAGACTCATCTTCTATGAGTGCAGGGAGCCAGGCCATATCAAAACTGTCTATTCAACACTAGATAGAGGAATATCCCAGAGGAAAGGTGTCAAGAAAAAGAAGAAAAGTCTGATGGCTACCTGGGATGACTCTGATGGCAAACACTCACTTTGAATCTAACTCTGACCTTGCCTCTAACTTTGACAATGAATCTGTTGACGAAGAAATTGAGGTAATTTTTGACTTATCTAGAAGTGAACTTATCAAATTGATCAATGAATTTTTAAACAAAAATCATAATACTTCTTTAAAACTTAAGTCTATTAGAGAAGCTAATATTATTTTAACAGCCAAATACAATTCCCTTGAAACTGATTTTGAAAACTTAAAAAGGGAAAATCAGAATTTGAAAGAAAACGTTTTAAAAACATCATAAGAAAATCAAACTTTGAAAAAAAGTGCTTTAAAAACTTCAGAGGCAAAAATGACTTTGAAAGGTACTGTTTCAAAAACTTAATACGAGAAAATCTGCAACTCTATTAAGTATGAAGTAGCCTTTCAAGAATTTCTTGCAAATGGCATAGACAGAAGCAAACAAGCTTATATGATATATGGAATTAGCATAAATAGCAAAAGAGGCATAACTTATGTAGAACCAACAGAAAAACCTAAACCTATATTATCTAGTGTTTTTTGTTCATACTGTCTTAAGAAAGGTAATGGCAGAACCACTTGTCCCATGCAAAAAACATGGAAAGACAAGAAAATTGCCAGAACTAACAAACAAGGACCCGATCAAATATGGGTACCTAAGGATAAAATTATCTATGTTGCATATACTCTTAGCAACAAAATTAAAACACCAGTCATGGTGTCGGGACAGTGGCTGCTCACGACACATGAAGGGAGAAGAGTCTATGTTTCATGATCTGACCCTCTAGGAAAGAGGATTTGTAGGTTTTGGAGGTAATAAAAAAAGGATAAGATCATAGGGCATTAAACTGTAGGTAATGGTTCTCTTCCCTCCATTAAAAAGGTTTTACTTGTAAAAGGATTAATACATAACCTACTGAGCATAATTCAATTAAGTGATAGTTGTTATGATGTTATCGTTAATCAAAAGTCTTGTAAAACAATAAGTCAGATAAATCCATGTTATTTACTAGCCAAAGGAAAAGCAATATTTATAACTTTCTTATTTAAACAAACAGGAGATTAAGTGTCTATTGTCTGTTAATGAAGAACAAATGGTTTGGCACAAAAGATTAGGGCATGCAAATTTAAAATTAATTTCATATTTGAAAAAGCTTGATTTAGTCAGAGGATTGTTTCCACTACTAGTCAGAGGATTGAAAAAACTTAAAATCTTCTTTTTCTTCTGAAAAAATTGTTTCCACTACTAGACCACTCAAGTTTCATGCGTTGTGAGTACTAGTGTATATGTGACATTTCAATTTATTAGTAATTAACTTCTCTTCTTCTTGAACAAAACATGACATTATACCGTAGTTTTTTCTTCTTCTTTCTCTCAATACGATAATACAAATTCTTCTTCCTCTTTCACTTTGTGCATGATTGTTGTAAATGTAGATAAGTTTATCTTAGTAGGAATAAAAATAACAACATTTTATATTTGGACCGGCGTAACCTACAACTCCAACGATTTTCACTGGTTTAATTGGTTTTTGCCCAATTTGCCTGGCTTTTTTTACCAGTTCTAGTTGAATACAGTTTTCAAGCCTAACTAGATCGATGAATACTTGGGCTCCCAATGTTAAATCGATCAACCCGATCTGATTTTTTGAACATTGATTATCGGTGATTGAGGTAGTAAAACACATATTATCAGCTTGGAAAATAGGAAACCTCTCAAATAGTGTCAAAAAATTTCACTTAAAATTAGTCTTGTATGACTTGCCAATTTTAGTACCTCAATTTCGTCCGACCAATTAAAAAAAAATCAAAAAAAATATAAAAAATAATAATAATATGTTTAATAAGCATTTTGCACTTATTATTATTAAGTAAAAAAATCGTCATTTTATAAATGATCTAAATTTTGAGTTTATATTTATATGAGTTTCTATTATATTATATTTAACAATAATAATAATAATAATAATGAAAACAAAAAATATCGTGTTTGCATTGCACTCCTTTTGCAAAACCATGTTTACGCCTTCCTTCATCCCAATAATTTTTATTTTATTTTATCCCAATAAGGTTATATTTTCACCATTTGTACACTCAATCAAAAAGAACAGCCACTTATTTTCTTAAGTATATGATGAAGTGGCTAGAATATCACTAGAAGGGGGGTTGAATAGAGATATTCAAGGTTTTTAAAATTCTGTTACTGTTTTAATATGTTGTTCTCTTTCAGAGGATGATTTATCAGATGTTGAAAGTTGAGAGAGAGAATAATGACACACGAATTTTTATACTGGTTCACCCAAAGATGACTACGTCCAGTCCTCACACTCTTGTGAGTTTTTACTAAGTATCAAAAGCTATCAGCCTCTCACTGAGGTTGATTACAAACTGTGTATTCTTAAGCTTCACCAAGCTTACAATTCTTTCCTTCTGATTTCTCTTCAAGTGTTACTCACTTGAAGGTCTAAAAATGATATGAAGTAGTTTGACAGGATTTACTTTCTATAAAGATGAAACAAAGATCTAGTGAAAGATTATAGAAAGCTTGAAAGGAGATTGAAAATTGCTCTTGATAGCCTCTTGATGTTTTTCTGTTTTTTGCTCGTTTAGTTGTGTGTATCTGTTGAAGAAGAGCAGCCTTCCTTTTATAGGGAGAAGCAAACTTTCTCTTCAAGAAAATTTTCCTTTCTGACCGTTTTTTCAAGATGTAATGAACCTCACTGTTGTTGCAAATTTACAGCCTTGCCATTCTGTCCTTTTACAGCCTGGCACATGGGAGGTTACTTCTTTACTTGGCTTTCCAGGAGGATAGATCATTCCATATGGTTTTAACAACTGGTCAGTGCTCTTTTCTGGTTCCAAGTCATGACCCTTCTCTGGTCGTGGATGATGCAGCTTTTGATACTCTGGAACTGTTAGTTGTTCTTAATGTGAGAGGATGAATGAGCAGCTAGAAATTATCCTCTGGTAATTTCCTTTCGGTGTCTGAAGTTCACCTTATGGTATATGACTTCAGATGTTTACCTTCCAGAGTTCATCTTCTGATATTTATCTTCTGGTGTGTATTTTCTGGAATTCATCTTCTGATGTTTATCATGTGAAGTTTGTCTTCTGAATTTCTGGTATTCATTTTCTGGTGTATTTCATGTGAAGTTCGTCTTCTGAGTTTCATCATTTGATGTTCATCTTTTTATCCTCTGATATGTTTCTTCTAAAATTTATCTTCAGATGTATATCTTCTGATATTCATCTTCTGATATCGGCCAATCTGGGCTAGCAAACTGGTCTGCTGAGATCCTCTAATCTCGGCCAATACTGGACCATTTATTCTGACCTTCTGGTTTCGACCAACATTGGGCCATTTATTCTGACCTTCTGATTTCGAACAACACTGGACCATGGTCTGATCATCTGATCTTGGCCAACACTGTATTGGGTTTGGATTAGTTATGGACAAAGGATATTTCAGTCTGGACCTTTTAGCTTATCTTCTGATTAATCCAGGACTGTTTTTTCACTTCACTGTCAGGCCATCTTCTGGTCAGAAGAACTTGTTGAATAAGTCTGACTTATGATATCTTTTTGTCTGGATCCAGTCTTCCTCTAGAAGGCTTCCTTCTGGTCTGGTCCATGTCTCCTTCTGACTTTGTTTCCTTCTGATATGGGCCAGCAAAGATATCCTCTGGTGATTTCAGGATGCATCCTCTGGTATCTTCTGGATGCATTATCTGGTGTTTTCAACTCTCAAGTTTTCTGCTTCAGCTTCTGGTTTTCTGTTCCAGATGTTTTGCTTCTGGTTTCCCAGATGTTCTGCTTCTGGTGTTTTCCAGATGTTCTGCTTCTGGTTTTCTGTTCCAGATGTTTTGCTTTTGTTTTCCAGATATTCTGCTTCTGGTTTCCCAGATGTTCTGCTTTTGGTGTTTTCCAGATGTTCTGCTTCTGGTGTTTTCCAGATGTTCTACTTCTGGTGTTTTTTGTTCTAGATGTTTTGCTTCTGTTTTCCAGATGTTTTGCTTCTGGTTTTCTGTTCCAGATCTTCTGTTTTCCAGATGTTCTGCTTCTGGTGTTTTAACTTCAGATTTTCTTTATGGATTTAACAGCTTTGTTTCCTGCATGCATTTATTCTTCTAGACAGGAGGTTGCGATTTTTGGATCCTGTTCCTTTCTTAGTACAAAACTTAAATGCACGCATCAGTGTAATCATAATCTTAAGATAATTTTGTTATCATTAAAAGATATTTTTTCTCAACATATGAGGTTGCTTGTTTTTGCTGCAAAACAATAAAAAAATTCAGAACTTGATTTTATCTCATGAACACATTGATGCAAAACAATAAAAAAATCCAAAACTTAATTTTTTCTCATGAACACAAAGATTCACCACTTTGGTCTATAAATTGAGACAGAAAAATCAATCAGAGGGAGCAGTTTTTTGGGTAGAGATCTTATACTAGTTTTATTTTTTAGAAGAAAAAAATCAAAAGATAGAAAAGAGAGAGTTTTTTTTTTCTTTGTGAAATTTTTGTTTATAAAAGAATATTTTGAAACTAAGTTGAACAGGGAAGAAACAACAACCCAACTCCATTCTCAAAATCATATATTTCAAAATTAAAAGAAAAATAGAAAACGAGAAACATAGGGTATCATCGTCATTTCAACTTCCACCAATAACCGCCGCCAACCATCGTCAACTGTGCACCACAACCGCATTCTTCTTCGCGTCACTCTCATGTTTGTTGTTATATTCTCTATCCTTTTACTACATTCTTCCTTTGGTTTGCTTGTCTTGATTTGGTTTATGAGTTCACTTTTAAAATGAAAGGATGAGTTTTATGAAGCTTATATTAGAATTAAAAAATGAGATTTTGGTTAGGTTGATTTATTGAAACTTTGAGTTTTTTGAAATGATGTTAGCTTGGTTTAGGAATTATTGAAACTTGAATATGCTTGCCTTCTATTTTGAAATGATGTTGGGCTGTTCTGAAACCATGCTTAGCTATTTGAGAACACAGTTGTTTGGAAACATAGCATATTATTCTCAGAGCATGCGTGACCATGCTGTTCTGCCATGTTGTACTGTTCTAAACAATTACTATGGACTGTTTTTGAAATGATTTTAGTTTATTAAATTATTATTTATTTAATTTTTCTTTCAAAAAAATAAAAACAACAAAATATTGCTTCAAAATATGTTTTATATATATATATATATATATATATATATTGGGATAATTTGCCTGTTTTAAAACTTGTTTTTATTTATTTTTTAAATAATTATACATAAAATTATTTTCAAGTGATTAATTAGATGTAACATCTTTTTAATCTTTGAGCAGTTATAACACAAGTTGTATAACTTGGGAATTTTAAATCTCATTTTAATAACCAAAATAATAAATTATTCTTAAACGGGTTAACTAGACATGACATCTTTTTAGTCCTTTAGTTTTTTTAAGACACAAGATGACCGACCAACTTGATAGTCTTAAAACTCGTTTTTTTTTTCAAAAAAAAATTATTTAAATCAAACAAACTTATTTTATTTTGTCAAAATTCATATTTTATATCCAAGAACTACATAGTTTTGATTTCTCCATCGCACCAGGAGATACTCTTATCAAGCACATTAATACAAATTTCTTTTTTTTTTCCTCTCTTTCTTAAGCACACATTTATTTCAAAATCACATTAAAAAAATAATTTATATTCATATTTAATAATAAGGAGAAATAAATATATTTAAGTTAATATTAATTTTGCACAAATTATAGGTAAAAAGACCATTTTTCATTTTTAAGGGTTTTCCAATGTTTCCCCTATTTTAAATAATATTTGGTGACGACTCTGTTGAATTTCGTAAAACACTCGAAATTTAGGCCGCTACACCAATCTATTCCTCTCTTTCTTCAAGATGTCGATAAGTATTTTCTCTTCTCTTAAATCTATTTTTAAACAATTTTAATGGGGTGGATGTAAGGTAGCTAGAAAAGGTGCGTAAGATTAAGAGTGAGGGTGGGATGGGCATACAAAATTTAATAGATTTCAAATGGGAAACTGTTATGGAGAACTTGTAGATGTTTTTCTTGATGGAGGGACATTATGTTTGTTGAAAAAGGTATGGTGAAGCAACAACAATATTAATTTTCAAACACTTTTAGAAAAAGTGTCGAAAATAGGAAAAAGACTTCTCTTAGGAATCATATATTAGTAGGAGATATTTCATTAAAGGATCAATTTAGTTATAGTGTATCCAATACATATACATAGGATTAAACTTGTGGAAAAAGTGTGTTTGACAATTGGTGGAAGTAGGCTAAGAGATTGGAATTAGAGAAATGAACTTTTCCAATGTAATAAAGAACTAGTAGCAGAACTTGTAAAATCGGCTAATCAAGTACAATTGCGGAGGGGTGTGATGACGTATGGTTTTGGACTAAAGGAAGCAGAGGAAGGTTCACAATTATTGAGGCGTACAATGTGTTGATTAGTGTAGTGGAATATGAGTTGCATCGACCATTGAATTATGAGAGTTTGACTAAAATGATACCATTGAAAATTTTGGAGTTTGTCTGGAGGATTTTGCACAATACGATACCAACTAAATATGATTTAGTTAAGAGGAGTCATATATATCACTTCAAATCTATATGCAGGAGGTTGTGGTCAAGAGAAATCACCGATAGATTTATTTTTTGAATGATCTATTTTCTCAAGCGCATTGGGCGAGGTTTGTTGGTGCTTGAATTTAAGCATGGTATCAATGAATGATTGTGGGGAACATCTTAATCAGTGTATGGAATTGAATGGTACCAATTCCAAATTCGTTTGGTGATATATAATTAAGATTTAGTGAAATTATGGAGCTATGAGATTCAGATGGCATTATTTTGCTATATATCCTTTGCTTTATTATATTTTTCGTTCTTTCGATCTTTGTTATGTTTTTAACTAATGTGAAATGGTTCAACTATGATGGTGCCTTTAAACTTTGACATAATTATAATTGAATGGGGACAGGAAGCATTAACCTTAGGTTGAGAGTGATTTTTATGGCTTGTAAGTCTTGGTTAAGTTAGGATGGTAAGAAGAGTTGGGTCGATCTAGAGTGTTTTGTATCTTAAATATTCAATTGTAATTGTCGGTCTTTTTATGGACGCTAGACTAATGGTATTTGTAATTGTTGGTGATAGGACACCTGAGGTTAGTGTCAATGATAACCCAATGATATAAACTACAAAAAGACACAATGGTTAAAATAGTTGTACAAGGAAAAAGAGAGTGGGTCTAGGGGAGATAAGGAGATCTAGTTAGTGAGGTGTCCTTATATTGTAAGAGATTATATTAAGGATTGTGGTTATTTGAGGGGGAAGGGCTAAATGATGGATTAGACATTATTTTTCTGATTGTCTATTTTGTTTGGAGAGGTTATTCTCTCTAGTAGGATTCATTTTCCCCCAGTTTATCTTGCTATTATAAGTCTTTGGGTGATATCCATTCCATAAATAATACACTAGTTCTTATTCATAATTGTTGAGTTTTATCATTGGTCCAACCTATGGGATGTTAAGAAAGAGTAAGCATGAAACATTGTCGTCCATACCATTGAAAATGATTGGGAGACTAGATGCGTTGAAGGTGTGAAATTTTGATATGAAGGATTCTTTAGTACAAACATTAGATGAGCTTCGTGAATATCGATGATGCTAACTTCGCCAAATTATAGGATCATCACAATTTAGATGGGTGTAAATATTCAACTTCCACTAAAGATTCAACCTTTAAGATCACCTATGGTTGTGGGGTATTTGTAGATCTAGACACCTTTGAACAAAAAGAGAAAGTGGTAAAATCATCCCTTGATTTCGTTGATCATCAAGTTGAGAAGGCGAAAATTGGTAATGACGAAGTCGATTCAGGGAGCTTGAAGATTTTGATCAACTTTGTAATGTCACCTACAAATTTGAAGTTACACATGACAACAACTAAGACTCAAGTCGTGAGAGGTCTTGCCACCTACCCATCACCATTGGTACCACCAGACGATGGTTTGAGAACTATGTCTCTTTCATCTCCAACAAAGGTTTTGAAACCACTGGATGATCTAGTCATATAGTCACTTTTGGAGCCCTACGAGGACCATGGGAGCACGCATCAGGAAACTCAATTATGCTAAAAAGGGAAGAAAATGTGCAAGCTCTCTAGGTAGCGCAATGTCAGGACATACCGCCACCATTGTTAGAGCCATTGTACCTGTATACTGATTAATTTATAGCAAAAGTGGAGATATCATTACCAAACTCACAAGAAACCATGATAGAATAAATTGTGATGGAGATGAAGGATAAAGGGACAAAATTTCTAATTAGTGTTGCGCGTAATATTTTAAACCTATTAGGCCAGATCCAAAATAAGTATGGGTTTTTGGGGAAGTAAAATATAAACTGGAATGGAGTTGAGCAACTAAAGCTGACTCACATTGATGGTAACATATAGGGAATGATGTTTTCTTTCAATTGGTGAAGGTACCACTATATTGTTGTGTCATCTACTTTTAGCAACTGCAATAAAAAGTTATTATATTATAAATTTAATATAACTTTTCTTTTAGAAAAAATATATTTTGATAAATTTGAAATTTGAGTTTTCCAAAATTCCATCAAACTTAAAAACAATTTTGTGATAAGCAATATATTTTGGCAAAGTTAAATTTGGGTTTTTCGAATTTCTAGTAAACCCAAACTTCAAATTTGTTGATACATATTTCTTTTTCAACAAACTTGAATATAATTTAACTGAAATTCTGACAAACTGAAATTCAAGTTTGCTAAAATCTATTTCTATTCAGACATACTTAAGTTTGAGTTTGTTATAAGTGATAAAAAATTTCACTCCTCATATTTAGTGAAATTTATTTTTTTATTTATAACTATGGAATGTAATTTGAATAATTCATAGGATTTATCGATGGTAGAAGTATAATTTGAAAAAAGGGCACTTAAGTCTAATATATTTGGACAAGAACACCACCCAAATTAAAAAAAAAAAAAAAACAGAGTAATTGTATTAGGCCCACTCAACATCTCAAATAGGCTTGCTGCACATATGGGCCTGTCCTATAATTTTAATTTTAATATTGTATAAAAACGTACATCAATATTTTGATTAAAAAAAATGTACATTAATATATTAAGGACCCAATTATTCCCATATCCTTTATTTACCATAAATTCCACTTTTGCCCTACATTTTTTGTATAATCAAAATAGAATTAAAAAAATTCGGATACTGTGGACTATTTGTATTTTAAAAAGTCAGGAATTTAAGACTTTTCGATATTTACAAAAGCTGAAATATAAAAGAAAATTTTAACAACACATCATTGTTTAAAGGCTTAAATACGTAGAAAAAACTTCTATAAAGAAGGGTCACTTTGATTTTAATCACTGTAAAATATTTTTCTTTTAATTTGAGGTAACAAAGTGAGGATATTTTGATAAACAACTTTCTAATCCTGTCTAATTTATTAAACTGAGAGATTTCTCTGTTTTAGGCATTCAATTCCAATGTTTTTAGGAGGTATGAGTGGGTGAGGAAAGTTGTGAGGAGTATTTGGGATGGAATCTAAATCTGAGTGGTTTTGGAGATGAAGATAGAATCCTAATTCTAATTAATCCCAAAGTTTCTCTTTGTTTTTTTTAATTCAACATTTTTTTTTAAATGTATAAAAATGGTTATAAAATGGTGAGTCAGCAAAAAATATACTTAATCACTGTTGACATTTCATCAAATTATGTACACATCAGCAAAAAAATCTCACCAATGATCAAATTAAAAGTAATTTTAAATTACATGATCAAATTAAAAGAAAAACTTTTTATCAATATTAAAATCTAAGTGACCCCAATTTACATATTTAAGCCTTGTTTAAAAAATCATTAGCATCAAGTATTGCATCGGCTTAATAGTCGACACTAAATCTAGACTGAGAGTCTCGATCATGACGTTTATTACTATTTACTAATTTTTTTTTTATTATGTGAAAAATCAAGAATTCCTTTATTTTTACCTTTTGAAAATACGTCATTTTTTTTAAATGTTGGAAACACAATTATGTTTTTAATTATGTTAAAGAAAATTTGAAAAAGAAAATTGATTTTTTTATAAAATAATAGAAAAAGTATTTTGTAATTTCAATGGATTTGTGGGGGAATAGAGATTAGGTAATTCTTCAACCTTTGATTAAAGAAATAGGAGTACAATAATCCAACAAATCTAGCTCATTAAATGGGTGTTAAAAATACATTGACGCAGCCAAAGGTGATATAAATTAGAGTAGTTTATAGGGTTTTAAAATCTGGTTCAGACGAAATTGATCAAACAATTTGAATTGAGAATTGAGAGTGGTTATTATGATCTTGATTAGGATACTTTTAATTGGAAATAAATTTGAGGAAATAATTATCTGTTGCACCAAATAGACCCTGATAGATTTGCAAAAGTGAAAATTTATCATTAGACCTAGTGCAAATTATATAGCCCTAATTATTTTTATTTATTTTTAATTTTAATATAAATAAAAATTGTATAGATTTACATTAAATTGACCAAGTTACTAATTTACATTGGTTTTGACGGAGTTAGATTGATTATCACTGATTTAATGATGTATCTCGCTCTGATAAGTCATCGAGTTGGTTGAATAACGAAAAAGTAGAAATATATTTGATTCAAAAAAAAAAAGAAAAAAAAAATTAAATAGTTGTGTTTGGTTTAAAGGGAGGAGGAGGATTTTGCACTCTTCCCCTCCTCTTTTATCATTTAAATCAAACACATTTTTATTAAAATATTTTCTATTCTTCCCTCCAAACCACTCCAACCAAACACTTAAACAATTTTATTTACCTTCATGATATTCTTAAGAATTGTAGACATTATTTTGTAACTTTTTAATATCACAAATTTTATTTCAAAATAATATTTACAATTCAAAATATTGTTCATTTGATTAATCAACAAGTACAATTCTTACCATTAGTTTGTAATAGATATTTTTACTTGGCTGAAATTTGGTTTACCTATAAATAATAGACTTTTTAATAAAAAAATAATAATTAATAGAGTTGTAGATCTATTTATTATCTTTCAAATGACACAAATATCATCTTATTTTTTAAACAAAAAAATATATATTTATTTAAATTGATAGAAGTTGTATCGATCGAGAATAATACAATTCAAAATTTGTAAAACTGAAAAAGATGAGACTGTAAGCATACTTACAACACTTAAAACGACGAAATCAATACAGCATTAAAACGACGAAATCATAACAAAACAAAAGCACAAAAATAAATTTATTATGTGTGAAAATTAATTATTTAAATAAAAATGAAGAAAAACGATTTAGAGAAATAATTCTAAACAAAAAATTGACCCAAAATCACTCATCGAAAATGAAGAAGAGAGGATGGAAACAACAAAAGGCAGCTATATTTGAATGAGTGAAACTTCATATATGAAATTTTCTTTGAACATTGTAACATAGTGTATTGGTCCCTTTTGTTATTTTATTTGGTGATTTTTTATACATTTTATAGAGACTAGTTGGTATGACCATATTATTCGGTTCAATTTCGATCATGTTGTTCAACTTGTGATCCACTAGTTTAACTATTGACTCAATGAACAATGTCATTATCAAATGAATGACCAAGTGAGTTTTTAAAACATTGCTACTTAAAATACCCTTAACTAGTTATTATCTCATTGTATTAATTTATCTTTTTATAATAAATAATCAAAGATACTATTGACATAACAATAGTTAATATTATATTAAATTTTGAAAACCACGAATAAATGGAAATAAAATTTTTCTATAAAAGCAACACATAAAAATGAAAATTGTAAAAAAAAAAACACTTAAAAAAAATAAAAAGGAGTAAATATTAAGCTAAAAGATTGTGGGCCTCTACTCTCAAATGTGCCTGGCTATATATGGTGAGATGTTATGACCTATTAATGTGAACTTGTGATCCGACCCTAAAACCAATTATTTTTTAATAGTAGTATGTTGTATTAGTGTTGAAAAGTGTGTGTGTGTGTTGTGTGAAACGTAACTAATTAACTATTGAAGCCCGATCTCTAGAATATGAAGCCCGCGTATATATATCTACTAGCAAATTTAGGCTATGTTTAGTATTATTGTTGCAGCCTAAAATTTCGAGTGTTTCTCGAATTCAATAGAGTCGGCACTAAATTTTATTTAAAATGGGAACAACATTGGGTAACCATTAAATAAATAAAATGGTTTTTAAAATTAAATTTTGAGTTCGGAAGTCGATTATGTATAGGGAATGTATTAGCACCCTACGACATGTGTTAAAATACGGTTACCTATAATTAATTGTGCAAAACTAATATTAATTTAAATATATTTATTTCTCTTTACTATTAAATATGAATATCAATTATTTATTTTTAATGTGATTTTAAAATAAATATGTGCGTAAAAAATGAGAGGGAAAAAAAAGAATTTTTTTATTAATGTGCTTGACAAGAGTGTGATCTTGCTCTTACGTATCTCCCGGTGCGTTGGAGAAATCAAAGCTACGTAGTTCTAAGTAGATATCACAATCTAAAAAAAAAATCATTTTAAACTAATTTTCGTACATTTATTAATTTAATTGTGAAGATAAGTTTTATAACTAACAAACTGTCACAACTTGCGTCTTAACAACTCAAAGGTTAACAAATGTCACATCTAATTAACCCTTTAATATTTGATTGTAATTTTTCTTTGTTTTCTTTTTAAGAAAAAAATTGATGTTATATATTAAAGAAGTTTAAATGATTCTACGAAATAAAATCAAATAAAAAAAAGAATAGCAACAAAAGAGATATATGAACTTGTAACTTGATATGTTAAATAAAAAAATATATGTAATAATAGAACTAAAAATACTGTTTACAAATATGAGTTTCTTTCAAAATACTTTTTAATTAAATGAGTGATAGAAACAAAATTCATTTTAATATTAAATAGCACAACCAAAGCAAAAAAAAAAATTGTTAACACTAACTCACCGATGAAATAAATGATGTTTATTGCTATTTAATTACGTCCATAATTATTTATATTAAATAAAATTATTTATGTTAAATGACCATAATTATTTAGATTAAATGATTATTATTTATGTTAAATAAGATAAAAATGTTTACATAATAACATCATATAAACAACCACTAACTAATGTGGCAGACTATCATGTCCTTATGCGAAAACCAATACCAAGAAAATAGGGATAGCAAGTAAGATATCAATAGGCTGCTTATACGACAACCAACACCAAAAGAGTAGGGAAGCAAGTAAGGACATCAACAACAAGTAGCTTAACATCTTTAAAAATAAAATAAAAACCAAAAAGAAATAAATCTTAACCCAAAACAAGTATTTACAAAAATCAGATAAAAGGATCTCAACCAAACCACTAATCAGAAACAAAACCAAGTATTCATGTTCCAACAAATCAAACTCTAGCTTCCAATTCAATAATATAGTTTGAAAAGCATAGCTAACACGGAGAGAATAAAATAATACATGTCTTTTTCGATACCGAAGAAGACAGAGACGATGGTGTACGATCGACTGTGGTTGGCGGAGGTTACTGGTGGAAGTTGAAATGACATTAATGTCCTCTATTTCTTGTTTTCTATTTTTCTTTTAATTTTGAAATATATGATTTTAAGGATAAAATTAGATTGTTCTTTCTTATCTGCTCAATTTCATTTTTGTTTAAGAATTTCTTTTTTCCTATTTTTTCTACTAAGCCAGATTTCTATTCACCTTTCCTCCCCTTTTTTATGATTTTCTTTTGTCTCAATATATAGACTACAAGAATGAATCTTTGTGTCCACGATATAAATTGATGTCTGATTTTTCTATTATTTTGCAGCAATATAAGCAAGCTTAGATAGTTAGAGAAAAAAGTGGCTCACCTTTTTGATTGAGTGCATTATGAGTGAAAATTTTAGCCTTATCAGTACAAATGAGTAAAAATTATGGAACGTGAAAGGAAGGGAAGAGGGACTGAAGAGAAAAAATGAATGCTATTTATTTATTTATTTATTTTTGTTTTTACACTAGCAACAAGGTAAATATATATACAAAATTTGATCAAATTTTATAAAATGATTATTTTTTAAATTTAATAATAATTATGAAATATAATTTTTTAATATTATTACTTATTTTTTAAATTATTTTTAATTAAAAAGACAAAATTAAGGTATTACGATCATTATAGAATTGTCATCAGAATTACGTGAACTACGTAATTTTATAAAAACTACCACTTGTAATTTTTAAAATCATTTCGATTCACTGCAATAATGACAATACTAAACATGCACTAGATCTCCCATTATATGACAAAACTAATAACTCGAAGCATATGCAGTGGACCCCGCAATGCTTATGGAAGTAAATTTTGGAGACAATGCAAAGATAGTACAAAATAATAACTATGTTGACACAGTGACAGCAAAGACAAGCAAGTAAACGAGGTGAACACAACAGCTGGCTGTAGGACATATTCAATTAATAATAAACCGTTAAAATTAATTGCATCTCTATACAACAATAGTTCATTTTTATTATTATTTTGACTAAAGGAGTAGTTCGTTTTTTATGCTAGCTATATAACCTTATCACTATGTCATAAATTGGCACATGGCTAGAAGAGTGACTAAAGTAGTTAATTAAACTAAGTGAAATTTCTTTAAAATAGTGGAAATGAGGCCAATTACTACTTTTCAAATAAATAAATAAATGAATAATCTAATATTAATATTATTAAGTTAGGTATTATATTTTATATTAAAATTCAAATTTCATAATTGTGTATAAATTTTTTGTTGTTAATTATATTATTTTATCTATAAATAAAATAAAATTATATCATATAAATAAATTTTAAATTAATAAAAAAGTATTTTAAATTAATATTTTTGAAATATTAAAATGTTAATTGATAAAATTTATTTTTAACTAAAAATTATTTTATATTTTTAAATTAATTGAACCACTAATTTTATTAAATATTGGATTTAACTCATTAGACAGCAATATTAAACTATTTAATTGTACCTTAGAGAGCCTTAGTATGTATAGTTGAGGCTGACCTCGAGTTTTTACAAATGACAATTGAATGCGCAACTCTGCATGAGCAAATTTAGATCTTTGTTGAGTAGTTATTGACAAAACAAAAAACTGTTTCACGCATCATAGCTACATCTTTTCTTTTTAGGCAAATGCAAGTTATCAGAAGTATTAAATGTTGCACCATTATAATAGAAAAACATTAGTATCCAGCCCCTAAGATCTAATCCCTCTCTTTTTAAAATTCAAATTAATCTGAGCTTTATAAATTAGTAAATATTTCTGTGAAATTATAAAATAATAATTAAAATAATTTATATTTAAATTTTTATTGTTAGAAATGATGATATGACGTGTTAATTGAATATTTAATTCCTTTACATTGATCTTATATTAAATTCAACTAACTTTTTTAATAAAATTTAAATATTTTATAGACTAATTTTTCATAATTAGTTCACACACAATTATAATTACTCACAAATTTATCTTCCACATAATAAAATTTCATCAATAAATTTATCTTCAGGAATATGACATTGACGTGAGATCAATGTAGATAAACCACATATTCAATTCTAGCACTACATCAAAATATCTAAAGAAAAAAGTTTACATAAAGACTATTTTGATTGATATTTTACAATATCAAAGATGTAATTATCAATTCACAAAATTCAAAGATTAATTTAACCGACATTTACAATTCCGGAGTCCAATTTAGATATTCACTCTAAAATATGACAATAATTTTTTTTTCTTTCCAAATATCACAAATAATTGAGCACTATATATAAGTCACTACACTTCCTCTTTCAAATGTGCACATTCACCACTGGTTATAGTTGATTTCATTGAGACATTATTTCCAATGGAAGAAAAAAACCAACGGAATATTATTCTTTCTATATTCACAACATTTCTTTGTGCGTTATGCATTGGTGTTGAACAAGTTGAAGCAAGAGCATTTTTTGTTTTTGGTGATTCTCTTGTGGACAATGGAAATAATAACTACCTAGCTACAACTGCTCGTGCTGATTCATATCCTTATGGAATCGATTCTCCAGCTCATAGAGCTTCTGGTCGTTTCTCCAATGGCCTCAACATGCCTGACCTTATCAGTTGGGTGCTTATATTTTTTGATGATATATTTTACACAATTTTTTATTTATAAAATAGTAGGTGCCTCAAAATTTGATTTCTCCGACATTTTAGCAACGTAATTAGAGACAAATTTTTGTCGTTCTGTCTCTAATTTTTTGTCGCTAGTGTGAATAACTCTCTAGAAGTTTAATTTGAGTAACTTTTATATTAATATTTTGTTTAATGGTATGTCTCGATTCTGAATTTTTTAACGACATAATTTAGAGACGGAAAAAATAATTAATCTTTAAATTTTACATGTCTGACATTTAACGACACAATTAAAAATAAATTTAATTTGTCTTTTTTCTGTCACTAAATTTTTATTGTTAATGTCAACATTTTTTTAGTAGTTTGAGTAGTTTTCATCTCAATATTTTATTTTAAGATATGCGTTGATTAAACGACTAATCAAGAGTTCTCTAAAATAAAATAAAAAAATATTTGACTTTAAAATTTGACGGACGTATCTCATATTTAGTGACAAAATTAAGAGATAAAGTTTGTCTTTTTCGATATCTAAATTTTTGTTGTTAACGTTGACATTTTTATAGTAGTCAGTAATTTTCATCTAAATATTTTTTTAAAGCATGTTTTGATTGAGTGCCTATGAGATATCTTACGTGCTATATATATATATATATGCATATCATAGGTGAGAAAATTGGGTCAGAACCCACGTTACCATATTTGAGTCCTGAGCTCGATGGTGAGAAGTTACTTGTAGGTGCCAACTTTGCTTCTGCTGGGATAGGAATTCTCAACGACACTGGAATTCAGTTTGTAAGTGGCAATTTTTAATACTGAAATCATTTATGGAAGTCTAAACCAAATTCTAATTTTTTGTTGTTAGTATGAACATTTTTATAGTAGAATTATTCTTAAACGTTAGTGCATTCACTACTATTATAAATGCAAATGAAATATAATGAATTAAGTGTGATATATATATATATTATTAATTAGATAATAAATCAGAATTCTTTTTAATATTATATTGAAAATAAAATGACATTCATTTTAAAAGTGTTTTTTATGAATGCATGTAACACTCAATGTGAGTTAAAATATTTACAATTTTTTCCATTAAAAAAACTACAATTTTAATTACTTGTTTTTTTATGGTACAATTACTTGTTATTTTTTGTTACATTATAAAACAAAATTCAATGATAGATAAAGGGACAAGAAAAGGGTGAGCCAGAGGTCAATGTTAACAAGCTCCATCACAGTTGTCGGAAGATCTTTTTTTTCCTTATAATTTTCTATTATTTAAGATAATTTGTTGAGGTGCATTGAATATTAAATATGGATAATTTTTGAACGAAAGTTCGAATTCGAGATCACTATGACGTGACGTGAGAGTCTAACATTTTTTATTAGACACAACCATTTTGGGGACATGGTTGTTTTGTTTGTATTGTTTGCTTTTATTTTTTTATTTTGAATTTTTTTAATAGAATTTTCTACTTATATTTAATCTTATTTCAAGTATTAATGCAAAACGTAAAATAATGAAAAATGAAAAGAAGTTATTTCAATAAGTAAGTGTACAAAACTTTAAAAACTAAAACAAATTGAAAAAAAAGAAGATAGAAATCAATGTAACAAAGACATAAAGCAAACATACCATAAATTGATCTGTTTAATGAAAAAGATAAATATTATGACATTGACCTATTTTGTATCTAACTATCCAACTTTAATTTTGCAGATAAACATAATCCGAATTACAGCCCAATTGGCATATTTTAAGCAGTACCAACAGAGGGTGAGTGCACTAATTGGAGAAAATGAGGCAAAAAAGTTAGTGAACGAAGCATTGGTTCTAATAACATTAGGTGGAAATGATTTTGTGAACAACTATTATTTGGTTCCATTCTCTGCCAGATCTCGTGAATTTACTCTTCCTGATTATGTTGTCTTCCTCATTTCTGAGTATCGCAAAATCCTTGAGGTATATTAATTCTCTTGTATTATTGTCATCGTATATTTATCTCAAAATTAAAAATAGGAAATTTCTATCTTATATTAAAAAAAATTAATATATTTTGGTATTATCAAAATTAAATCATCAATAATTAAATAATATATTATCTACGTATTAAATATTTTAATTTAATCAATTTTAATAGATATTATAACAATTCATACGTGGACAAATTAAATAAAAATTATTGATAAAAAAATTTATAGTATTGATATACACTCGTATTTTATTGTACTATAGAACTTGTCTAAAAAATATTATTTTCGTTATATATATTTTTGAGTTTAATTAATATATACTGTCAACATAAATATTTTTTACACAATCAATCAATTATAATTGTTAGATCATTATAGATATTGTATTAACAATGTAAAACTTTTACACTAAGCATTAAATTTAATAACAATTAAATTTTAAGATTTAAAGAGACTTCAAATAAGGTCTTTTATTTTATTTTTTAGAAAAAAAAAATATTCTTATTAGTAATATTGCTCTATTGGCCTAGGCTAGGCCTTGGCCGACAAAGGACGTAAATTCCGTTTAAATATTCAATCAATTATTGAATTTGTATAAATTTCACCATTTAATAGTGGATTTCATGAATTTCACTCTAGCTATAAAACTAAAAGAGAAGTCTAAAAAAGATTATTTAAGAGAGTCTTGTGGAATATTGGAATGTGTTATGTTTTTATTAGTATATGTAAAAGTCTTAAAGACTCTACCCAGGTCATTATTGTACATAAAAAAAATTATCTTCATATTTATTAAGAAATTTTATTAAATACAATTAATTGTTGCACATTAAAAAATAATTAACGTTTGATAAATATTAATCACTGATACCCAATATTATTTGACATCTAAAGCCATTGCTCTATTGACCTAGACTTTGGCTGGCCATGGACACACTTTTTTGCCACTTCCTTTCCAATATTCAATCAATTATTGAATTCAATTAAGTTCGACCATTTTTTTTTGTAGAAGTGATCTTGTGGTTTTTTAGCATTCTAATAAAGAATATGTTAGTGTAGCAGTTGAATTCATAAGTGACAATGTACTAATTTAGTATATAAATAGAATTATTCATTAAATTTTTTTTATAATGGATAGGAAATAATTAATGTTTGGCAAGCATATTACGGTAAAAATTAAATTGGTAGCTGAATGTAGCACACAATATAACCATATAGTACAAATACAAAATTAATGCTCTGATTTTATCCCCCTGTTTTTTTCCCATACGTACATAAATTATTTCAGACTCTATATATGAGTAATTTTTCATGTACTAACATTGAATTAAATGTACACAGAATTTGTATGAATTAGGAGCAAGAAGAGTTTTGGTGACAGGAACGGGACCATTAGGTTGTGTACCAGCTGAATTGGCTATGCATAGTAGAAATGGAGAGTGTGCTACTGAACTTCAAACAGCTGTTAATTTGTTCAATCCTCAACTTGTTCAATTGATTAATCAACTCAATTCTCAATTTGGTTCTGATGTCTTCATTTCTGCAAATGCATTCACTATGCATTTGGATTTTGTTAATGATCCACAAGCATACGGTATACTATTTTTCAAAACCTTCATCTTTTTTTGTTATTCTTTTTTATAATTATATTATTATTTGCAGCATTAAAATAATAACTATGAGCTCGACATGAACATCTCGACACTGTAATAAAAAACATACTGATACCGATACACACATAATTATTTATTTATTATAATAAAATAAAATTTAACCATTATTATTAAAAGATCTATTTTGATAATAATATATATAGGCGTCATATCAAGTTAGAATATCATGTTTATGTGAGAAGAAAATGAATGATCAATAGTAAGTGAGTGATATGCCAATCACATCACATGTCATTCTTTTCACATATATATATATATAGGTTTTTTTTTTTATATCATTTTTATTAAAATTTTTCAAAATATTCTATATTGAAATTTATATATCAAAATGTCTTTTTTTTTTGAACTCGCATCGATCCCCCGCTCTGCAACCACATGAAAAATAATTTTTTACTCAGTAGAAGATCACATTCTTGGGATGTAACTATATATAAACTTTAATTTTAATTATTTATTTATTTTTTAATAAGAGGTTGCATCTTCGTGATGATTTTTTAGTAGATGGTCGCATCCTGAGGATACAACTTCCTATTGAAAGAAAAAAAAAATCTTTTAGGTGGTTGCAAGACAGAGATGCAACCTCCTGAATGTCCAAAAAAATAGAACATTTTGATATATATATTTTAAAGTAGGATATATTAGTTAATTTAAAAAAAAACAAAGAGGATATAATAATAAAAAAACCTATATATATATATATATATGTGGCGCATTTAACTTTCATTTATTTATTTACTCTTAAAAAGCTAAATATGATGTAACCAAACATAATGTCTTTAACTCCTTGGATTATCATAATTGCTTTAAAACATGTATATGTGTGGAAGATATATTTAAGAGGTGTTTAAAGTGTGTCAAAGTAAATTTTTTAATGTACACTTGTTTTGAAGTATCATATTAGTGTCTGAATACCTCACATGCATCACCACACACATGATTTCAGAGATGTCCATAATTCATAGATTACCAATATCAGTGAGAATTTTCTAACTTACACCTGCTTATTTCTTTCACAAAGTATATTAATCGGCTAATTATACCTAAAAATTAGTTAAATACATTTGACGATATAGTTTTGCTAACACACTTTTTTAAAAAACAAATAAACGGTTAGCAATTTTTGTAGAGAGTTTCTATAATACATCTACTCATTTGTTAAAAGAACTACTTAACAAATTGTAAATTATACCTAAAAAAATTGTTAAATTCGCACATTTCTAAAATATAAATTCAAAAAAACTAGTAGCTTTACTCAAGCATTTTATATAATAATAATAATAATAATAATAATAGTAATAAAATTTTAAAATACAGTCATGCATTAATGCATATGTTGTTTTGAGCATAGTATTGTTTTCCTAAGTATAGGTTTACGCTAGAGGTAAATTGTTAGGTGAAATCCTAGTTAAGTTAGTTGGAATCATAGATTTGATATTGATAAAACTTGTTACCTACCTAGAGTTTGGTTTTTTAGGTCTATTTAAGAACTTTAGCATTTGGTTGCCATTAGACACAATCATGATTCATGAGGTTCTCTTAAGATTTTGAGATAATAAATGTGATTCTCATAAGGTAGCTTTTGGTATCTAATAAAACATGTTGTCAATTAGATCTATGGTTATGGTTCGACTCAATATTTTCTTTGATTTTTCTCATAGTTGGTTCGAAGTAAAATCAACTTAGTCACATTCGAAATATTTTGGTATTTTTATTTTGTGGTAAAAAAATATTTTGGTTTGAATAAAGAGTTTATGATTTCAAACTAGGGACCCAATTTGATTATAAGCAAATTACGGGTTTGTTGTTTTGTAGATCTTGCTTAAGACTTTTGACTGTTTAATTTAGGTGTTGAATGTAAAAATGTTTTGATTTAGTTCATGAGTCAAAATTTTAAATCATGAAATTTTGTATAAATGTTGAATCAAATGCTATTTAATTAAGAATTTAATTTATATACAAGTAAATGGTTTTTACATTGCAATGAATCACAATTCAAAAATAGTTAATATTTATGATAACAACATGATTATAAAATATTAGTGTATACAAATTAAATTCTTTGAATGATTTTTTTAAAATTAAAAAATTGTTTATGCCACTTGACCCAAACCTATGGTATGGTGTTGGTTTTGAAAAATAAAATTATAGATATATTTTACCCAACTCAATATGGGATGATTTAATTGGTTTGATAATGAATTGAGGAAAATTCTATGGTTTGGGCTTGGCTTGGCTTGTATGGTCCATTATACAATGTACGAAAGACATAAAAACCTGAACAAGATATTTATGAATGTCTAAGTGTATTTTCCACAACCAATATTCAAATAGATGATATGTTGCCATCATCTTAAAGGGTGTGGGAAATTGGCTTTTAGGGACCAAAGGGTACCAGTTGACCTAAGAAAAAGGGACCAAGGGGTACCATTCCTAATATGTACTAACAATTCAATTATACTCAAGATTGCATTGGCCCATTCTTACAATGCAAATTTATGTCAAGCTGATAATAAGTCCCATTCCCAAAAAGGTATAAGGAATCTCTTGCTCTAAATTTAAAAAATATTTATTAATCTAAAATAACAACTCTATTACTCTAAATTTTTATTAGATATAATACTCAATATTCAATATTTGATGCTACGTTATATTTTCATATTTTCATATTTAATTATTTTAAGATTTAAATCAATTTTGTATAAATATCGGTACCCACATTTTTTTATGTATATAAAAAAATCAATTTTTGACACTAACACTACCCTATTGAATATTAAATTAAAGCTGTTTTTCACAAATTTTTTATTTTATACAAAAAATGTACAAGTGCTGTGAAACAAAATTTCTATGCAATTTTCAATTTTGAAGTATTTATCACAATTTTTATTTTATAAATGCAGGATTTGTTACATCAAAAGTAGCATGTTGTGGTCAAGGAGCATACAATGGAATTGGATTATGTACCCCAGCTTCTAACTTGTGTCCAAATAGGGATCTATATGCATTTTGGGACCCCTTTCATCCATCAGAAAAAGCAAATAGATTAATCGTTGATAAATTTATGACTGGATCTACCGAATACATGCACCCAATGAACCTTAGTACGATTATTGCTTTAGATTCTAGGACCTAATTATGATATTTAAAAAATTCTAGAACCTAATGCTTCATTTCTATAAGGTTGTGGTTGTAAACCTCATCTTTGCACTTTATTGTTTTTTTTTTTTAACGTTTATTAAGCTTTTGTTGTTATGTAACAAAAAAGCTTTTGAAGTTAATGAAGTGAGTTATTTATTTTTAATTTTGGTCGCAGTTCGATTATTAAATTAGTTGTCATGCAAATTTATCAAAATTTCTAAAGGAAACAGTGTGGTAGTTCAATTGTTGGAAAAAAAATAATGAAAGCATTGTGTTGACAAAAAAAAAAATGAAACCATAGTTTGCACTTTTGCATATTACCACAAAAGCTATGATACAATGTGAAAAGCTTCTGGATTTTAATTATGTATTTGAACAATAAGTTAAATAAGTTAAAAGGCAAGACTATCAAAACAGTCACTTTAAATTTCTAAAAATAAATAAATAAATTTTGACTTAATAAAAATATTCATATTTTAATATTTTCAAAATTAAAATTAATAAAATCCTATAAAAAATTAATATTATTTCAATAAGTATAAGTCAATTGTTTTTAAAAAAGGCCAAAAATATATCTTAAATAAAATAAGGATCAATCCAAGCACAAGGCTTGCAGAAAAGATCCTGAAAAAATATATGAAAAATAAATTTAATCCTAAAACAAAAATTAATTAAAAAAAGAAAGATAAAATTAAGAATTATATAAGTAGTGGGTATCGGTAGATACCCAATTTCATCTGGCTGTAATTTTGACAATTTTATTTTAAGAAAGATTTTCATTTAAAATATATGATGATGGGCCTATGAGGCTATGATACCAAATAGCCCAATTATTTTTTCAAAAATTCAATCAAGCTTTAATTTGGATTTTTGAAGCCTTTATTCATTTCTTAACTTTTAAACCAACAGTTATATTTTACGATCCAAATTGCAAACAAATAATTGTATATATTGCTACTAATTAATTAATATTAACATGCATTTTTTATTAAATAATAAATTTAATATAGTGTATATTTTCAAGTATTAAAATTATATATATATATATATATATATATATATCATATCTTTTAAATATCGACTTAATCAACTGTCATGTTGTATACAACTAGTGATCTATTGACCTAATGTCTTAATTGGATCTATTATTTGTATGAGTTTTGTAAATCTATGTTCCTTAGAATATAACGTTACTTTATCTTAAGTGACGTCAGAATTAAATTTTGATTATATGATATAAAGATATTTCTCAAAGCATTCCTCAACAACTTCGAATATGAGAAAATTATTTTTTAAACTACATTAAAATCAAATTTTAAGTTATTTTAATATTTGAAAATATTAATTTTTTAAACATGATACCTTTTAATTGTTTAAATATCATTCTTCTCATTTTTTTTAGATCATTAATGATTCGGTCATAATCAAGAGCCTCTGATATGAAAAAAATAAATAAAAATGGTGCAGTTGTAGTGGTGGACCATTTCGATGTTACCTTCCATAAAAGGTTTTGGAATAACTATTTTATAATTAAAAATTTGTCACTTTTTTTTTTTATTTTTATAAACACGCAAATCACGATTTTTTTATTTGAATATATTTTTTTTTATTAACTAAAATGTCCCAATGCAAAACAAAAATACCAAAGTGTCCAACTTTTTGAACCCTTGAGGTCGCAACTCCAGGGTGCGACTTGCTGAAGAAATTATATTTTACCTTCAATAAAAGGTCCAATTCCCAAGATGCAACCATGGATTGGCTGGAAAATTTTTTTTCTCTCATTTTACTAATTGAAAAATTGTTTATCTAATAAATTAAAAATAATTAAACTATTTAAAAAAACAAAATACTATTAATAAAATAAAATAAAATACATTAAAGTGAAGAAAAAAATTTAAAAATTAATAAAACTACATTAAATAAAAATTAATAAAAAGTAATTAATAATTAAATACATTAAATAAAAAATAATAATAATAAAAATAATTATAATTAAAAAAAGTAAGTTATATTAATAACATTAAACAAAATACATTAAATAGAAGAAAAAAAATACATCAAATTTGAGTAGATGTACCAGCAAGATGATTCATCGAAGTATGTTTCATCCTCTTCACTGTAATTGCCTAATTCTTCCTCGTTGATATTATATAAGAAACTCAGCGAAAGATCACATTGTGGACTTGTTGGGGGAGATTCATGATGGAGTTGAAAACTATCTGGATGAGTTTGTTCAATTTGGCTGGAGTATGGTTTATAGTTATGTGATGGAGAATATAAGTCGGGTTGATAAAGGATGTTTTGATCAAAAGATTGGGTGTAGTCGAGGCGAGACATGTTTGATGTCGATGGTTGATCAATGTTTGTTGATGTAGGATCATCCTGAAATGTAACATATAACTCAATGGTGCTGAGTTATGACCACTATGCATAAACATCAAATATCAGTTGAACATCTTCGTCATCGCAAACCTTCATCAGTTCAAACCTTGTTGTATTTTCACGAAACATCAAACATTAGTTGATCGTACTGCACAATCAACAGTAGTTGATTAATTAAAATCGACGAACAAGATTGAATTTATAATAAAATAATTTGATTAGTTGAAACCAAATAATAAGGATTCATATTGCACCATCCACAGCCGTTGATTAAATAAAATCAACGAACAAGATTGAATTTTTAATAGAATAATTTGATTGGTTGAAACCAATTCACAAGGATTCGTATTGTCCAATTCATAGCCGTTGATTAAATAAAATCAACGAACCAGATTGAGCCCCTAGGAAGTCGTTGCCTGGGGATGTGACGCCTTAAGGAGGTCGTGGGCTGGGGATGCGACCCCTTAAGGAGGTCATGGCTTGGGGGTGCGACCCCTTGAACGCATTTTACAAGTCGCTCCTTAGGGACGCAACCTATATAAAGACTTCCACCTATTCCATTTTATCACATCTGATTTCTTTCATCCTTGTTTATCACAACTATTTCTTCATACATTCAAAGTTATATCAACATTTTTTTGGTCATGGAATTATCTACGAATCATAGAGCTGATATTCAATACATTAAAGCATTTATAAGTATTTTATATGTTTACTTTACTTTATTTTATTTTATATATTTATTTCATTTTATTTATAATTTATTTTATATATATTTACTTTACTTTATTTTATTTTATTTTATATATTTATTTTATTTTTAGTTTATTTTATATATTTACTTTAATTTATTTTATATATTTATTTTATTTTTAGTTTATTTTATATATTTACTTTATTTTATTATATATATATATATATATCTTTTATTTTCTTTATAGTTTGTTTTATATATTTCAGATATTGCTAAAGGACAAACTAAAATGTCATGGTCATGTTAACAAAAAACCATATGAAGCCATATTACTGTATTTGCAAGAGACCGTATTTGGTGAAATGATCAAACTCGGAAACTACAAAATAGATGTCGGTCTGATTACTGCTATGGTTGAGAGATGGAGACCAGAAACTCATACGTTTCATTTCCCAATAGGTGAGTGCACAATAACTTTAGAAGATGTATATTATATTTTAGGATAAAATGTTTCTGGTTTTCCTGTTGGCAGTTCGATTTTTGTAAATGTTAGAGAAGTTTGTCAAGCTTACTTAGGAGTTAGCCCACCTGAGGGAGCAACAAAGGGTAATTTTATTAAATTAAAATGGCTTTAGGATACATTTGACGAGGTTGGTGAAGATACATCTGTAGAAGAAAAACAAGCATCATGTCGAGCATACATCTTACGTGTGATTGAAGGGTTGTTGACGCCGGACAAATATAATAATTGTGTACATTTAAAATATCTTTCACTATTAGGGGATTTAAGTAAACCATCCCAATATAGTTGGGGTTCAGCAGTTTTAACAACATTTTATAGAGAACTGTGTCTTGCTACGAAACCCGGCGTAATGTCTATAGGAGGATGTGCGTTGTTGTTGCAAAATTGGGCATGATATCGTTTGTCTTGTGTCGCTCCAGAATCACCTAATGCATGGATATTTCCACTTGCACAAAGGTAATTATTGCAAATAAATTTTATATTTTTTCTCTCTTTTTTTAAAACTAAGTACTTACCATATTACTTTTATTATATTTTTTATTTTTCATATATTCGACAGATTTAATTCTGTGGTCTAAATTTCAGTGAAGTTCCTCATAATGACATCGAAGGATACCGAAAAAGAATTGATCGCATGATGGTTGAGGAAGCAATATATTCATTCACATTTATTTGCAATTTTTAATTATATTATTTTTTATACTTCTTATATTTACTTTAGCTAAATTTTTACCTATCAGTTTTATTGGATACCGTACATCGGGTTCCAACACGAAGTTTCTGAAGAAGAGATAGAGACATGGACTGTATGTACCTATCTGCATTGCTTTCATATTGTTGAAAAACATCATACGGATAGAGTTGCACTTCAGTTCGGTTTTTATCAACAAATACCACAACCACCCGAGGATATGAAAATCTACCATGACATAGACATGAGGCGTGGCGTTGATGATAATTGGAACTGGGTTTGGAGAGAAGAGATTAAACATTGGAACAACCGTGAGAATTACGTGTTGCAAGGTAACATTGTAGAAGTCGTTTTATTCCACAACACATAATATATGAATTGTTTAGACAACACACCAAATTATATATATTTGTCGAACAATATCTACGTGATCTCCGTTTGCAACCGTCATCATATTCTCACATGCAGTCGACCTCCCAATCAACCCCTACAGTAGTTCCATATTATGATCCATCACCACCACCACATGTACATGTATCTGCAGAAATGCCGACTCAGTATTACGTTCTGTTGATGCCAGAAATACCAACCCCGTTCATCCGACCGAAAGTGAGATTTTATATAATTTGTTTGGAACTCAATGCACAATTTATGAGTCGACTTATGCTGTTTTTGATTACATGTATAACACACAAACTCAAAATTATATGGAGGCAGGTGGTAGTGGTTCTATTCCACCTACAAATTACAATGAAGACAATGATCAAGTTGATGATGAACCAGAACAACCTCAACTCGTTCAAAGAGCTAGACGAGTTCGACAACACCCTAGATGTGGAACTGGAGGTCATTTAGGTAGAGATTATTAATATAAATTTGATGTATTTTTTTTCTTCAAATTTGATGTATTTTTTCTCTCTTCTATTTAATGTTATTAATATAACTTACTTTTTTTAATTATAATTATTTTTATTAATTTTATTTAATGTATTTAATTATTAATTTTTAAATTATTTTCTTCATTTTAATGTATTTTTTATTTTATTTTATTAATAGTATTTTGTTTTTTTTAAATAGTTTAATTATTTTTAATTTATTAAATAAACAATTTTTCAATCAGTAAAATGAGAAAAAAGAAAATTACAGTCTGTACATGGTCGCACCCTGAAAATGCGACCTTCTATTGAATTCTTCAACAAGTTTCGCATTTTTCAACAAGTTGCATCCTGAGGTTGCGACGTTAAGCAGGGTTCAAAAAGTAAAGCATTTTAATATTTTTTTCCGCAATAGTGGAGCATTTTAGTTAATAAAAAAAAGAGGATATTCAAATAAAAAAATCCGCAATTCACATTTTCCAATAAAAATGTAGCATTTCCGAACCAAAGCCCACTTCGTATAAATCACAATATTTTGTTAACGTAGATTCACGGCTTGTTATTACAGTTAATCGTACCTTCACGATTTTGAGCAGAGGAAACCAATGGCGTTAGCTCATTAGAGATAAAATGTCAGACAACTCGAGCAATCAAAAGGGTGCTTCAAAACCACAAAATTTCCTAACATGGTTTCACACAAGTTCTTTTTGGTTACAAGGTCACACTCAGATCTTCATAATACTTTTATTTTTAACTATAAAACAAACAAATAATTGTTAGCTTATTGTTGTTATTTGCACTCAAAGAAATTAGTAAAATTCAACAATAGAATGACGAAAAGGCTTGTTTATTTCATAGCTTGCAAGCCTATTATACATGAATCATTCTTAATCAATTAACATATATGCTAACTGAATTCTAACCAACTAACTAACTGATTGATTAATTAGTTATAACACTCAATCATTACATTACTTGAATTACAAATTAGCTAATAATTTCCCTTAATTCAAGTATTTAAGTGATATTACAACTAACATCTGTCTTAGTTCCATAAATTTGTTTGTCTTCAATGCCTTAGTCATGATATCAACAGTTTGCACTTGATTTTAGCAATATACGAGCTTGAACTTGTTTTTTTCAACTTGATCTCTTAAGAAGTGGAACCTTGTCTCTATATACTTGCTTCTTCCATGAGACACATGATTCTTTGGTAGATTGATGGCTGAGATGTTGTCAATCATCAATGGAACTGGTCTGCATATCTCAATCTTCAACTCATTAATCAAAGATTCAAGTTGCAAGGCTTCGCATGCTGCATAGCTGCCAACAATGTATTATGGTTCATAGGATGATAGGGCTATGACTGATTGTTTCTTTGAGCTCTATGCAATTGAAGATTTCATGAACTTGAAGGCATATTGATAACTCTTCATCATATGCATATTTGTCATTGTTTTTCGTCTTATTTATAGGAAATCATTAGTTAATTTAAGGAGTTATTTAATATATTTTGTTGATTTTAGTTTTTAGATTTAACATGTTTATGTTCATATTTCCTTTATTAAGTAGATATTTTTTATGGTTTTATGTTATTTCCTTATTTTCCGTGCAGTGCTGAATTTTGGTGAGAAATCAACATGACCTACATGGAGTATTTCTACCATATCTAGAGTTGTAGATATCTAATTGGAGTCAAACACAGTGCAAATGAAAGCTAAGATCCATAGCTACAACTTTCATGAAGACACCAGAACCAAATTTGGAATCAAAATAGTAGAAATATGCAGTATACGTCAGACAGAAGATGTTGCGCGCTTGAAGCGCGCCAGCTACGCTCGAAGCGCGTTTTGGCACCACTGCTTCTGTTTTAATGCGCCTGAAGCGCAAGTCTTGCGCCTGGGGCGCGTGGCGCGCTGAAGAATGCATAAAACCGAGTTTTTTCTGAATTTTGAGGGATATTTTTGTCAATTGAGAAGCTCAGAGACTTGTGCCCTAGCAGAGAAGCTCAGAGACGGCTATTCTACACCATTGAAGGAGTTTTATCAAGAATCATTCATGAATCCGTCTTTAATCTTTATCTTTTTAATCTCTGTAATGAGTAACTAAGCCCTATTTGTTAGGGATGAGTGGAACAAGATGAAAGCTTTATTTGTCTGAATTGACTCCTGGTTATATGAATAAATTTATTGAATTATTTTTATCATCTCTGTGCTTAATGCTTTTTATTGCCTGATCAACTTTAAAATGTTCTATGACTCGTAATTTGAAACGGAAGTGGACTTTACGAATGCTTGAGATGATAAATTCATGAGATTGTAGTCTAGGGATAGATGCAGGTCATGAAACCAATTGAATTAGTTGCAGAGACAACAGTTTAAAAAGAGAATTCTTGTACTGTAAAGCTTAATCCTAATTTTAAACCCACTAAGGAATTAGGGGTTATTTTGGAATTAAAGGTTCTGTCACTAAGACATTAGGGCAAGAATACTAAAGAGAATTCAGTAATAATTCAATAAAGGAATTCATTAACTAGGATCAAATTAGAAACGAAGGTTAAACTCAAAGTAAAACTCATCCCTGACATTTTTCTCATCATAAAAGTTCAATTTCATTACTATTGTTATTTTAAATATTACCTAAATCAATTCGGAAACTTTTTGTTCAATTTTAGTAATTAAAGATAATTCGATAGTAAAACGCAATCCTTGAGTTCGACACTCGGTATTACCGTTTTTAATTATTACTTGCAACGATTTAGTACACTTGCTGAAACGCTGTCAAGTTTTTGGCGCCGTTGCCGGGGATTGCCATATCACTATTGAGTTATAATTTATTTACTTAATTGGAATTTTTTGCTCTGCAATAAAATTTTTGTTTTCTTTTATTTACTTATTTTTTTATTTTCTATTTTCTCACGATTTTTTTCTAACCTTGTATGCGAGGCCAGTCCTCAGCTAAGCTTCTTTTTGATCCAGAAATAGAAAAGACCGCAAAAGTAAATCGAAAAGCGGTTCGAGAAAGGAGGAAAAGGGAAAGAAAGTTAGCAGCAGAGGAACAAAATCTAGGGGACTGCTTCATATTTGTTGAAATGGCTGATCCACCACCACCTGAACGTACCCTCGGGGAGTATGGGAATTGTGATAGAAATCGATAACCAACCAGTTACAGTCAACAAATTCGAAATAAGTCCCGCCCTCTACCGAGAGTTGAAGGAGATTCATTTTTTCGGTAAACATAATGAAGATGCAAATAGACATCTCACAAACTTCTTTGAACTATGTGAGACAGTGAAGGTGGATGGTAACAGTGAAGAAAGCAAGAGGTTGAGACAATTTCCACTGTCATTAAAAGATGATGGTAAGGAGTGGCTAAATTCTTTACCCTCCGGTAGCATCACCACATGGGACGATCTTGAAGACAAATTCTTGGAACAGTTCTTTCCCCCAGCGGTGTTTTTCAGAAAAAGGCAAGAAATTTCTGCTTACAAGCAAAAAGAAGGAGAATCACTCCGTGACACTTACAGGAGGTTAAAGAGTTTACTAGCAGGATGCCTCCATCATGCTTATGACGACACCGCTCAAATGCAAATATTCTGCAATGGGTTGAGGCCGAGCACTAGAATTATGTTGGATGCTACAGCAGGTGGCTCTTTGAATTACAAGACCGCATTAGAAGCACGAAAAATTATCGAGATTATGGCATCCAATGAGCAAATGATGCTGTATGATAGAAGTGGTGGGTCAAAAAGTGGTATGTTGGAATTGAGTGTTATGGATGCCGGGTTGGCTCAAGGAAAGATACTCTCAAAACAGATAGAAGAGGTTATTGATGCCGAGATAAAAAAGGGGATGGCAGCTCTAAATATACAACCCCAAGTGGCCCCTGTTAAATTATTGAAACATACAAGTTGTGGTTTTTTAGGGAGAGCACATAAAAATGGCGCCTGTGAAGTAACAGAGGATGATGACACAGAAGAACCAGAAAAGGTGAATTTTGTAGGTAACAATGGAAAGCAAAATAATCCTTACTCCAGTACATACAATCTGGGTTGGAGAAATCATCCAAATTTTTCATGGAAAGATCAACAGGGTGGATCCCAAAGCCAACAAGGAGCTCAAACAAATCAAGCGCCACCGCGTAAAGCTGCTTGGGAGATTGCTATTGAGAAGTTGGCAACAAACACAAGTGTTTTCATTGAAGAGTCAAGAGCCATCTAGAAAAATCAATCAGCCTCTATCAAGAATCTTGAGACCCAAGTGGGTCAAATTGCTCAACAGCTAGCACAAAGAGCACCCGGAAACTTGCCTAGTGACACAGTTCCAAATCATCTAAACAATGTTAATGCCATGACAACAAAGAGTGGCAAAGTAAGTGAACCAACACCACCTAAAAAAAAAGGGTGGAAGTGCTTCAATCCCAATCCACTCGGAGGAAATAGTCACCCCGACATTAGTTGAGGGGGATATTGGTTGTGAAAAGGAGGAAGAACTTGTGGTGCAGAAAAAGGAAGCCCTACCAAAACCCGAAATTCAACTCCCATTCCCTCAAAGATTAAAAAGGGAAGAAACAGAAAAACAATTCTGTAAGTTTCTTGATGTTTTCAAAAAATTGCAAATTAACATTCCTTTTGCAGAAGCACTAGAGCAAATGCCGACGTACGCCAAGTTCATGAAGGAGATTCTGTCAAAGAAAAGGAAAATCGGCGGTGAAACAGTGATGCTTACTGAAGAGTGCAGTGCGATTTTACAGAGGAAGCTACCACCTAAGCTCAAGGATCATGGAAGCTTCTCTATTCCTTGCGCTATTGGGAATAGAACTTTTGGGAAGGCCCTCTGTGATCTTGGGGCAAGTGTGAGTCTTATGCCTCTTTCTATATACAAAAGGTTAGGCATTGGAAGAGTCAAAGAGACATAACTGATGTTACAGTTTGCAGACCGCTCAATGAAACATCCATATGGAGTGGTGGAAGATGTGTTGGTCAAGGTTGATAAGTTTATTTTCCCAGTAGATTTTGTGGTACTGGACATGGAGGAAGACAATGATATCCCCTTGATCTTGGGGAAACCGTTCCTAGCAATAGGGCGAGCTATGATTGATGTGGCAGATGGCACCTTAACCTTGAAAGTAAATGAGGAAACAGTCACCTTTAACATCCTCAAAGCCATGGAACACTCTAAAGAAAGATAAGGGTGCAACCGAATCGAGATATTTGATTCGATAGTTGATGAAGAAGTTTGACATCAAGTACCCGTTTTGCCGCTAGAAAGAGTGCTATGCCTACCCCAAGATGTTGTTAAAGATAGTGAAGACCCGAGGGAAAAAGAAGTTTTAGCCATGTTAGAAGAATCACCATCTCATTCCCTCTGCTTCCGCACTAGATGGGAGGAGTTGAAGGGGAATGAAGAGGAACTCCTAGAGAAAAAGAGACACCACTTATTGAACTCAAGCAGCTGCCTCTTCACTTAAAATATGTATTGCTTGGTGAAAAAGATAATAATCCAGCTATCATTAATGCAAGCTTGAGTGAGTTACAAGAAGAGAAGCTGTTGAGAATTTTGCGGAAGCATAAGGGTGCCATCGGTTGGTCTATTGAAGACTTGAAGGGAATAAGTCCGACTTTTTGTATGCACAAGATCCTAATTGAGGACAATCACAAACCAGTTGTACAACCCCAAAGAAGATTAAATCCAGCTATGAAAGAGGTGATTAGGAAAGAAGTGGTAAAGCTCTTAGAAGCCGATCTCATTTACCCCATTTTAGATAGCTCGTGGGTGAGCCCTATTCAAGTTGTACCAAAAAAGGGTGGAACGACCGTCATCTTAAATGAAAAGAACAAGCTAATTCCTATGCGAACGGTCATAGGGTGGATAGTTTGTATTGATTATAGAAGATTGAACAGTGCTACGAGGAAGGATCATTTTCTGCTCCCTTTCATTGACCAGATGCTTGAGAGACTAGCAGGACATGACTATTACTGCTTCTTAGATGGATACTCGGGGTATAATCAGATAGCTATGGCACCTGAAGATCAAGAGAAAACTGCATTTACATGTCCTTATGGGGTGTTTGCCTATCGGCGGATGCCGTTTGGGTTATGTAATGCACCCGCTACATTTCAAAGGTGCATGATGTCCATATTCTCTGATATGATTGAGAAACATATCGAAGTATTTATGGATGACTTTTCTATTTTTGGTTCATCGTTTGACAATTGTTTGATTAATCTAGCCCTTGTATTAGAAAGGTGTGAAAAATCCAACTTGGTCATAAATTGGGAAAAATGCCATTTTATGGTAAGAGAGTGAATTGTTTTAGGCCACCGAATCTCTCACAAGGGGATTGAAGTTGACAAGGCCAAAGTTGAAGTTATTGAAAAACTTCCCCCTCCCACCAATGAAAAAGGCATTAGAAGTTTTTTAGGTTATGCTGGATTTTACAGGAGGTTTATAAAAGATTTTTCTAAAGTTGCCAAACCACTTATAAACCTACTTGTAAAAGACACACCTTTCAAATTCAATGAGGACTGTTTGAATGCTTTTAACACCTTGAAAAATAAGTTGATAACTGCCCCTATTGTCACTGCACCCGATTGGTCACTACCTTTTGAAATCATGTGTGATGCAAGTGACATTGCTATCGGGGCAGTCCTTGGACAAAGAAAAGATAACTTGTTGCATGTAATTTACTACGTGAGTCATGTTTTGAATCATGCACAACATAATTACGCAACAACTGAAAAATAATTATTGGCTGTGGTTTATGCTTTTGATAAATTTCGATCTTACTTATTAGGATCGAAAGTTATTGTTTACACTGATCAAGCTGCCTTGAGATATTTGTTTGCTAAGCAGTTATCAAAGCCAAGGCTACTCAGGTGGATTTTGTTACTACAAGAGTTTGATTTTGAGATCCAAGATAAGAATGGTTCAGAAAACACTGTAGCTGACCATCTATCTTGATTGGAGAAAGTGGAGGAGGATGATGACACTAGATTGATTCGAGACCAGTTCGCCGATGAACACATCTTCATAATTTCCGAGGCACCTTGGTTCGCTGACATTGCAAATTTTAAGGTAGGAAAGGCAATTCCATCCGATTTCACCTACCAACAACGAAAGAAGTTCATCCATGATGCCAAATTCTATGTATGGGATGAGCCCTTTCTATAGGAGTGGATGGGTTGTTGCGAAGGTGTGTACCTGAGGAAGAGCAAGAAAAGTTACTGTGGCACTGCCATGACTCTGATTATGGGGTCATTTTAGTGGGGATCGAACTGCATCAAAGGTTCTCCAATCAGGATTGTTCTGGCTGTCATTGTTTAAAGATGCATTCAACTATGTGAAGAAGTGTGATCGATGTTAGCGCACCGGTAATATTTCAAAACGGGATGAGATGCCTCAAAATCCTGTATTAGAAGTAGAAGTGTTCGATGTGTGGGGTATCGATTTCATGGGTCTATTTCCACCCTCATTTGCAAAAGTTTATATTCTGGTGGCAGTGGATTATGTCTCAAAGTGGGTTGAAGCAGTTGCTACACCAACCAATGATTCACAACAGGTAATCGCATTTCTCAAGAAGAACATCTTCGCGCGTTTTGGGGTACCTAGAGCTTTGATCAGTGACGAGGGCACTCAGTTTCTTAATCGGAAGCTGGAGTACCTTCTTAAAAAATATAATGTGGATCATAGGGTGGCAACTCCATATCACCCACAAACTAGTGGGCAAGTTGAAGTATCCAACAGACAGATAAAAAAAATCCTTGAAAAGACGGTGAACGCTCCAAGGAAAAATTGGTCGACAAAGCTTGACGATGCACTTTGGGCATATCGAACAGCTTTCAAGACTCCCCTTGGTATGTCACCGTATCAAATTGTGTATGGTAAAGCTTGTCATTTACCCATTGAGTTGGAGCATCGGGCTTTTTGGGCAACAAAATACTTGAATTTTGACTTGGTAAAGGCAGGCGAATCTAGAATTCTCCAGCTTCACGAGTTAGAGGAGTTCCGGAGTTTTGCATATGAAAATGCCAAGATCTATAAAGAAAAAACCAAGAAGTGGCATGACAAAAAAATTCAGTTCAAGGATTTCCAAGAAGGACAACTTGTTCTCCTCTTTAACTCGAGATTAAAGTTGTTCCCAGGAAAATTAAAGTCAAGATGGTCGGGACCGTTCAGAATAATCAAAGTGTTCCCACACAGTGCAGTGGAGTTAAAGGATACGCACTCGAACCGAAGTTTCAAGGTGAATGGACAAAGGCTCAAACAATATTTAGGGGGAGAGTCAAAATTTCTGATGGAGTCCATCAATCTGACCCCCATTTGAAAAGGGGAATGTCAAGCTCAAGACATTAAACGAGCGCTTATTGGGAGGCAACCCAAATTCGTGTCCTTTGCAAGTTACTTTTAAATTTAATCTCATTTTATTTGCTTTAATTTTATTGCTAGTATATTAGTTCTTGCTGTTTTGTATGCTCAAGGAACCACAAGGTGGGTGTAGGGAGTAGATTTCGCCTGGAGCCGCATCCAACAGCAGCATTGGTGTTTCAAGACTGGCTCCTTGTGCCTGAAGCGCCACTGATGCGCTTGAAGTGCAAGTAAAATCTGTAAGTCTGAACAACCCGCGCCTGAAGCGCGTTCTGTGTGCATGAAGCACGCCCTTTGCGCTTGAAGCGCATTTGCGTATTTTGTCCACTACCATTCAGCGCCTGAAGCGCGTATCATGCGCTCGAAGCGCATTTCGCACATTTTGCTACTGGAAGTTAACGCTTGAAGCGCTGCTTCTGCGCTCGAAGCGCATTTCGCACAGTTTGCTACTGGAAGTTAACGCCTGAAGTGCGCCTGCTGCGTTCGAAGCACATTTTGTGCATTTTGTCATTGCCAACATGCGCCTGAAGGCGCGCCTTCTGCGCGCAAAGTGCATTTCACGCATTTTGCTTCTGTCCATACGCGCCTGAAGCGCTGAATGTGCGCCCGAAGCGCGTTTACGCTGCCTTGTGTTTTATAACGACCTACCCCTCCATTGTGTCCCCAAACTAGCCTCAAGCTCTTTAACATTCCTCCAATTACACAGTTCATCTCAAGCACCAGTTTTGAATCTCTAATACTTCTTATTGTTAACCTCAACAAAGGTAAGTCTTCTTAACTTCAAGCATTCAAATGTTCATTCATTATCAAGTAAGTTCCATATCCTTTTGTTGGTTGATTGATTATATTTCAAAAAATTTATGTCCACTATTGCTGCTTGCATTGTTACATGATTGTGGGTTATACATGCATTGTTGAATGAGAAGTAGTGTTAGGGTATGCCTGCAAGTAGAACTTGTGATGAAGGAACATTTGACTGCATTCTAAGTGTTTGAGGAAATGCCAGAACCAAACTCAAATCTTAATTGATGAATTGTCACTATATGTGCATTGCTATATGTGTGTGGGTTGTTTGAATTAGAAATTGTGCTTGTGTTGGCCTTCACTTAGAACTTGTTATGATTGAAAATTATCTTGCACTCCAAGTGTTTGATAAAATGCCACAACCACCGTTGAATCTTAATTGATAAATTTTCATTGGATTGATGTGCATTGGATGAATGTGGAACAATAGTTATGGTTGTCTTGGTCAAGTGGATGAACATTCGAACTAACCCTCTAACGTTGAATACTTTGAACCTTGGTTATGTATAATTGTTTTGCAGGACCAAATGGCAACACATCAAAAAGCAAAACGAACAAAGGTTACAGAGGCATCATTTTCCCAACCGCACGATGCGTCCTTATTCAAGAACATAGCAACACAAGAGTTTCATGCCAAACTCCCCACCATCAAGAAGTTCGTGAGTGAGAAAAATTTTGATTTGAGGGAAAATGAATTTGTTGACATCCAGACAATGATTGCTTCCAGGGGATGGGAGAAGTTAACCACATTTGTCACCAACGCAAGTAAACCAATAGCAGTGGAATTCTTCTCAAATGATTTTGATCTGAAGTCCGCTCCACATGATGAATTTGTGAGCTATGTGAGGAGAAGGAGGGTTCCCTTTACACATGAAGCAATCAATGAACTCTTTGGTTTGCCAAACTATAGGGATTGCCGCTTTCAAGTATATGAGGAGACAAACACAAAAATAGACACTCGAGACATTTTGCGCACTTTGTGTAGACCCGGCACAGATTGGGTAAGAAATAGAGACGACACTCCTAGAAAACTGCGCTCGTTTGATCTCACTCCAATTGCAAAAGCATGGAGCACTTTTGTTCATCATACGCTTTTGTCCTGTTCAAATGTATCAGATGTGACAGTTCAACGAGTATGTCTACTAGCGACGATCATCAAAGGTGACATAATTTATGTGGGTCTGCTTCTTGCTAATGATTTGTGGGGGACAGCTCTTCTTGACCCTCCGATGGGCTACTTCCATCACGCCTCTCTGATCGGAAAACTCTGTGAACGGGTGAGAGTGTCATCCAAAAAGGGTGAAGAAATGGTGAAACCTGCTGCCCCCATCACTGCCAAATGGATTGAGAAACACTCCAGAATTCCGGCTAATCTTCCTGGTGTTCCACAAGCAGTGATGGCGATGGAAGAAGATTCTGATCCTATAGGGCCACATGACCACCCTCGACACCCCCCACAACCCTCCACTGAGGAAAGATTTGGAAGATTAGAAGATATGATGGAGCAGATGAGGATCGACCAGCGAAATGGACAGGCCAGGATAGAACTGGGGATGACCAATCTTTATCGAGCCTTCGCATCATCACATCAAACACTGGGCGACATGTTCTACTCTGACTTGTTCTCACCTCACCAGTATACTGGCGACTCCAGTGGTGCGGGAATGGAGGACCCAAACAGCGCTCCTTGAGTCACTTAACTGAGAGAAGTTTTCTTTCCTTTTTATTTTCTTTCTTTGTTTGTATTTTCTTTATGTTAGTAGTCGAACTATCTGTCTGTGTTTGGTCATTAAATGTGTACTATGATGAAGAAGTGTAATAACTTGCAGTATGTCTTAAGTTTTCTGTTTGGGATTCTGAAATTCAACTCTATGTTTCTTTGCTCATATCATTGATCTATTCGACGAGTTTCACTAATACATACATTGTTGATTACTAAGTGGTGGTAAAATCTGCCATCAATTTTTCAAAAAAAAAAAAAAAAAAGAAAATGTAGTAACACATTTGGCACAGTTTTGAAAGTTCACACTCTCTCTTGTATATCATAACTGTGAGTTTTTGGGTCTAAAAACTTATATTTCTTGTTGTGTGATGATCTAGACATGTGTTAACCCTTCCGAACTTGCACTAATTCGGACATGCATCACTTGTGATTTATGCATACACGGAGGCAATTTTGTTTGGTCGTTTGAGCCTTTCTAACTACGCTATGCAAATTTTATCATTTGCTAGCCCCTTTGAGCTTGACCATTTCTTTCGGTTACTAGCCACATTACAAGCCAAATATTTGACAGTGATTCAATCACAATACTTGGAGTTAGGTAGAAATTTTTTTGATAGTCTCTGTAAAGTTTGTAGTTTGAGGTTGCTCATGGAATAGCTAACGTCTTAAGTTTGGGGTAGGGGTTCTCAAAAAAAAAAAAAATAAAAAAAAAAATAAAAATGTTGTACTCTGAAAAATAACATCTGCTTAGTTATTTTGTTAATGTTTGAGAATCCCCACAGTGAAAAGGTGAATAAAAATCAAAAGAGGTAGAATAAAGTGAAAATGTGGGCCTAAATCCAAGTAGTAAAGCCTACTTTCCCAAAATGTCCTACCCTTACCTAAGCCCCATTACAACCCGAAAGTCCTCCAAAAGTGTATGTGTTTGTTGCATTGTGATTGCTAACTAGAATTTTTTTCAAGCCTATGGTAGCGTGATGCATGTTCTAGGATTTGAGTGTTAAATTCATTACCCTGACTAAACACTTGAGAAAAATTTTGGTGAGATTGTGTGAATAGAGAGTTGAACTGGATGAATTAATGCTAAAGTGTATACATTGTGTTGTTTTTGTGCAGCAACCATGAAGCATGATGAAGAATGCATAAAACCAAGTTTTTCTGAATTTTGAGGGATCTTTTTGTCAATTGAGAAGCTCAGAGACTTGTGCCCTATCAGAGAAGCTCAGAGACGGTTGTTCTACACCATTGAAGGAGTTTTATCAAGAATCATTCATGAATCCTTCTTGTAATTCTTCTTTAATCTCTATCTTTTTAATCTCTAGAATGAGTAACTAAGCCCAATTTGTTAGGGATGAGTGGAACAAGATGAAAGCTTTATTTGTCTGAATTGACTCCTGGTTATATGAATAAATTTATTGAATTATTTTTATCATCTATGTGCTTAATGCTTTTTATTGCCTGATCAACTTTAAAATGTTCTATGATTCGTAATTTGAAACGGAAGTGGACTTTACGAATGCTTGAGATGATAAATTCATGAGATTGTAGTCTAGGGATAGATGCAGGTCATGAAACCAATGGAATTAGTTGCAGAGACAACTGTTTAAAAAGAGAATTTTTGTACTGTAAAGCTTAATCCTAATTTTAAACCCACTAAGGAATTAGGGGTTATTTTGGAATTAAAGGTTCTGTCACTAAGACATTAAGGCAAGAACACTAAAGAGAATTCGGTAATAATTCAATAAAGGAATTCAGTAACTAGGATCAAATTAGAAACCAAGGTTGGACTCAAAGTGAAACTCATCCCTGACATTTTTCTCATCATAAAAGTTCAATTTCATTAATATTGTTATTTTAAATATTACCTAAATCAATTCGGAAACTTTTTGTTCAATTTCAGTAATTAAAGATAATTCGTTGTAAAACGCAATCCTTGAGTTCGACACTCGGTATTATTGTTTTTAATTATTACTTGCAACAATTCAGTACACTTGATGAAACGGTATCACATATCCTGATGTGCTTCTTCTATATCTTTTTTACCCACACAAATGAGAATTTGAATATTCAATAAGATCTTCATCTTCATACTTCATGTTTATGGAAAACAGAATTCTATGCTCTTGTGTCCCTCGAACATATCTCATGATCCTGTTGGCTGCAATCAAGTGAGTATGCTTGAGATTTTCCATAAACTTGTTGATGACACCAAAACTATAGCGTAAGTCACGACTAGTGTTGCATAAGTATCTTAGAGATTCAACAATCTGCTCAAATAAGGTGGTGTCAACCAATTTTTCTTCAGCTCCTTTTTTAACTTGGCATTGACTTCAATTGTAGTGACAACAGAATTGCAACCATCCATGTTGTATCTTCTCAAGATTTCACCATCATATTTCTTTTGATGTATTACCAGCCCTTTCTTTGTTTCAATAAATTCCATACCCATGAAGTAAGTAAGCTTTCATAAGTCTGACATTTCAAAGTCATTCTTCATGATTACCTTGAATTCATCAATTTCTTCCTTGTTACTACCAGTCACCAGCAGATCATCAACATATAGACAAAGCAGGAGCATTGTTGTACTTCCATCTTGAGTGTAATGCTTCACATAAACCCCATATTCTACTGTGCATTTGATGAAGCCAATGTTGATAAGGAATGAGTCAATCCTTATATTCCAAGTTTTTGGAGCTTGCTTCAAACCATAATGAGATTTTCTTAATCTAAGCACCTTATCTTATTTTTCCCTGATCACAAATCCGAATGGTTGAGAGACATAAACTTCTTCATCTAGCAGACCATTCAAAAGTGCAGACTTGACATCATGCTGGCATACCACCTAGCCTTTTGTACTTTCTAGTGCTATCACCAGCCTAATAGTCTCAATTCTTACTACTAGAGCAAATACCTAAGAATAGTTTATCCCTGCTCTTTGTAGAAATCATTTGGCAACAAACCTAGCTTTGTATTTGGCAATTGAGCCATTAGGGTTTAGCTTGAGCTTGTAGACCCATTTGACTCATATTTGTTTTTGTCTTGGAGGTGGATCAGTTAAGTACCGATTTTGGTTTCTTTCAATTGCCTTAATTTCTTCCATCATTGGTTCTCCAGGGTCCTCTCTTCATAACCTCTTTAACTTTTAATGGTTATGTATTAGCAAATAGAGCAAAATGCACTAGATCTCCACTGATATCAACTTTATTGTCATTATATACATCAAACTCACTTAAGTGTGCTGGTGGCTGCCTTAATCATTGAGTTATGTTTGATCTTATTCTTTCCTCAACTACTTCATTAGTTTGACAATCATCTAACAATGATGCAAGAAACTGTACATGTTGACTGGTGCTGCTGGCCTTCTGCTTCTAGTCTCAGAATTCTTGCTCAGCTATCTTCACATCTCTACTTACTACAATTTTTCCTTTAATAGGATCATACAATTTATATGCACCAGTTGGACGATACCCAACTAAAATCACGGCTTCACTCTTATCTTGTAACTTTCTTCTCGTTTAGTCTGGTACATGCTTGAAACATAAAGCTCCAAAAGTTTTCAAATGTCTTACAACTGGTCTCTTGCCACTCCAAACCTCATGTGGCACCTTCTCATGCAATCTCTTTATTGGGCATTTATTCAGTGTATAGACAACAGTCGATGCAACCTTACCCCAAAACTTGTGGGACAACTCCTTTTTTTCAACATACTGCTAATCATGGCCAGGATGGTTCTATTTCTCCTTTCTGCCAATCCATTATGTTGAGGTGTATAAGGGGCAGTCACTTGATGTTGAATCCCATTTTTCACACAGAATTCCTCAAAATCAATTGAGGTATATTCACCACCTCCATCTGTCCTTAACACCTTGGTAGATCTTCCACACTATTTTTCAACCTCCACTTTGAAATTCTTAAAGATTTCAAGTGCTTCGTCTTTTGTTTTTATCAAGTATATCCACAACATTCTACTAAATTCATCAACAAATGTTATGAAATACTTATTACCTCATAGGGATGACACCTTAAATGGTCCACATATGTCACTATGAACCACTTCAAGACACTCATTTTCTCGTGTTGGCAATTGTGACCTGAATGAGTTTCTTTATTGTTTTCATGCCATACAGACATCACATACCTTTTCAAGAATATCAATCACAGGAATGCCATTCACCATGTTTTTTGTACCAAGTTGTTGTAGGCTTCTAAATTTCAAAGGACCAAACCTTAAGTGCCACAACCAGCTCTCATCCAATGAACTGATTACCTTCAAGCACTGAATGTACGCAGCCTGCATATTGATGACAAATGTTTGATTCTTTGAAAGGGGAACCTTCACTATCATCCTCTTCTGCCCATCATACATCTCTAGTGCATCATTCTTCATTATCATTTGAAACCCCTTTTTAATCAGTTGGCCTATACTCAACATATTACTCTTCATGTCTGGCATATATAACACATTCTCAATTACCATTGTTTTTCCATTCTTTCATTTAATCACCATGTTTCCAGCACCTTCAGCCTCCATTGTTCTATCATCGGCAATCTAATCTTACTTTTCCTTGATATGTCAATAATCACCAACTGTTCTTTGTGATAGGTCATATGATTGGAGCAGCCAATAATAAGAAACCAAAATTGAAATTGAAAAGGTTCTTCATTTGGTGTAGCCATCAACAGGTTTGTGTCTGAATCTAAGTCATTTTCTTGTGCAGCACAAGCCACATCTTCACTTTTCTTCTTTTGTTTGCCCTTTCCAGACAAACATTCGTCTACAAAGTGACCAACTTCTCACAATTATAGCATTGCACCTTCTTCTTGTCAAAGTTCTTTGATTTGCCTTTGGGTTTAACATTTCCACCTCTTCCTTTTGATGAGGATTCAAATTTGTCATCACATTTCTTGAACTTATCTTTATTGTTTTTCTTTCACTTATTTTTCTAATCACCTTTCTTGTTTATTTGAGCTGCCAATGCTTGATCGTCAGACTTCCTTCCACTTCTTTCACTCATTCTCAATTATCTTGCTTCTAATGTTCCTTGCAACTCTTCAAGACTCAGAGTTGAAATATCTTTAGATTCTTCAATTTCACGCATAATGTAATCAAACCTAGGATGCAAGGACCTTAGAATCTTTTCACAATTCTTTTGTTATGAAAACTTCTCACCACATCAAAACCATTTGATTGGTAATGCTCCTCAATCTTAAAATCAATTATGAAACTTTGTCATGTTCCTCCATTTGCAGCAGTTCAAATTATTTCTGAAGAGTTTGTAACTTCACCTTCTTGACCATTGCACCACCTGAATAACATTTATCAAGAATATCCTAGGTTTCTTTTGCAATTTTTGCTTCAGAAATCTTATCAAAATTGACTGTGTCAAGACATTGATGAAGAATGAATGTGGTCTTGTAGTCTTTCTTCTTGTTTTCTTTATAAGTTGTTCTTTGCACTTCTGTTGGATTCACTCCCAGTTCATAAAATCCTTTCTCTATGACTTCCAAGACTTCTTTGAAGTGGAAATGTTGCTTTACAAGGAAAAGGGGTTTGAATTGAAAAGCTGTCTTTTATTAATTTTCTTGTTAACACTTAAAAAAAAAAACTCAAGAATGATCTTGGTTACAAAATAAAGAACGTTCTTGATTCTGAAAACAGAAAAGGAAGAACGTTCTTGGTTAGTTTTAAAAGGCAGAATGATCTTAATAGTAAAGGCAGAAAAAGGAGAATGTTCTGGAAAACGCAGAACGTTCTGGTTTGCTTTTAAAACAGAAAATTGTTTTTTCAACTTAAGTAAATAAAGACCTGAATGTAAATAGAGTTAACGAAGAGATAGTACGCAAAGAGTTATCCTAGTTCACCCTAACTTGGGCTACGTCCAGTCCTTACACCAATGAGTTTTTCCACTAAGTGTTTAAAACAAAGTACCCTCTTGGTTTTACAACTCCTACTTTAGATCAGCCTTGATCTGCTACAGTTTGTCAATCCTTTCTGAAGGTGCAAACACGAGAAGGGGGGGTTGAATTTTGTTTGACTTAACTTGAATCTTTTTCTGTTTTTATACTTTCAAAACAAAACTTAATGTATAATTAAAAACAGAGTTAGCAGCGGATAAAAATAAAAATAAAACTCAGATTTTATACTGGTTCACCGTTAACGAGGCTACGTCCAGTCCCTTCGCCTTGAAGGATTTCACTAATTCAAACCTTGAATTACAACCGTGCCACTGACCCTCCAAGTCAGTCTTCTCAAATAGTATAACAATCCTAGACTTCTTTGAGGAAAAACAACTCCTGTCTTCAGCCAATCTGACAACCCCAGATTGTAGAAGAAACCACAACACTATGAATCTAATTGCTAAGTACTTGCTACCCCTACTGACTCCCTCAGTTTGTAGACTCTACTTCAACAACTTAGATTTGACACAATGGAAAGAAAATAACACGAGTACTTGCTTCTTGAAAGCTGAAACTCACAATTGACTTATATGAAAATTTGGGAGCGTTTGCTTTGGAAGTGTATGACTCTTTTGTGATTTTTGATGCTAAGTATTCTGCCTTGAGCCTCCTTTTATAGATGCAGATTTGGGCCTCTTCCAAGCTTAATTTCGAGCTGAATCTTGCTGGATTCTCTTGCAAAAATAACTTGACCAATTGGGCTTCATTTAAATAAAAAACATATCTTTTTTAAGCTTCAGATTTCTTTCAAAATTAACTGGCCAATCAAATCCTTAGTTGCTTTCCCGCCATAGCTCCTGAATTCCATAATACTTCACTTTATTTTTGTAACAAATCTTTTTAATACTTTGATCAAAATAAATTGAAATCTCCACCGTTGATCAATTTTGGACCATCAGATTTTTCTGCACTAGTCCACATCTGAACCAAACTAATTGCTATGTTGTGATCCTCTGAATTCGGCCATCCCTGGACCACACTTCCTAACCTTCTGATCTTCTGATTTCGGCCATCCTGGACTCGCACCTGATATGTTTTAATCCTCTGAACTCGGCCATTGCTGGACTTGCACATCCTGTTCCTCTGATTTCGGGCCATGGTCTGATTTTCTGATCTGGACCATCACTGGACCAAATAATTATTTCTGAACCATTGATTTGGAAGTCTTTACTCTGATCTGGACAGATTCTGGAATTTGTTCTGGAACAAACTGAAATTAACTTGAACAAAAAATATTTCAGTCTGGACATTTTACCTTTGATTTTGGACCAGGTCTGGATTGATTCTGGAATTCATTTCTTCTGGTTTGGACTTCCTCTCCTTTTCAACTCCTTCTTTTTGCTCTCTTTCTTTTTCCCTCTTCACATTTCCTCTCCTTTTCAACTCCTTCTGTTTTCACTCTTTCTTTTTCTTTCTTTGTTTTTCTCTCTCCCTGTTTCCTCTCCTTTTCAACTCCTTCTGTTTTCTCTCTTTCTTTTTCTCTCCTTCTTTCTTTTTATCTCTCATTTTCTACTTATTTCTCCTTTCTTTCTCTCTCTTTCTCTCTCTTTCTCCCCCTTTTTGTCATCAGCCAAAAAGTGGTCCCACTATTTTTGTATTTTTTTTGTTTTTCTTTATACAAAGTACAGAAAATAAAAACAGAAAATAAAATAACAAGAAATTTAAAAACTCCTAAGATGACTACTTGAGCTAGTCAGATATGGAGGTCATGCTGAGATGCTTCTTAATGAACTCGAACCTATCTTCTGGTAATGCCTTGGTGAAGATATCAGCCCATTGATGATCAGTGTCCACAAACTGGATGCTTAAAGTTCCTTCTTGAACATGGTCCCTAATGAAATGGTGTTTTATTTCAATGTGTTTGGCTCTAGAGTGTAAGATAGGGTTCTTGGTTAGGTTTATGGCTGAAGTGTTATCAAAGAACAAAGTGCAGTTGCCACTTATACTTTTCCTTTCCAGCTCTGTATGTTTTCTGGTCTGCCTTTTGGCTGGTTTCATCTTTCTCAAGTGAGCAGGTTGGGTGCATGGGGGTGGCCATTGGCTTACAGTCACTCATCTTGATCTTTTTGAGAAGTTCTTTAGTATATTTTGATTGGTGAATGAGTATACCTGATTTGCCTTGATGAATCTGAATTCCCAGGAAGAACTTAAGTTCTCCCATCATGCTCATTTGGAACTCCTTCTGCATTAGGTCAGAAAACTCTTTGCACAAAGTTCCATTAGTTGATCCAAATATGATATCATCAACATAGACTTGAATAATCAGAATATCATGTTTAATGGATTTCCTAAATAGTGTATTATCAATCTGGCCTCTATTAAATTCATTCTTAAGCAGAAAGTTACTAAGTCTGTCATACTATGCCCTTGGTGCTTGTTTTAAACCATATAAAGACTTTTTAAGTTTGAAAACATGGTCTGGAAAATCAGAATTTTCAAAACCAGGGGGCTGTTTGACATAGACTTCTTCACTTATGTAGCCATTTAAGAATGCACTTTTGACATCCATTTGATACAGCATTATATCATGATTAGCAGCAAATGATAAGAGAATTCTAAATGCTTCTAACCTGGCCACTGGAACAAAAGTCTCAGTGTAATCCATACCTTTCTGTTGACTGTATCCTTGAGCTACAACTTCACCCTTTTCATTGAATTTGTTTCTAAATACCTACTTGGTTCCAATAATGCTTCTGTTTGGTCTGGATACCAGATCCCAAACATCATTCCTTTGAATTTCATTCAGCTCTTCTTGCATTGCAAGTATCCAACCTTCCTCTGCCAAAACTTCATCAACAATGCTTGGTTCGCATCAGCTTCTGGTTTTGTAACAGCTTCTGATTCTGATGAATCAGCTTCTGGTTCTGGTGAATCTGTAACAGCCTTAGATTCTGGTAAATATCCAGATTTCTCTTATGACTTATCTTGGCTGTTTCTAACTTGATCAGATTTATCTTTTGAAGATTTGTCATGTGTTGCTGACTTGCTTGTATCCTTTACCTTTCCAGGTACTTTTGTTTCTTGTGCTTCTGCTCCCTGCACTATTTTTATCTTGCTTTGATTTGTTAAGATCAAGCAGTTTGTCATTTTACATAATGCAAATCAAATAAGTTAAAATTTAACTCAATACAGCCAAACCATTCGTTCTGCTTCTGCTCCCTTTGGTTCTGATGAACCTGTACTATCTTTATCTTGCTTTGATTTGTCAAGCAGTTTGTCATATACCATAATATAAATCAATTAATTTAAAAATGAACTTAGTACAGCCAAACCATTAATTCTGCTTCTGGTGGTTTCTGTTTGTTTTTGAAACCACTAGAATGCTGTTTCTTCTGAGTGTTCAATTCGTGTGAATCACCTGGTTCCTCTGATGTTTTGAAAACTTGTAGAATACTTATCTAGCTTTGATTTGTTAAGATCAAGCTTCTTGTTATCACAGTAAATATTAAATAATAATAGTATTTACAGCAAGATGTAGCCTCAGGTTTACTCTGAAAATCCTCTTGCTTCTGATTTTCAGATTCCTAATCTATATGTTCTGAGATTACATGGTTTGGATGAGGGAATTTGAATTCCCTTCCAGGTTTGTAGTCTTGATGAATCTCACTGGAGAGTTTGAAGAACTCTCTTGATTCTGATTCTTTAATTTCTGTTTTGGCTCATACACCATATTGCTCTGGTGATTCTGGAACTTATGGTGATTCTGATAATCATACTTATTTTGATAATTAAAGTAGTTCTGATGATCATACCTCAACCTTTGATATTGATACCTGTTCAGGTTCTGGTTCTGGTATTGATTCTGATTCTGGTTCCAGTGTTGATTCTGGTTCCAGTTTCTGTGCCTCTAGTTCTGGTTCTGGTTCCAGTGTTGGTTCTGGTTCCAGTTCCTGTACCTCTGATACTGGTTCCAGTTTTGGTTCTAGTTCCAGTTTATGTGCTTTTGGTACTGGTTCCAGTTCTTGTTCCTCTGATACTTGTTCCAGTTCTGATTCTGGTTCCAGTTCTTGTTCTGATACGAGTGATATCCATGATATTTCCTGTTCCTCCTATAATTCTGGTTCTGGTTTTGATAGGTATTGTGTTGACCAGTTCTTCTTCTACCAGAGTCACTTTGCTTATGTTTGGTAGATGTTGGAACATAAACCTTCTTCTGCTTATGCGTTGCCAACATCCATTGTCCAGGCACCATTGTTGGTGTCTCCTTCTGGTTGCTTAGAATATCTGCAACATAGACAATTTGATCTTTTGGTACCCAGAACTGATTGGGTCCAGGTTTGTTAGTTGTAACAGCTCTCTGATCTTGTTTAGATTTTACCATTGGACAAGATAATTCAGAGTGACCTTTCTTGGCACAAATACTACATAAAACATCAGAATGAACAGCTTTATTTTCAGTAATTGTTTCTGTAAAACCAAGACCTCTTTTTCCAGAATTACTGTTTCCATAAATCATAGATGCATTTTTACTTCTTTCCATTCCATTGGAAATAAAGTTTTGAAAAACTTGCTCATGCATATCAGATTTACAAACAGTTTCAGAAGTGGAACAATTATTACTTTTCAGAGTTTGGTTTTCAGATTTGAGTCTTGCAACATTAGTTTTAAAATTTTTGTTTTCAGTTGCATACTCAGAATTTCGATTCTTTAAAACTTGGACTTCTTTGGTTAGATTTTCCTTATCTTCCCTAAGAGTTTTCAGTTTTAAAGACCTTTTATTGTTTGCATTTAACAAGTCTTTTAAAGTCTCAATTAATTCAGATTTAGACAGATCAGAAAATACCTCATTGTCTTCATCTTCTGATTCTGTTCCAGAGCCTGAGCTATATTTAGAACTTGAGTTGGTATGAGCCATCAGAGACATAATTGTTTCCTCTAATGTGCTTCCAGATTTGCCAGAATGATTGCTTCGATCATTCTTCCTTCTGCCTGTTTTCCTTCTGGAATTCGTGCCTTTATGAGGTCCAGAAGCAGACTTGATGTGAGCTATCTTTGCTGTTTCTGCCTCTTCTTCATCAGAAGATTCTTCCTCTGATTCTGATACATCCCAGGCAGCCATCAGACCTTTCTTTCTATATCTGGAACTCTTCTTATGTTGTTTTCCTTTTTCCAGATTTGGACATTCTGACTTGATATGTCTAGGTTCATTGCATCCATAACAGATGATGTTCTTCTTGTCAGATTCTTCCTTGCTATTATGTTTCTTCTGGGAACCTCTCCTCTTTCTGTTTTCCCAGATCTTAACCATCTTTTTGGTTAAGTAAGCCATATCATCATAGTCACTGTCACTATCCTCTAATTCTGATACTGCCTTTGCAGCTTTCTTCTGTTTCGACTTCAGAGCCAGATTCTTCTTCTTCTTAGGTTCATCTTCTTCCAGTTCTATTTCATGAGACCTGAGTGAGTTGATTAGATCTTCCAGCCTCAAGGTACTCAGATCCTTAGCTTCTTGTATTGCAGTAACCTTTGGTCTCCGCCTCTTTGGCAGACTTCTCATAATCTTCCAGACATGATCTGCAGTGGTATAGCTTTTGTTTAATACTTTTAGACCTGATACCAGAGTCTGAAATCTGCTGAACATTGTGTCAATGTCTTCATCCTCTTCCATCTTGAACATCTCATACTTTCTGACCAATATGTTAGCCTTTGCTTCTTGAACCTGCTTGGTTCCTTCATAGGTCAGAACCAGACTGTCGAATATACTCTTTGGTGTTTCTTTATTTGTGCATCTATCATATTCCTTGAATGTGATTGCACTGATCATGATGTTTCTGGACTTGTGATGAAGTTTGTGTAATCTGCTCTGATCTGGTTTCATATCATCCATGTCTAGTTTCTTAGTTGGATCTTCTGGATCAGTAGGTGTAGTGTATCCTTTAACTATCATCTTCCATAGTTCAGGATCTTGAGATATGACAAAACTTCTCATTCTGTCATTCCAATACTCAAACCTTTCTCCATCAAACAGTGGTGGTCTATTGATGTTGTTTCCCAATTCTTCGGACATATTGCACCCCTTGGACCTTTCCTCAAGCACTGTTAAGTGCTCAGCCTTGAGACCGAGCTCTGATGCCAATTGAAGGTGCAAACACGAGAAGGAGGGGTTGAATTTTGTTTGACTTAACTTGAATCTTTTTCTGTTTTTATACTTTCAAAACAAAACTTAATGTATAATTAAAAACAGAGTTAGTAGCGGATAAAAATAAAAATAAAACTCACAGATTTTATACTGGTTCACCGTTAACGAGGCTACGTCCAGTCCCTTCGCCTTGAAGGATTTCACTAATTCAAACCTTGAATTACAACCGTGCCACTGACCCTCCAAGTCAGTCTTCTCAAATAGTCTAACAATCCTAGACTTCTTTGAGGAAAAACAACTCCTGTCTTCAGCCAATCTGACAACCCCAGATTGTAGAAGAAACCACAACACTATGAATCTAATTGCTAAGTACTTGCTACCCCTACTGACTCCCTCAGTTTGTAGACTCTACTTCAACAACTTAGATTTGACACAATGGAAAGAAAATAACACGAGTACTTGCTTCTTGAAAGCTGAAACTCACAATTGACTTATATGAAAATTTGGGAGCGTTTGCTTTGGAAGTGTATGACTCTTTTGTGATTTTCGATGCTAAGTATTCTGCCTTGAGCCTCCTTTTATAGATGCAGATTTGGGCCTCTTCCAAGCTTAATTTTGAGCTGAATCTTGCTGGATTCTCTTGCAAAAATAACTTGACCAATTGGGCTTCATTTAAATAAAAAACATATCTTTTTTAAGCTTCAGATTTCTTTCAAAATTACCTGGCCAATCAAATCCTTAGTTGCTTTCCCGCCACAACTCCTGAATTCCACAATACTTCACTTTATTTTTGTAACAAATCTTTTTAATACTTTGATCAAAATAAATTGAAATCTCCACCGTTGATCAATTCTGGACCATCAGATTTTTCTGCACTAGTCCACATCTGGACCAAACTAATTGCTATGTTGTGATCCTCTGAATTCGGCCATCCCTGGACCACACTTCCTAACCTTCTGATCTTCTGATTTCGGCCATCCTGGACTCGCACCTGATATGCTATAATCCTCTAAACTCGGCCATTGCTGGACTTGCACATCCTGTTCCTCTGATTTCGGCCAACACTGGGCCATGGTTTGATTTTCTGATCTGGACCATCACTGGACCAAATAATTATTTCTGAACCATTGATCTGGAAGTCTTTACTCTGATCTGGACAGATTCTGGAATTTGTTCTGGAACAAACTGAAATTAACTTGAACAAAAAATATTTCAGTCTGGACATTTACCTTTGATTTTGGACCAGGTCTGGATTGATTCTGGAATTCATTTCTTCTGGTTTGGACTTTGTTCCATGCCCTGAATCATGCTATCTTATGGTCTGGGCCAAATCTGGATTGATCCTCTTGTTTTGGACTCATAAACATACCTTCTGGTCAAGTCTGGAACAAGTCTGGACTGTGTAATTTTTCACTGCCAGGCCATCTTCTGGTCAGAATAACTTCTGGAATAAAATTGATATTAATTCCTGTTTGTCTGGAACAACTCTCTTTCTGGCAGGCTTTCCAATGGTATGATCCATGTTTCATTCTGATTTTTATTCCTTCTGATCTGGGCCATCAAAGATATCTTCTGGTCATGTTTTGACATTCCTGGAGTATCTTCTGGTCATTCCAGAATTCATTTTTCTGGAATCCTTTGATCACTGCTTCTGATTCCTTCAGTTTCTGGTGCATTTAACTTAATAATTCAAAGTACAAAATAAGTTTACATAGAGTACATTTGTAAGCATCAAAATCCTAAGTACTTAGAACCAATTTGGTTCCAACACTTTCCACCCAGAAAGAAATACAATCGGATCACCTATCAACCCTTGATAGGATTTTACAACTTCACCTTTTAACCTTAAAAGGATATTTCTAAAAATGACTCACTCAAGCTATAAACAAGCCTTATAATCTTGAGTGTTGAATGACAATGATAGGATTTAAAACAGAATCTGTTTTGACTCAACTCTTGTTTGAATTTAGATTCTTTACAAATGGTTTCAGTAAACTAAAGATAGAGAATTCGAGATAGAAGGTTACTGATTTCTTGAGAAGCTTTCAAGTGTTAATGTGAGTGATTTGATGATTTTCTTTGCACTTGAATGTCTTGAATTTATCTTGATCCGTGAGGTTCCTTTTATAGATATTCAGGAAGTCCTTAAAGGCTTGATATTACCGTTTGAGGAGGTTCCCTTGGTCAAGGGGCAGAATAAAATAATCAGCTCTTATTTCAAACCTTTTGACTGAACTTTTCTGCTTTTTTGACTTCTTGACTTTCTTATATTTGTTTAATGTTTTGCCATCTGATCTGTGCACACTATAAGATTAGTTTGATTAAAATAATATGTGTCAGAATGTGATGTTGTACATTAAATCAGAATCGTTCTTGGACAGGTTCAGAACTTGGAGAATGTTCTAGTGCAGAAAAGCAGAAGCTGGAGAATGATCGTTTTCAGTTATTTCATCTATTTTGCCTTGCTCTAAATCTTTTCTCCTTAGATCTTTTAGAGTGTTTCTTTTGCTATCTTTAAAGCTTCATATCTCATGATGATGTATTGGAAATCTGTTTAAAATAAGCATGATTTTTCCTTGCATAAAAATGAGGTTCCAACAGCCTTTATGAAGTGAACAGAGTCCTGGAGTACGTTCTTGTTTTTCCAGAAAAACGTCCAGAACATTCTTGGTTCTTGGCAGTGCATTTTTTGCTTTGTTCTTTAAATTGATTCTGCTTAGTACCTATCTTAGATTAATATACTCAAAAGCACATGTTAAATAACAATTAACTTAGAATCATAATTAGAGTCTTTAATTAATCTTTGTTTTCATCAAAACTCTTTAATTGAGATTTTGTCTTAACAATCTCCCCCTTTTTGATGATGACAAGCATAGTTTAATTTTAGATTTTAATTTTGATTCTAATATGTAAAAGATAATTTACAGAGAGCATGAAAGCTCCGCCTCAAAATATGCCATAGAGAATTTGATCAAAATATGAAATATTTCATTAACATGGGAAAGATGATTACAAGAAAACTTCACAAAATTAATACATAAAAACTAAACTTCTTTCTCCCCCTTTGTCATTACAAAAAGAGGTGGGAGAACCAAAACAGAAAAACATTTAAAGCCGAGTCTTCACACAGAGAGGGAAGGAGAGGCTCCTTGTGAGGAAGATGAGCGTGAAGGGTCTGAACCGGATGTACAGAAGGAGGAGGAGGGTCAATTCCGAGCTTGGGGGCGAGCTGTGTAATCATCCATTCTCTGAGAATGGCAGACTCTCTGTCTTGAAGAGCTTGTCTAGCTATGAGAGTCTCGAGAGCAGCTAGGATGGCTGATTTGGATGTATCCTTCTCAGTCTTGTGTCGCTTGGATGGCTCAGCAAAATCAGCCTTAAAAGAGGAGGGTAGGGGGCTGGATGTAGGGAGTGGTTTAGTGCAGAAGGTAGAGAGGGATGCAAAATAGGTAGTGATGTGGGGAAGAGGATTTGAGGGTGTTGTGTTGTGGTTAACAGAGGGTGCTGGAGTGTCTGAAAAAACCAAAAATTGGCTTATTCCAAATATAGAGGAGTTGGTTTTTTGGGGGGAAACAAAAATGGGTGACATAGTGGAGGTTTGGTGTGGTGGGAGTTGTGAGCAAAGGTTGCTGTGGAGTGGAGAGAGGTTGGTTCAGATGGGTGAGGAGCTGGATATAGGTTGAGGAAAAAGAGGAGGAAGGTGTCTTTGTGAAACAGAAGGAGGAAGAATGATGGTAGGGGGAGAACGTTCTTGAGGTATTTGAGGAGAACGTTCTCTGGTAGGTTGACTAGCTGGAGTTGGGGCTGGATTTTCAGTAGGGTTAGAACCAGAGTGTGCTGCAGCTTTTCCTCAAGCTGAGCGTTTTCTTTTGGTGGTGGTGATTGGTAGAACAAATTGTGGGTGATCAGATGAAATCTTTTTCATGTGGGAAATGTTTTTGGCTGAAAATTTGGAAATTTTGAGGGTGAATTTTTCTGTGGTGAGAGGTATTTTGAAGTGCCAAAAGATTTTAGTAAGAACCATGCCATAGGGGACAGTGCTCTTCTTATATACTTTGGATATGGCAGCAATCATGTTTTGGAGAATGATGTAGGGAAGATTGAGGCGTGTTTTATGGAGAAGATGATAGATGATGAAAACATCATTATCAGAGACAGATTCATGACTGCCACAATGTGGCAAGACAAAATATTGACTAATGCTATTAAAAACCTTGCATATAGGTTTGAGAGAGGATGATAGATGATCTTTGGTATTAGGTAAGAAGATATCAGATAAGACTTCTTTTCTGCTAAGAGTCAGGGCAGAATACCAGGTTTTCCCAAAAACCATAGGTCATTCTATTGGCAAGTTGAGAATGGAGGCTAGGATTTCATGTGTGAGCTTAATCTCTATGCCTTTAAAGTTGGATACCAGTAATGATTTTTCAGGGAAGGTTTGGGCCTGGTAGTAGAATGCCTTGACTACATCAGGATAAAAGCATTCTGAAGTTTGGAGGAAGGAAGTCCATCCAAGGGAGTCAGTATGTTCCTTGATAATTTTATTTTCAAGGGTGAAGTTATCAAGAAGAAATACCTTTCCAATACCAATGGGTCTCTCAGCCCATTTTTCAGAGAAAGTTTTTTGGAGAGAGGAGGAATCAGAGACGAGAGGTAGGAAGATGAGTCAGGTTGGAGAGGAGAAGAATGTTCTGGCTCAGACTGTTGAGGAGCAGGACGTTCTTGAGAGAGGGAGGGAATAGAATGTTCTGGTTCATTAGGTTGAGGAGCAGAACGTTCTGGCAGTGGGGATGGAGAACGTTCTGGTGAGATTGAACGTTCTTGAGGTTTTCTCTTGGAGACAATGGTTTTTATTTTCTTATGGGGATTCTTAAGCCTGTTCTTGGCCAATAATTGAGCAAGAGTGGGGGTTAGGTTTTAAGGGGGATGATGGCATAGGTTTAGAGGAGGAAAAAATCTCATGTATGGTTTTTCTTTTCTGGTTGGGAGGTGTTGTTTGAGAGGGAATGGATGATTGTGAGGGAGCAGTTTGTGAGGTTTGATGAGACGATTTTGAGGATGGAGATGTGTTTGAAGGAACTGGTGTTTGTGTGGGTTCAAGAGGGGCATTGTTATCAGATTCATCACTGTCAGAAATGATTAACACAGTGGGATCAGATTGTTGACGCTTTGAAGTTCCAATCCCAACAAGAATGCGCATGGAGCGTCTTTGGGCTTTGTTGGGTTTTACTGTTGGTTTCTTTAAGTGAGGAGGAGTTTGGGCAAAGTTTGGAAGGGGTCTCTGGAAGAGTGGAGGCTGTTGAGTGGCTAAAGGTCGTAGAGGAAGAGGAAGAGGAAGAGGAATGGGACTGGATTCTCTGGATGATGATGATGAGGAGTCTGAAAATGAGAATGACATTTTTGCTTTGAAGTTATTATCTACAAGTTAAAGCAATACTGTGTAGTTCAAATATTTGCTTTGAAATGTTAGATGTATTGGAAACATGAAATATTTAAGAGAAGTTTATGTGTTGTAAAAGAATTTATATAGTATTATCCTTTAGTTGTCATTAGCCAACAATCGTAATTTTTTCTTTTGTTTTAGAATTTGCATGTTATATTATTGTGTTGTAATTAGTTTTATTTTTTCTCTGTTTATTTTTCCCAACAAAAAATTTATCCAATTATTTAAATAAAGAAGCCAAGATTTATCTTGTTTTTCTGTATTTGGAATACTAACAAATGTAATATGACAATGTGAAGTGATTGACAATTGACACATCTCTTTAAGCACCACTTTTTTATGAATTCATCTTGTAAATCATTTCTAAGATTATTCCATATTCTTGGATAATAAGTATCTAATGAGATAGATTGGCAAAGCTGTTCATCAATAAAAATAAGGATGAATTCAATTTTTTTAAGATCTATATCATCAAAATATCCGGTCTTTTTGTTATGGTCATCTTGGTTTTTATTATTTCGAATCAAAATATTCTGTTGTTCAATATTCTTATTTTATTCTCTAAATTTTCAACTAAAACTTTTATTATTAAAATATAAGGTTAAATATAATTTTAGTCCCTATAAAATTTCAACCTTTCAATTTTAGTTCTTATAAAATAAAAATTAAACTTTTAATCTCTACAAAATTAACATGCATGCAATTTTAGTCTCTATTGTTAAGTCAACATAATTTTTTGAAGGAATTTTTGCAAGTACATTTACAACAATATAAAAAGTTTCTAAAGAAAAAGCTGAAAATTCGATTTCTAAATCTATATTTTCGTTGTTTTTATCTTGAGCTTTTTACATTTAAAAATTTCATCTTTAATTCATCTCAAATTAAAATAAATTATAACTTTTTATCGAGAAACTTTTTATAATATTCTAAAAATATTTATAAAAAATTATTCAAATACTTTAAAGTTGAGAGACAATTAAACTTATTTATTTTCAAGAGGGACAAAAAGTGTTTGCTGAATAATTTTGTTAAGACTAAACATTATATTTTTATTTTACAAAAATTAAAATTAAAATATTAAAATTTTATAGAGACTAAAAACATATTTAATTCTGAAATATATGTAAATACTACTAACTACTAAATAAGAAACATAACTTTGGTGCCCTTCGGAAAACAGGACCTGGGCGGTCGGCCCTCACACCCATGCTAAAGGCATAAAACTGCCTCTCACCTTATCTACTTCACTCACCGACTTAATCGTTGCAGTACTTCCAAATACCTCGCAGTTCCATCGTGTAGGAGAGCTGAAATGGTTGTACATCTCAGTGTTCGTTATCCTTAGATAACCGCAATGATCTTACCTTAATAAAAATTTATTTGAAAATTTATCAGTAAATTATATAATAATTAATGATGATAATAATGATAATAGACATTTCACATGAAAAATATTATTGAAGAATACTTTTATAGAAATAATTTAGTAAATTAATAATATTTTAACAAAATTTATATATGTTAACATATAATGTGTAGAAAAATCATTTAAGCGGTGGCTATTAATTATCTTTTATGTAATTAAATAAAAATGACTGAAATATGCAATTATTCCATGCAAAATGCAAAAAGTTTGATTTTAATCTCAGTAAAATAAAATATTTAGTTTAAGTCTCGGCAAAATACAAATATTTTTGTTTTAGTTCTTAATACTTAATATCGTTAGTTTTTTAATTGTTGAGTAATTAATAACTTTAAATTTAGTTCCTGCAAAATTTAAGAGATTTGATTTTAGTTCTTGCAAAATAAAAAAAATCTATTTCTGTCCTTGCAAAATATAAGAAATTTGATTTAGTCCCAACATAATAAAAAAATAGTGTTTTACTCCCCTGTACGATTTTATAATAAATTATAATTAGTATATTATAATTGTTATCGTTTTTATTTAGAAGATATAAAAAATATTTATCGTTTTTATTTAGAAGATATAAAAAATATTAATTTTGATTAATTGATTAATGATAAACATTTATCCTGTGTTATATGTTTCACCAGCTTCTTTAGCGACTTTTTTTTCAAACGAACAGCGTGAAAATATTATAGTCAATATATTATAATTGTTTTTATTTTTATGTTGCCGATATTAAAAAATAATAATTTTAACTAATTTTTTTATTGATAAAAATTCACCGGTGCATAATTTTTATAATATATTTGTATGTCACCTTCTGTTAGTCAAACATAGTTGACTTCACAATAGAAATAAAAAATTTAAATGATTAATCTTTAAAGGACTAAAAAGTGAGAATTTTTTTATAGGAACTAAAATTGAAACATTAAAATTTTATAAATAGTACAAACTTGGTTAACCCTTTTTAATATCGTCAATCTAAAAATAAGAACAATTGTAATATCTTAACTATAATTTTTTTCACATTATTTGTTTGAATATTAGCCTTAAAAAAGTTGGAAGAACATATAATTATACACAAGATAAATGCTTGTCATTAACTAAAATTAATATTCTTTTATATATTCTAAATAAAAATGTTAATAATTATGATAGTTTATTATTTATTTTATAAAGACTAAAAATTTAATATTTTACAGAAACTAATCACATATTTAAGTAAATAAAAAATTACCAAAAAAAATATTATTATTATTGATTGCATGAGAGAAAGCAAAAGAGAGGTATTATATAATACCTCATTGCTAAAGCATCATCATCACTGGTTCACCACCACCATCATTGCCAGCATTCGATTCTGAGTCTGGCAGGTAATGTGTTGAACAATTACCAAACCGACCAGGCTAGCTAGCAGCCTCTTTTTCATATTTTACTTATAATATACAGTAATATTCAATGAGGCTCGGTGACGGACGGGTGAGTAGTGACCCACGCGAATATAAGAACATATGGTTTAAGTTAAAAAAAGCCCGAACACACAGAATAATCGAACTACACTATGGAATGAAGCTTTTAGGGAAATTCAATTATCCTATTTTTTTACTATTGAATCAAAGTTTTTTATTACCGAATCGTGAGATCCGAAAAAATGTCGAGAATAGTGGGAGAAAGAGCATCTGTCATCGACGAATTAGTAAAGGTCAATGTTCATTCAGTTCAATGTTTACTCAAAATATATGTATAAAATACTACCGAGGAGCTTTCAGTAAAACTATTAATTCTATTTTTCATTATTGGATTGAGTTTTTTCACTACCGAATTATAGAATTTGAAAAGATACTGGGGGATTGGATGATCATCGCCCATTAACAAAAGGTAAATTAGGTTGACAAACAAAAAAACAAAAGGTAAATTATTCATTATACTTTTTAAATGTGTAGTAAAAAATATTATAATACCAGAAGCTTTTTATAAATAGAAATGCTAACAAATGTCATGACATTTGTTAAGAAGCTAAATGTATAAATAAAATCTTGAAATTGAAAAATTTTAAATTTTTCACTCAAAAAATCTTTTTTTTTTCTTAAGGTACTTGTTAGCGTGATCCTTTTATAAATATATTCATACTAACTATAATTAACTAATCAGCTAGGAATTGGGATCATCAATGTGTCACTATTAACCTATTAGCTACATCAAGTTGCTCGCATTGGACTGACAATCAAAGTGATGACTCTGCTGCTCTGTCACCGACATCTCACAATATGCATAGACGAACCCTAAAAATCTAGAAGTTCTATCCGGTCCACAAAAAGTAAAAAGTCACCAACCGAAATTAACAAGTAACATTTAAGAGTTATGATATGATAACAATAGTAAACAAGTTGTATAGATGTGTGTGTGAGTGTCTCTTTGTGTGTGTGTGTGTCTATATATATATATATCATGGTATCGAACACCCTAATGCAATGTCTACATGCCGATGCATATGATTATGAAAATTCTCATTCTTCATAAAGGGGTGTGAATCACTTGTCCACATATCATCTTAATCCAATGTGAAGTCCCTCTGATCCGCTACAACTCAACTATACCCGCAAGAATATGACAATACCTCCAGACAACCATTGGCGTTCCAACTCTATGAACATTATGCGCAACTATGAATACATGAGCAACCTCTGATAATTATCATCACATATTACATATAACATACACATGACATTGATCACAAAATATTCGTAACACAAAGAACAAAAACACATGTTTAGTAGTTATGAATTCACATTAAACACACAATCTTAATACAAGTATCAACAACAAGAAGTACATACAATCAATTCAACAGTGTCAACACAAGTACAACCTACATGTTATACTAGAAAAGTTAAAAAAACTCTTACCTAACAGGGCTTCCCAACATAGCAAAGCTATGCTACACAAACTTATTGCATCTTCAAACAACAAAGCTCCAAAACCTTCTATTCACCGTCACCTTTAACCAAGTAAAATGACTATATCAAAACTAGGTACCCAAGACCTTAATCTACCCCTTGATCTCACCTCCTAAAATATTCCTAGGGTTTTTATTTTATTTTTAAATCAACTCAATACATACCTCTTATATCAAACTAAATAGTCATATGTTAAAACACCTTAAGTAACACATTTAAATTCTTAAATTTATTTTCCAAAGATGCAATAATTAGATGCAAATCAACAATTTTTTTAAAAACTCAATCATATTCAATTCACAACCATTAAACTTTGTTTTTTTACTATCTTTTCAAAACATAGAAATAAATCTTTAAAATTTTCCAACCACCAATTATAAATTTCAAACTCAACAAGTTACAAACTTTTGAAAATAAAGTCTTTTAACTTTAAAATCCTTCAAATCACATTTTTTTTTCTTCTAAAAATGTACCAAGGTCCCCCCTTTTTTTAAAAACAACATCACCAAATACATTTCACATTATACATTTTTCTTATGAGTTTTCACATCTTGGTCTAAATCATAAATTTAAAAACATCAAGCCTGAAATTTTTGGTATAAAAATTGGATCTTTAACATCAAATATTTAAACTTTTCACCGTAGACATAAAACTATAATTTTTGTCTCTAATGATTGAAACGTTCCTACAAAATAGTAACTTAAAAATAAAACATTACTAAAGTTTGAATTTTTTCTATAAAGCTTATAACTTTTTCACCACTTTATTTGAAAAATGATTTTTCATCAAGACAAAATAAAAATCAAGTATTTCTCTAAAATAAATTATTTCCAACATTAATAAAAAATCAAAGCTGTCGCGGCCGAAAATTTAGAGTATTCCTCAAATTCAATGGAGTCACCACAAAAGTTTATTTTAAAATAGAGATAACATTGGGAAACCCTTAAAAACAGAAAAAATGGTATTTAAAACCAAATTTTGAGTTTGGGAGACGGTTATGTGTAGGGAAGGTATTACACCCTACAACATTCGTTAAAACACGGTTATCTATAATTAATTGTGCGCAATTTATGTTTATTTAAATATATTGATTTCTCCTTTTTAAAATGCAAATATAATCTTTTTTATGAAAAAAATATAGAGATACAAGCGTATTTAAAATATAGAGGAAAAAAAAGAATTTTTTTTATTATTATGCTTGACAAAAGTGTGATGTTGCTCCTACGTATCTCCCGGTGTGGAGAAATCAAAGTTACGTAGTTTTTGGGCAGAAAATTGGGATACTACAGCTGCCCCTATTTAATTATTTTTTACTAAAAAATATGAATGACAATGGTGTTCATATTATCGTTGTAAAAGATAAGTAATATAAAGACCTAAATTTTGTCTATCAAAATAAATGGTAAAGTAGGTAATGCCATAGCTGATAAATTGTGAAAGTAGGATACTTGTTAATACAAAAATATGTGAAATGCTATGGCACATAAAAATTCTAAAGAGAAAATGGTGCAATTTTTCCCGATGATTTTCTTTTGTTTGATGTGCAATGAATGAATAATCTAAACAAATAATCAATAATCAAAAATGAAAAATGATCGTCGTCGGTTTGGTTACCATTGCGTAAATCGATAGGAATGAAAATTGATCATCTTCAAATTGGTTACCGATGCGTAGATCGATAGGAATAAAAATTGACCGTCTTCGGATTTGTTACCAATGCGTAGATCGATAGGAATGAAAATTGAACCGATTGTCTTCGTATTGGTTACCGATACATAGATCTATAGGAATGAAAATGATGATCGTCTTCGGATTGGTCATCGATGCGTAGATTGACAAGAATGAAAATGATGATCGTCTTCCGATTGGTTATCGATGCGTAGATCGACAATAATGTAGATGATCATCTTCGCATTGGATATCAATGCATAGATCAACAAGAATGAAAATGATGATCGTAGACCATAAGTAAAATATAGGTCTAGTTTATCATTTTAGTATTGAGGAAAAAAATGTATGTGATACTTGCAACGCAAATACAGATGAATGAGCAATGTCCAACACAAAGTTGTTGAGCATAAATGAAGTATGAATGTATGATGCACGATTCATGCATGTTATGCATTATAGAAAAAAATCTTGTTCATTTCTTTAATTCCCCAATCCTTATGATCTTTTACGTCCCAAGATTCAATGGATGAATAAAGGTAACTATCGTTTTTGCATGATGATTATTTGTATTTCTCGTGTAACCCGTTTTTTTGAGGCAAAGCAAAGCCCATTTTAAATTGATTACCCTCCTCTTTTTACACACTAATATATCTTGAGAATCTCTCGGTTTCCCGTGTGTATATTTTTCAAGCGTCAAAGTACTTACAATATTTTTATTTATATTTTCACGTATTTCAAATTCCAACATTTATTATCATAAAACAAAACATTTTAAAACGCTAGAAAAATTAACCATGAAAATGAATCATTTTAGAAAGAGGTGTAATGTACAACACCAAATGGCAACATCGGAAAGTGTACATTCATTACATTGGGAATAAAAACAATTAAGGTAGATGTTACAATGTAGAAATTAGTGTGTTTAGTTCTAATTGGAGGGATAACAAACTCTAATCATTCTTGTAATCTAGAACTCCCATTGGTTAGCTTCCAAAAATAATAATTGCCCTAGTTTGGACTACTTAAACTTTTTTTTTTCTATCCATAACTTTTGCATGGACCACTCTTCCAAGTTTTAGTCCATCGGGATGCTGTAATTTTTGCCTAGGTCGCCTTTTCAGGTTTTCAACTTAGCGAGCCTATTTTTCAATCATTTGTTTTTTTGTTCAAGCGTAATATTTTTTGATTGCGTCTGAATTTCATGGAATTGGAAATTCCTCTCCATCCATCTCGACGAGTATTAGAGCTCTCATAGAGAAAATGTTTTTTCACAACATATGGTCCCTCGTAGTTTGGGGTCCATTTTCCACGAAAATCCTTTTGGATGGACAATATTTTCTTTAACACCAAGTCTCCTTCTTGAAATTCTCGATGACGAACCTTTTTCTTGTTTTCTTAAATCTTTTTTGATATAGTTGACCATGACATAGAGCTATCATCCTTTTTTCTTCTATGAGATTCAATTGGTCAAATCGTGATTGGGCCCACTCTTCCTCTTCTAGTTTTGCTTCCATCAAGACGCTGATCGAGGGAATTTCAACTTTAATGGGAAATATCGCTTCCATTCCATACTCCAATGAGAAATGAGCTGTCTCTGTTGAGGTGCGAACAGAGGTTCTATAGTCGTGTAGTGCAAAGGGAAGCATTTCATGCCAATCTTTATATGTCTTTACCATTTTTTGTATGATTTTATTGATATTCTTATTTGTTGCTTCTATAGCCCCATTCATTTCGGAAGATACAGCGAAAAATTATGGTGCTGAACTTTGAAACTATCATACAACTCCGTCATCCTTTTGTTATTAAGATTGGTCGCGTTATCCGTGATAATCTTATTTGGCAAGCCACATCGACAAATCAATAATCTTTTGATGAATTTTACAACCATGCTCCTGGTCACACTGGCATAAGAAATGAATTCAACCTATTTTGTAAAATAATCAATAGCTACTAGGATAAATTGGTGCTCATTGGAAGCCTTAGGCTTAATGAGTCCAATAACATCTATTCCCTACATTGAAAATGGTCATGGTGATGTCAAGACATTCAAAGAGGTTGGTGGTACGTGTACTTTATCAGCATAGATTTTACATTTATGGTCAACCAATAGTAGCCAGCCCTTAAGATTTTTCTTGCCATTGCATGCCCATTTGCATGAGTTCCAAAAGAACCCTCGTGAACCTTTTGAATGAATTTCTTCGCTTATATTTTATCCATACATTTGAGAAGAACCATATCATGATTTCTCTTATAAAACACGTCACCGTATAAGAAGAAAATCATTGACAAACTCCTCAAAAGCCTCTTATCATTCTCTAAAATACCCAATAGATATTCCTTGTTCTTAAGATAGGATTTGATATCATAAAACCGTTGCTTGTTGCCAAGCTTTACTTCTATTGATAAGCAATATGTTGGTTTATCCTTTTGTTGAATTTTTATGATCGGCACATCCTAATCGATGCTTATTTTGAACATTGATGACAATGTGGCCAGGGCGTCGGCCAATTGGTTTCTTTCTCGAGGAATATGATGAAATGTGATTTTCTCAAAGTGTTCTGTCAATTTTTTTGATATGCGTATGATACAGGATCAATTTGGAATCTCAAGTTTCTTACTCTCCTTTTGTCTAATGAATGACCAAAGATGAGTCTCCATATACCTCAAGAACTTTTACTTTTGACTTAATGGCTACTTCAATGCCCATGGCACATGCCTCATATTCTACAATATTGTTTATGCAATCAAAATACAGTCTAGCCGTAAATAGGGTGACGTGGTTCTTTGGGGAAATCAAAATGGCTCCAATTCCATGCCCTAATGTGTTAGAAGCACCATCAAACACTAAAGTCCATTTTTTTAATCAAATGATTCAGTCTCTTCAAATAAAGTCATTATGTCTTCATCGGAGAATTTGCACTGCATTGACTATAGGCCATTGAGCCAAATACTCTACTAGTGGACTTTCTTTGATAGCCTTCTATATAACGTACACCAAGTTGTAATTCAATCTACCCAAAAAGCCACAAACTTCTTTTTCTGTGCGTGGAGCCTACATTTCTTGTATTTCTTTTACTTTATCTAGGTCCACTTCTATCCCTTTTTGACTAATGAAAAACTGAAGTAACTTGCCTGATCTCACACCAAAAGTGCATTTAGTAGGGTTTAAATGGAGTCTGAACTTCCTCAATCGCACAAACAAATTTTGAAGGATAACAACATGGTCTTCTTCAGTCTAAGACTTTGCAATCATATCATCAACATAAACCTTTATGTCCTTATGCATCATGTCATGAAACAAAGTTACCATTGTTATTTGATAAGTTTCCCCAACATTCTTCAATCAAAATGGCATTATTTTATTGTAGAAAGTTCCCCATTGTGTGATGAATGTAGTTTTCTCTACAACCTCGAGAGCCATCTTGATTTGATTGTACCCTGAGAAACCTTCCATAAAGGAAAAAAAAGAATATTGAGCAGTGTTATCCACCAGGACATCAATATGAGGCAAAATGAAATCATCTTTAGGACTAGCTTTATTTAAATCGTGATAATCAACACACATTCGAACATTTCCATCCTTATTTGGAACTGGGACAATATTTGCATCCCATTGAGGATATCTTGCCACTACTAAGAAACCAGCGTCAAATTGTTTCTTGACCTCTTCTCTAATTTTAAGTGACATATCAGGCCTCACCTCCTCAATTTTTGTTTAATTGGAGCATATTCAGGCTTGAACGGTAACTTTTGTTCAACTATGTTAGTATCTAGCCCAGACATATCCTGATATGACCATACAAATACGTCCACATAGTCAAATAAAAGTTTAATCAACTTTTTCCGTTCACTTTCATAGATACACCCATTTTAATTTCCTTCTTATCATATTTAGTCCCCAAATTGATCACCTTACTAGGTTCTTGATGGGGCTTGATTATCTTAGCTTCATGTTCTATTAGCCTTTCAAGTTACGGGGGAGGCTCACAATCATCTTCGCAATCCTCATCATCATGATTAATTGATGGTTCAAATTTACAAGAATGGGTTCTCGTGTTGCTATTTTCAAAAGATTCATTTTCGATTTTGCATTATTTAAATTAAGAAGAAAAAAGAAAAAGAAAATATGAATAAAGATTGCCATTTCAAGAAAAAGGAAAAAAACAAAGAAGAATGATTTGAGAATTCCAAAATTCATTTATTGGTAATAAGTACTAGATTGAAATACATGTGCCCTTATTAGTTATCCTTAAAGCCTTGGGTAGAGCAAAAGGAATTGAAATACATAATTACTTTGAACATGAATTAACAAACATGGGAAACTCGATGATCATCTAATTGTTGAGACTTGTGTTTGGAGGACAAGAGTACATTAGTTTGAGGGTATCATCATCAAAATGATCTTCTTGCGCACAGCCACCTGTTCAGCATATATCATTCCAGTGCTTTGAAAGGTTTCTTGAATGTCACAAATAGGAATATTTTGTGAATTCGGTGCTCGGTTTTCCATATGAGCCATCATGCTTTCCCTTTTTCCTTTCACAACCCTTTCCTTATCGGCTTTGGTAGGTACATATCCCAACTCGTAACTATCATTCTTTTCTGGTAGTTGAAGCAATTTCACCAATTTAATAAAAACACCTCCTTCCATCATGACTTTGGTAAACTTCAATATTATGGTAGACACTTTTGGTTCCTTTAAGCGAGACCCTTCACCCATGAAGACAACATTTGCAATTTCTAACACTTGAAAAGAGGTCTCTATGGCGTCCTCTGCGTCTTCGGTGTAGCTCATAGAAGATAAATGGCTCACTATCATATCTTCTTTCCCAGATATTATTACTAGCTTATTCTTCACTATATACTTTAGCTTTTGATGGGTGGTGGATGCTACTGCTTCAGCAGCATGAATCCACGGTCTCCCTAAAAGGCAACACTACGATGGTTTAATATCCATCATTTGGAAGGTTATCCCAATGTAATGGGGTTCAATTTGAATCAGAAGGTCAATCTCACTAATAACTTGTTTCCTTGATCCATCAAATACTTTCACCACCATAGCACTAGGCTTCATACAGGCTACATCAACAAATAGTTTTGTGACCGTTGATTTCGGCATGACATTCAACGACAAACCATTGTCAACTAGCACTCATGCGAGAATATGATCATGACTCTTCGTAGGGATGTGTAGTGCTTTATTATACCCTGTCCCCTCAACTGGTAATTCACCATCACTAAAACTCAAACAACTACTAGCGGTGATGTTATCGACAACTCCATCAAACTGGTCGACAGTAATATCCTAAGTAACATGGAGCCTCATTTAAAACTTTCATCAGTGTCCTTCTATGTGCTTTAGAGTTAAATATCAAGCAAAGAACAAATATCTTGGAAGAAGTTTGATTTAACTGGTCCACTACCTTATATTCATTTTTCTGGATAAACTTCAAAAATTTGTTAGCACTTTCTTCAAGCACTGTCTTTTTGAGCTCTTCACACTTTTTTATGGAGCGTGAATCAAGATTAACTACATAGCTCAAGATAAATCACTTTCATAGGGGTTTTCACATGTTCTATATTCTTAATTGCACATTGGTCTACCCCATCTTGATGACATTGACAGAGGGACTTCCGTGTTCCGGCAAGGGATTACTCCCCACATTGGGTCTGTCTAGCTTGAAAGTAAGCCATTTTGGATCAATTAGTTCTTGCACTTTAGATTTTAGGGTTTGGAAATCTTCGATGGAATGCTCTATAGCTCCTGCATGGTATTCAAATTTGGAATTTGGGTTGTACCATTTTGGGAATGGTTGTTCTAGAGGTTTCATTGGTCTTAGGACTACCATTGAATTCTAGAGCAAGTGAGGCAACTGAAGGTGCAAACACGAGAAGGGGGGTTGAATTGTGTTTGACTTAACTTGAATACTTTTCCTGTTTTTATACTTTTAAAACAAAACTTGATGTATAATTAAAAACAAAGTTAGCAGCGGATAAAAGTAAAAATAAAACTCACAGTTTTTATACTGGTTCACGGTTAACGAGGCTACGTCCAGTCCCTTCTCCTTGAAGGATTTCACTAATTCAAACCTTGAATTACAACCTTACTACTGACCCTCCAAGTCAGTCTTCTCAAACATTCTAACAATCCTAGACTTCTTTGAGGAATGCAGCTCTTGTCTTCAGCCAATCTGACAATCCCAGATTGTAGAAGAAATCACAACCCTATAAATCTAAATTGCCAAGTAACCTGCTACCCCTTCTGACTCCCTCAGATTGTAGACTCTACTTCAACAACTTAGATTTAACACACAACACTATGAATCTAATTGCCAAGTAACCTGCTACCCCTACTGACTCCCTCAGCTTGTAGACTCTACTTCAAAAACTTAGATTTGACACAGTGGAACAAAAATAACAAGAGTACTTGCTTCTTGAAAGCTGAAACTCACAATTGAATTCTATGAAAATTTGGGTGTTTTCTTTTGGAAGTGTATGACTCTTTTGTGATTTTCAATAATGAGTATTCTGCCTTGAGCCTCCTTTTATAGATGCAGATTTGGGCCTCTTCCAATGCTTAAATTCGAGCTGAATCTTACTGGATTCTCTATTAAAATAACTTGACCAATTGGGATTCATATAAATAAAAAACATATCTTCAGATTTCCTTTCAACATAACTGGCCAATTAAATCAGTTAGTTCCTTCCCGGACCAACCTAATTGATATGATGTGATCCTCTGATTTCGGCTATCCCTGGACCACACTTCCTAACCCTCTGATCTTCTGATTTCGGCCATCTTGGATGCACACCTGATATGCTATAATCCCCTGAACTCGGCCTTTGCTGGACTGCACATCCTGTCCCTCTGATTTCGGCCAACACTGGGCCATGGTCTGATCTTCTGATCTGGACCATCACTGGACCAAATAATTCATTCTGAACCACTAATCTGGAAATCATCCCTCTGATCTGGACCAATTCTGGACTTGGTATGGATTAAACTGAAATTAAATCAGGATAAGTAATATTTCAGTCTGGACATTTTACCTTCGATTTTGGATCAGGTCTGGATCAATTCTGGAAATCATTTCTTCTGGTCTGGACTTAGTTTCATACCCTGAACCATGCTATCTTCTGTTCTGGGTCAAATCTGGATGGATTCTCTTGTTCTGGACTCATTAACTTATCTTCTGGTTGAGTCTGGAACAAGTCTGGGCTGTTTAAATTTCTCACTGCCAGACCATCTTCTGGTCAGAATAACTTCTGGAATAAATCTGATATTTGATTCCTCTTGGTTTGAACAAACTCTCCCTCTGGCAGGATTTCCTCTGGTATGGTCCAGGTCTTCTTCTGACATTGCTTCCTTCTGATCTGGGCAAGCAAAGATATATTCTGGTGATCCTAGAGTATCTTCTGATAATTCCAGGATGCATTCTGGATGCATCTTCTGCCTCTGCAAACTTCATTTTCTGGTTGTATTTAATGTAATAATTCAAGGTACAAAATAAGATTACATTGAGTCCTTTTGTAAACATCAAAATCCTAAGACTTAGAACCAACTTGGTTCCAACAGCAACAATTGGGTATATGTCATGGGAATCGGGTCAAAATGAGTTTTCTTCTTTTCTCGATCGGCTGGTAGTTTGTATTGATTTGGTCTTGGTTTTTGGTTCCATTGATTTTGTTGGGAAAACGTTTCAGGTGGGTGTTGGATAAGAGGTGGTTGATAATAAGGTGGGAGGTCGCAGTCACATATGGATAAGGAATGTTGGGAATTTGGGGTATCGGTGGCTGAAAATTTGGAGGTTGATAAGAATTCATGGATGGAGAATAGGAGACCCTTGGGTTTACCATTACAGCATTAACATTCCCTTCTTCTTTGTGAATCCCATCTGGGGTTTCTTCACACCACTCGCTCTACATATGATCTTGCCACTCCTAATCACACTCTCTACTCTTTCTCCTATGATGACCATGTCAAAGAAGTTTAATGACATACTTGCAATCATCCTATCATAAAAGAGCGAATATCCACAAACATACCAACCATTTCTCTTTTAGATAAAGGAAGATCTACTTGCATGCCACTTCTCTCCACCGTTGTGCGTATTCTTTGAATGTTTCATTGTTCTTTTTCGACAAATTTTGCAATTGCATTATGTCAAGGGCCATGTCAATATTGTACTTGTATTGTTTCAAGAAGGCATCAGCCGAGTCTTTCCACGAACAGATTCAATTTCACTCGAGATGCATATACCAACTTAATAATGCCCCACTCAAATTTTCTTGAAAAAATGAATGTGAAGTTTGTCATTATGAGCATGAGAAACCATTTTTCTACAATACATGGTCACATGATTTTAGGATATGTGGCACCTTTGTATTTTTCAAACTCAGGTACCTTGAATTTTGAAGGGATCACCACATTGGGAGCCAAACACATATCAAAAGCTTGGAGGCCATAAACATTATTCCCCTCAATTGCTTTTATTCGTTCTTCAAAAGCATGGAATTTTTCTTTCGATTATGTATCATCACCAATAAATTGAGGTTGTTCTAAATTTCTGTTAGCATCAAAATAGGGAACTTGGGGTGCACTAAATGGAGTATTTTCTGACGAGATAGTGTTTTGGGGTGGCACATAGCCTAGAGGAGATGAGATTTGTGGTTGGTTTAGGCTTTGGGAGTTGATAGTTGAGTGTTTTGGGTTGTTGTCCATGGGGTTGATAACTAAGGGTGAAGTATAACCAGGTGGGAGATCATACATAGGAAATTGCATAGCTGTGGTACGAATGTTGGGTAGTTGGGGTAAAACTTGGTGGATGAGAAGGGTTGGTTTGGTGCTTTTCATTTAAAGTTAGAGAATTCCCATATGTATTCTCCTTCCTTGCCAAAGCCAATATAGCCTCTAGGATTTAATCAACCTTGTCCTTCAATTGGCTATCATTCACTGTCATCACTTCTTGGTTTTGCTCAAGTTCATCAATGATTTTGGAGTTTGCGTCAGTTTGATAAGGGTAGGGGAAACAACTTTATTGATTTTTTCTTCTGAAAGATCATTTGATGCTAGTGAAACAATGAAGATTTATATGCATGCATATGGGTATTAGAGAACCATTGATTTCATAACCTAGGCACAAGCATCTTCTCTGGATCATGCATTAAAACCAAAACCATACGTAGCGAAAACTCAAAACAAACTTGTTTATTGATAATTAAAAGGGAACAAGTGCAACATTTTTCTCTATATTTGAAATACATTGTTTCTATTGCTCTTGGTGAATTAAACAATTCATTGCTTCTATCAAACTATTACAATGTTGAATGAAAGTAATAATTTTAGTTCGTGTGGTGGATGGAACTATGCTTGCTTATGCTTTCTTGAGGAGTACGGGGACCCTTTCGAAGGCTTGGTTGGCTAAGAAAGTGAGCCTTTCACAACGATCCATCCATATTATCCCTTCTTACAGTGGCAGAGCTCATTGGGATATTGGGTGGCCACGACCACCCCAAACTTCCCAATAATCCTTAAAAAAAAATACTACAAAATTACTATTTTGATTTTATTTATAAGAAACTTATAATTTGGTCAACAAAAATTGATCTATTCCATACACTTTATTGACCAAATCAGGGTCGATCTTTAACCCTATGCAAATTCTCTTTATCTTCTCCCTATATTTGTGTGGATGAGTATAAAATGTTGGTCTCAAAGTCAAAGGTAGAACTGAAGAAAAAAATATTTATGTTAAAAAAAATTGAAAAACGAATAATTATTAATTGTGACAAGGTTGTGAAAATTAAATTATATAAGTCTATAGGATAATTGTGGTTTGTGTGGTTTGGTATATGTTAATCGGTTACATATGTTAATAGATATGCTAATTAATATAAATATTGTGTTGTATGTTGCTGTAATTTTGGGATATATAATCGGTGTATTTTATGAGTAGAATTATTTTTATGAGTTGAATTGTGGTTGTTAGGTTATTGTTGTCGAGATGTATGTTTGAGTCTAATATGTGAAGGTGACATGCTGTTTGTGCATCTCTTCTTGTTACACGAATTAACCTAACCAAGTGACATGCATCATGTAGATTGCATCATATAGATTGGTACGTGTAGATGGACTCTAATTTATTTTACTAATTTTTTTAATTATTAAAATTGTTTGTTTTTTATTAGGCTCAATTAAAATTAGAACAGGTCCTCTAAAATCTTTAAGACGACTTTGGACCAAATACATCAATTTTTGTAAACCACATTATATTCCAGATGTCTATTATAAAAAAATTGGAGGGAATTATTTATAAAAAAAATACAAAACAACTACTATAATTACAAAATAAAATAAAATGTCCAACCTAAATTCCAACTAATTTCTAATTATTAAAAATGTCAATCAAAATTTGATCTACTATCTCTCTCCAATACATTTTTATAAATTGACAACTTAAAATTCTTATATGCAATATAATATTATACTTTTTATTTATCCATTAAATTTTTAAATATTTGGCCACTCCAATGTTTCAGTTTAAGATCTGCCACTGCTTTGTTGTCCAAGCATCTCTATTGCTTCCACTTGATCCATCATTCGAATCCTTAACATATTCTCCTCTTCTTGTTCCTTCAACCATGCATCTTGGTACATGGCAATCGCTTATTCTCTTTCATACTTTTCTTCTTCTATCCTTGTCTTATATTCTACTACCACTCTCTCCAACTGCTGTTTCAAATCTTTCATTTGTCTTTTTTCGTTTCTCTCACCGATTTCAGAATCTTCTCAAACATAAAGACTCGTTAGAGGCCCTTAAATTGCTTTGGAGCTTGAACCTACGATCTTCTTCCAACTTTGCCCTCTTATTTGATCTTTCAAGGGAAATTGTCTTTTGCTCATTTTCCAACTGGGTAGTCTCATATGCTTGACGGACTACCATCAATTCTTCTCGCAAATTCTTCTTTCGCCTCTAGGATTGATGCTTGCAACCTGTCAATATTTTCACTAACAATAGTAGTTGCGTTGGCGTTTCATCGGCTACCTCAAATATACAACGAAAAGGTAGCTTAATCTCTTGGACCCTATTCTCGACCCACCGTTGATAGTAATCTTCTGCACCACAACTTTTCTGATTATGATATCCCAAGAGTGACGTACTATACTCAAATCTTCAATGTTTTATGGGCCCATGTCATAAAGAATAAAATGGGTTATTATTTTTGGGGCTAGTTCTCCTATGATGGGTGTGACACCCTAAACCCCAAAATAACATATAAAATAATTTGTACTAGATTTTATTTTATTTAATTCGCAGCGGATAAAGAAAATGTTTTCAAGAAAATAAGAATTTTTATAACTAATTTATGATATCACGTTCCTCTAAATACACACGTAAAAATTTAACTTTATTCCTTAATTAAAACAATGCAATCTCAATGAACTTGACTTAACTATAATTTCTTAATTTAATTCCAAAAACTTACTAGTACTTATAAGGTTTTCATACAAAAGGTATTTTCTAATTAAACAAGTGAAAGTGAAATATAAGTTACAACCCTTAATTCCCGGTATCACCTATCAGAACGGAGTTTCTCCCAAATTTGAACTTCAAGATTCATTAACCTGTAATAACTGCGATTTCGCAAACGCAGGGCCAAGCCAGACGAACACAAACAACGAAGGAGGTGAGTTTTGAAATCATGTTTATAGTATAATATAAGTAAGAAGAACACGCAATCAATCATAATAAACCGTATCATTATACAAACACTCTTCAAGAAAAGAAACATCACATTATAAAGTCAAAATCACTAACGAGAAACCAATATATTTCACTATAACATCAAATCATCTAAAAGAAATTATTATCGCACACGGTACATATTAATCACAACAAAACAATCACAAGAAGATGCAATGCTATGCATGAGCTTAGACTTTACTTCACAATGTGGTACCATTCTAACTCTGAAGTACTTGGTTAGGAGACTTGATACTATGCCACCATCCCGGTGGACGGACAATTCAAATTGGCCCTGTCCTCATAGATCCGCTCAACTCAACCCGAGACACATATACGCGACAGTCGAGGTAAACGTGTGTTGCGTGGTAGCTCCCGACATTTGGAGTGCTACCTCCAAGTCACCTAGGAATTCCCCACCCGAATACCTCCAAGGTCTAACAATCTAGCCTTAAGGCTCAATAGTAGACCGCCACGATCAGGCTCAATTCAATTGTACTTCCCCGGAATCACTAGGCTTGTCAGGCCCTACCTATATGATGACAAAATAATCTCCACTTCAAAAATTCTCAATATTTATTTTCTCCCCTCGTTGGCCTATGATACTCCATTAAGACCATCGTCTCAAACACAAATTGTAATCATCACTATTTCATCAATTATGGGGTTACTTCAGTATCCTCATCACAAGTTTATAACATCATTATTATTAATCATACATCATTATCATCACATAAACTCATCACAATGCATCCATATTTTATTATCACATCACAAAACTCATCTAATCAAACATACATAAAATTCATTCGACATCCAATATCACGATAATATCAAATATCACACATTTAACGAAAATAAATCAAATATCACGATAATATCAAATAACACACATTTAACTAAATTAAATCAAGCAAAACCTTATCAATGTTCCTATTCCAAATTTTAATCTCACAATTTCCATATCTCACATTAATCAATTTATCACTCAAAGGGCTACTGCTGTACGTAGAAAGCCCCGAATGAATCGTTGGGAAATACGGTTTTCCCGTTCATCTCACAATATATTATACTCATGAATTCAAACGCTCTCTCACCCCTTACCTTAGTTAGACGCTTTCTGTAATAACAGAAATCAATGGATGTTTTCAACAGCAACCGTAGACGACGTACAGCGAGCGAATCCAAATAAACGGCGAATTCACAAAATCTCTGAGACGTGACTGATAAATTATGCGGAGCATAAAAATCATTGTTAAATAATTAATAATAATTTTTGGAGCAAAAATAGAGTCAAAACGACGAGAAAAAAACTACAGAAAAAGTCTCACCGACTCGTCGGAGCGCCGGAAGGGTCTGACGTCAACTTCACCGAAAAATGCAAACGAGTAGTGCTTCTTGAAGGTTTCGACGAGAGGAACCCAAAAACGATGTCAGTTTTTTGATACGACGAACGTGTTGATCGGAATCGGCCAAAAACAGCTCACCCAAGAAAAATAGCGCAGCTGTTTCTGATGAAACGGAGCCACGATTGATAAAATTGATGCAAAAAATGGATTCAGTGGCCGATTTTGTGTTGGATAGAAGTTGGGATCGGTTCAAATGGCAAAGAATTGATGGGATGAATTTGAGAGGAAGAGGATGTTGTGGTTTCTTATCTGCGCCGCTGCTTCCTTTCTTTTCTTCTTCTGCTTTCGATTTCTGTCTTCTCTTCTTTCTCCGTGTTTCAAGTCATCTTCTTTCTTTAATTATTATTATTATTATTATTTTAAAATAAAATCAACAACTATCAAAACCAATTTTTATTAATATTTAAAAAAAACACAATTTAATTCATAAAATATTACTAATATTTTAAAACTAATAGTATATAAAATAAAGTAATTAATCTTTTAAAATACATTAATAACCAAAATTATCATATTCCAAATAAGCACTATAATAATACTTATTTTTCCAAATGCTCAAATTAAAATATTACCATCATTAGTGAATAGTCGAAATTATAAAATAAATAAATATAACATCTACATTTTATATTAATTACTAAATCATAATAGATATATATAAAATCACAACGTCATAACAAGTATATAAAAATAAAGTAAATCAAACACAATATCACTACTATCCCAAGTTAATTATATATAAAATAAATAACTAAAAATAGAAAATAGTTCTAAATAATTGAAATATAAAATCGCATGAAATCTTATTCTTTAAAATATTACACTAAAATACAATTACTTTTAGAAAAACATATAAAATAATAAAATAAAATATTTATTATTTATATCACTCATTTAATATAATATAATATTTATCAAACTAACACGTCATAGAAAACATCCATATTAGGAAATTAATCACAAAATCTATCAACATATATTCTAAAATAATATTAATATCAAATTAATTATTTAAAATCTTATTTCATTAATAAAATAGTTTATTATAAAAATTGGGGTGTTACAATGGGATACCCAAGTTGTCTCAAGACCAATATTACGTTATATTTTACGCAACCTCTAGTCCCCATAAGTGGCACATTGGGGAAGGTTCCAATCGCCATCTCGCATACTATCGAACTATTTTTTCATTAAGAATTACCAATCTCTGAGCCCATTCTTGATTATTCTTTATGTCAACATAATAATTCTTGAAATCATTTATAGGACAACACTTTTGGAACCTACTATCAAACATATGATTCACCAATAAGATGTACAAAACAGGTAGACAACACAAAACACCCTTGCCTTTTTTTCTCATGACAATAGTTCAGTGTATAATACAGATAAGAGACGATGGTTGTTGTAGGATTTTCTCCTCTATTCTTCAAAGCTAGCAAGACACTGATTACTGCCAAATCTATAATTTCTTCATAACATAGGAATAGAACAACCCTATAGATGTTAAAATCTAACACCTCCATTAAAGTACCCCAATGTTGGGCTTTCGCTAAATGATGTGCTCTTTCCTCAAAAAACTTCTTAGAAAATAAGAAGTCACTGCTTTGGAGTAGCCTAAATTGGTTCAAACTGTTCCAAAGTAGGCGCAAGTTGGAAATCTTGAAAGGTGCAACATCTCAATGGAGTGTAGTAGAACTGAACCAATGCAGTGACAACCCATCTAATAAATGATGGATCTTTCTATATTTCTTAGTAAAGGTTAATCAATGATTAAGCCCCTACAAGCTATGAAGTCCTTTTAAATTGTCAACTTGAGGCTTTTTGGCCTTCACATTCAGAGTTTTCTTTAGTATTAGGGTTCTGGTTTCATTTTTGGATCCCATTTTCAATCCACAACCTAGCTTAGAATTCAATGGTTATGTAATGGACCTGCATAAAAATGAATGACTATGAATATTTTATGATATGGTGTTTCTTGAAAATAATTTTTAGTGCATGAAGGGAATGCATGGTGTTATAAAAACATTTAATTTTTAATGTTAATGATGAAAGCTATTTGCATGGATGCATCAAAATTAAAATTGAGAGGTATACTATGAAAAACAATTCTACCATTTAAAAGCAAGAAGGCTAGGACATGACTTAGGTGCATTATATTCATGGGTGGGTTCTACAATCCTAAAAGTCATTTGTCTCTAGAGCCAAGTACTCATATTGAAATAGCGCTACAAATAGGAAGTACATCCAAAACGTAAGTATTCCTAATGGAGTCACACTCTAGACGAGATCTTCGCAATAAACAAATAGGATGTACATCTAGAATAATTACCATTAAACTTCTAACTAAACTTAAGCTTCACTCAAACCCGGTACAGGGTCTCACTCATAAGTGTGCGTATAAATGAATGTGTAGTGTGTGGAGAGAATCACAATCCAATAAATGATATAAAATACTCAACACACATATAGAAATATATAAAGATAATGAGTACAAAAAAATAACTAATAAACAATAAAGGCAAAAGGTGAAAAAAATGAAAGTAGAAATAAATATAGAAGATGTAAAAAATATTGCACAATTAATTATGTTAGGCTTGACTCTCTAAGGATGCCAGTGGAATCGCAGCTATTGCGACCTAAAATTTCAAGTGTTCCTCGAATTCAATGGAGTCGCCACCAAAGTTTATTTTAAAATAAGAAAAACATTGGGAAACCCTTAAAAATAGAAAAAAATGGTCTTTGAAACTAAATTTTGAGTTTGGGAGTCAATTATGCGTAGGGAAGATATTAATACCCTACAACATTTTTAAAATACGGTTACCTATAATTAACTGTGCGCGATTTATGTTTACTTAAATATATTGATTTCTCCTTTTTAAGATACAAATATAATCCTTTTTATGAAAAGAATCTAGAGATAAAAGTGTATTTAAAATATAGAGGAAAAAAAAGTAATTTATTTGTTATTATGTTTTACAAGAGTGCGATGTTGCTCCTACGTATCTCCCGATGCGATGGAGAAATCAAAACTACGTAGTGCTTGGGTAGAAAATGCAGATGTGTTGATTGCTTTTAAAGAAAATACGTTTGGTTACAATAAAATGATTTGATAAAAAGAAATTGTTTATTTAACGAAAGAAAAGAAAACCTAGAGTATGAAAATTAATTTTGATGAGAATGTTTGGTTATTTATTTGGATTTGGTTTAGAAAATTTAATATCACCAATTTGTCACAACTCAAGCATCTTAAACTATCACTGACATGGTGTCGCATCTCAGTCAGTCTTATTTTATTAAAAGGATAATTATTATTAAGAGCTTAAGATCATCAAGTTGTCGTAACTCAGACTTCTTAAAACTTAGCTTGACAAAATATAACATTTCAACCAATCTTTTTAGTCACATTGATTTTGAATAACATGGATTTTCATTTTATTAAAGATGATAATGATAAACCTAAAAATGAATTTTAAATGCCTATAAATTCATTAGTGGATGATGTTGGTTGTACTTAGCCCATAATTTAATAAAAGAATAAAATGACAATTATTATAACAAAAAAGAATAAAACTGAAAGAATTCAATAAAACTTTTAACAAAACTAAATGCTTATTTATGGTAAAAAAAATTCAAATTAAAGGTATAACACTAAAAAAAACCATAAAATTGTTACAGAGATGAATTTAGAAATAGTTAGCACACAACTTGAATATTTGTTATACTCCTTGATATGCTTTGATTGTATTTTGCTTTTATTTTGAATTGTTGTATTCTTCCTTAACTCATTCCGTGCTTCATTTATCTTTCTAACAAAAACTCTCACTAGTTTTAAAAAATTAAAACTGAAAACTCTAAAATTGCCCCCTCTCCTAGTTTGAACTTGTTCTCAATTTATAGACTAAAATGATTAATCTTTGTATCCATGGGATAGACTTGAGTTCTGGGTTATTGCTTATTTTTGAAGAAAAATTGGATTTTCTAAGCTAAGTTTGAAAAAAAAAAAGGATACGCTTTTTAATTGCTTGTATACATGGTAAATGTTGTAGCCATTTTAGGAAAAAAGTGAAAAAGCAAAAAGAGCTAAAAAAAGGGTTCGAAAGATGGCGTCCACACAAGAAAAATATTGCAGCTGTAAAGGTGAAAAACAAGGAGGTTGAAAAGATGGAAAGAAGTGCTAATGCTGCAAAACAAAATAAATAAATAAATAAATAAATAAAAGAGACAACCAGAACTAGAGGGAACTAGAGGCAGAACCATAACTAGAACTAGAGGCAGAACCAGAACCAGAGGCATAACTAGAGGATATCACCAGAGGATACGACTGAAGGATACAAACAGAGGATATGACCAAAGGATACCACTAGATGTAGAAAAAAAACCAAAGGCAGAACCAGAATCAGAACCAAAACCAGAACCAGAACCAGAGGGAACTAGAACAAGAACCAGAACTAGAGGATACGACTAGAGGATACCACCCGATGCAGAAACAGAACCATAACCAGAGGCAGAAACAAAACCAGAACCAGAGGCAGAAACAAAACCCTTTTTTAGGAAATTAGTAATTATGACAAATATTAAAATTAAACATATGACTTATTTTTTAAAAAATTTAATTGATCGAATTAAATTGAGGTACTACAAAAACTTTGCAAGTCACATATCTACATTTTCTTTCCTAACCAATGTTTTCTCAAAAAACAACAACTCATGAAAACTAAATCTTTCGAGCACAACATTATTAAAACTCATGGATGTACAAAATCTATTCACAACAAAGTTTAACAAAGATCTTTCGTAAAACGTATACTCACTTGAAATTATCTTCTAAATTATAAAACTGTTATTTTTCTTCAGTAACGTAATCAATCAAACTCATTTTACCCCCTATAATAACAAAAAAAAACCATAAACCTTAACTATAATCAATTAACTTTCAATACAACATTACTTTGTTTCAAAAAAAATTCTAAATTTTTTTCCACGAATATTTTTGTTTTCTTTTTCCTTTCCTTGAAGTTTTGAACTTCAACAATCATAAATATTTTTGGAATCTTCTCCACCACTAACTCGTTGTCAATGGTCTTAAATTCTTTTTTGAGACACAAGGAATTAATTACCTAAATATAGAATTTTGAACATTTTTCCTCAACATTACATAGAGGAGGAAGCCACGACCACCTCAAAATTGTTTTTCTTCTGTAAAAATAGATATATCTACAATAATATTTATTTATAACATATGATATATGAAGGTGCAAACACGAGAAGGGGGGTTGAATTGTGTTTGACTAACCTGAATACTTTTTCGGTTTTTGCAGTTTTATAACAAAACCTGATGTATGAATCAAACAGAGTTAGCAGCGGATATAAAGTAAAAATAAAACATAGAATTTTATACTGGTTCACCGTTAACGAGGCTACGTCCAGTCCCTTCACTTTGAAGGATTTCACTAATTCAAAACCTTGAATTACAACAATGCCACTGACCCTCCAAGTCAGTCTTCTCAAACAGTCTAACAATCATATACTTTTGAGGAATATAGCACCTTGACTTCTCAAGTCAAGTCTTCTCCTACCAATCTGACAACCCCAGATTGTAGAAGGAATTACAACACCTTGAATCTAATTGCTAAGTAATCTGCTACCCCTTCTGACTCCCTCAGATTGTAGACTCTACTTCAACAACTTAGATCTAACACAAGGGAAAGAAAAAACACGAGTGCTTGCTTTTGGAAAGCTGAAACTCACAATTAACCTCACTTAAAACTCGAGTGTTTGCTTTTGGAAGTGTATGACTCTTTTGTGATTTTCGATGCTGAGTCTTCAGTCTTGAGCCTCCTTTTATAGATGTGAATTAGGGTCTCTGCCAAGCTTAAATTCGAGCTGAATCTTGCTGGATTCTCTTGCAAAAATACTTTGACCAATCGGGTTTCATTTAAATAAAAAAACATATCTTTTTAGCTCCAGATTTGCTTTCAAAAATAACTTGGGCCAATCCTGTCTTTAATTAATTCTGGATCAAATCTTTCTTCCCGCCAATAGCTTCTGAACTCCTATACGACTTCAATTTATTTTTGTATCAAATCCTTTTAATACTTTGATCAAATTTAATCAAGTCTCCACTGATTATCATCATGATTAAATCTGGACCGTTTGATCTTCTAATCTCGTCCACATCTGGACCATACAATCTGATCTGCTGTGATCCTCTGATATCGGGTAACACTGGACCACACTTTCTGATCTTCTGATCTCGACCACTTTGGACTTTCAATCTAATCTGCTGTGATCCTCTGATCTCGGCCAACACTGGGCTATATGGTCTGATCTTCTGATCTTGGCCAATACTGGTCCATGATGCTTAAATCTGGACCATTGATTTGAACATCTTCCCTCTGATTTGGACCTATTCTGAACTGGGTCTGGATTGAACTGAAATTAACTCTGGACAAAGGATATTTAATTCTGGACATTTACCTCTTGATCTGGATCAGGTCTGGATTAAATCTGGACATCATTTCTTCTGGTTCGGACTTAGTTTCATACTATGAACCATGCTATCTTCTGGTTTGGGCCAAATCTGGATTCAATCTCTTGTTCTGGACCAATTAATTCATGCTCTGATTAAGTCTGGATCAAGTCTGGACTGTTTATCATTTCACTGCCAAGCTATCTTTTGGTCAGAATAAATTCTAGACTAAGTCTGACTTATGATACCTTCTGGTCTAGACCAAGTCTCCCTCTGGCAGGCTTCCTTCTGGTCTTGTCCAGGTCTCCTTCTAGACTATGCTTCCTTTTGATCTGGGCCAGGAAAGATATCCTTTGGTGGTGTTTTGACATCCTAATGTATCCTCTGGTGACTTCAGGATGCATCCTCTGGTACCTTCTGGATGCATTATCTGGTATCTTCTGGAGGTGTATCCTTTGGTCTGATTTTATCCTCTAGTAACTCATCTTCTGCCTCTGGTGATTTCATCTTCTGCCTCTGGTACCTTCATCTTTTGGTGGCATTTAATATAATAATTCTAAGTACAAAATAAGATTACATGGAGTGCTTTTGTAAACATCAAAATCCTAAGTACTTAGAACCAACTTATTTCCAACAATATATATAACTAATGTCTCACTAACAATGTAAATTTGAGGAGTGGTTTAGTGATTATGGAAACTTTTATAAACCTTATGTACCTTAAGTTTCCTCCGAAGCTCTAATTTCACAACTTGAGTTTAAAAGAGGTTCACCACTTTGGTTTCAAATACATTAACTTTCAATATAACTAATTCAAACATACTCACAACAAATTTCTTACTTTATCAATTCAAACTTTTTAGTGAAATTTTCTATCATCAATTCAACCTCATTTATTTAAAAACAACTCACGAAGTAACTCATACATGTCCACAAAATCATTTTTTCACCTTTTTACACATAAGATTCGGCCTCCTAAAAATATTTGGAGGTTTGCTTTAATTTCTTGTTATTCAAGTCACTAACACTACTAATTTCATCTTTCACAAAGCACTTTGTAAAATTTCACATTTTCATTTTTGCTTCCTAACTCTTACCATTTTTTATTTGCAATGGAAAGAGTTGTAAAGTATTTTTCTCTCTTCAATATAAACATCAATAACAATAATAAGTAAAATAAATTCTTAAAACTCAGAAAAATCAATTTCCCTCGATACATATGTGATCATGGGTAAGGAGATGAAAGGGAGGAAATGACTACCTCAAGTTGTGATTCTTGGTTCTTTGTATTTCTCTCTAGCAATGGAGCAGGTTTGGTGTTGGAAGTTTTGATAAAGGAGGCTCTGAAATTGCTCAATCAATAAAAAAATTTAGTGTTTGGAGAAGATGATAAAGACGTGGGAAAAAATGAATAGAGAGTGTGGTGAAGAGAGAAATTCAATTTCTTTTTCTTTAATTCAATCTACTATCTCAATTCCAAATTAATCTCAAATTAATTCTAACTTTAAAAATATTACTCACTTAAACTAAATCATAAACTCTAATAATAATTCTTTAGAATATTTACTAACACCACACTCGGTAATACCTACTCCTCATTTAAGTACTATGTTAGTTTCCTCTGACTAACGATACGTTCAATTATTAGAAATAGTTACATACAACTGGTATCAATAATTATTTTAACGATGAAATAAATTCAATTATTAAAATAATTAAATTTAATTTCTTTAACTCAGAAAAGTATTACTCAATCATATATCTAGTCTCAAACTGCCCAAGAACTTGAATAAGAAATTTCATTGAAATAAGATGTGTTTTAAAATTTAAAAGCAGCATTTAGTACCTTTATACATGGATTAAATCAATGATATTTTTAGTCTCAAATTCATACTATTTTTACACATGAGTTAAATAAAAGTATTCCATTCACGAAAATATGGTTTTAGTACTTTTTTTTCATAAATAAAAGAAAACTCACCGACTCAATACCACATTTTTAGTACAAAGCATAATTAAAAATAACTTAAATAATTCTTTGGGTCTTACAATGACCCCCGAACACAATCTCCGACCACCACCACCGTTGACTATCCACTATCTACCACCATCTTCGAACATCCACTGACCACTACCATCCTTGACCAGTGCCAACACTGACTGCCAACACCGACCACCATACTCAATCAGTCCACCAACCACCTATCTCCCACTACCATCCTTGACCACCGCCACCACCAATCACTCATCTCCCATCATTGTCCACCACTATGACGACTGCGGTCACACATTGACTACTACGTTTGACTGCCTCTTTTAAAAATCATTACAACCACCGTCAATGACTGATCACCACATTGATAACCACCTTATACAATTATTACTTTCAACCACTATTACTAATATAGTTATAATTAAATTGATTATAATTTTATAATATTTGAATCATTTTAAATAAATTAAAATTATAATATAATTTCAAAAAAATTAATTTGAATTATTTTTATGTGTTAATATTTTTTATATTTGGTGAATTTGTAATAGATAGAGTAATGAGAGTGGAAAATTAAACTATCTCAGAGTAACCCGTCTTGACATTTCCTTCGTTTTAAGTATGGTAAGCCAGTTCTTAAATTCTCCTTGCCAAGAACATATGGATGTTGTAATCTGGATTCTTAAATACATCAAAAGTGCACATGGAAAAGGTATCGTTTATGAAGATAGAAGACATACTCAAATAGTTGGTTACTCATATGCTGATTGGGCAGACTCACATTGATAGACGATCCACTTCTGGGTATTGTGTACCTGTCGGAGGAAATTTAATATCTTGGAAGAGTATGAAACAAAATGTTGTTGCAAGATCCAACGTTGAGGCAGAATATAGGGTCATGGCACTAGTAACATGTGAGCTCTCATATGGTTGAAATAGTTACTAAAAGAACTTTAATTTGAGGAGGCTAGCTCAATTACACTAATATGTGATAATCAAGTTGCATTGCACATTGTTTAAATCCTGCTTTTCATGAGAGGAACAAACATATTGAGATAGACTGCCATTTTGTTAGAGAAAATATCAAATTGAGTGACATCATCAATAGCTTTGTCAGTTCCAATGATCAGTTGGCAGATGTTTTTACAAAGTCATTATGAGGTCCTAAAATTAGTTATATATGTAGCAAGCTTGGTGCATTTGATTTATATGCTTCAGCTTGAGGGGGAGTGTTAAAAAATAAAATAACATCATGTAAATAAATATATGTATGTATTCCTATCATTATGTGTATTTATTGCTCATAGTTTATATAAAGAACTTTCGTTGTGTAGTTGAAACACACGGGTTATTTAAAATGTCTCTTAATATTCTCTTCTCATTCAACAAAGGCGATCTATAAAATTTATACGAGTAATGTGTTATAGGGAGTCTGTAACAACTCTTGTGACTCCTTTGGAATCATAGGCTCTTGACTTCTCAAGATTAATCTTTTATCCCGAAAAAGAACAAAAGTTATTTAAGATGTTAGCAATAAATTCGATTGGTGTTGTCTTTGCCTTGGCAAACAATAACACATCATCTACAAATAAGAGATGTGATAGAAAATTCCTATGAGATGTGAGCTAGAGAGGCTGCCAATCTCCATCATGCACGACTTGTGTAAAAATGGAAAGTCCTTTGAGAGGTTGAAAATGCTTTTTTCTACTACTACTCCATAACAACGACATTGAGGTGGTAGATATACTACTCATGATCAATGAAATGAAGGTAGGAGGAAACCCAAAATAGTCAAGAGTACCACAGAGGAAATTCCAATCAACTCTATCATACACCTTTTCCATGTCAAGTTTATAACTAACGTCTCTAGATTTCCTAAATGTACATCGCATAAGCAATCGTTGTTGTGATGTCTTCAGAACCTCCTATTCTCCAATTTGTCGCAAAAAAATGCTACCTTCACCATCTCATATCACAGCTTCAAGCCCCCCACTCTTTGTTATAGGTAAGTGTTGTTGTTGCACCACAAATCGCTTTTACCCAATTCTTTTAATGGTTTTTTTCCACTTTACATGTCAAAACATCATCATCAACATGCTTTAAATTGTATAATATCTAGTTTTCAAATCTCATATTCATGCTATTTGTGAAATTAATGCTAAGGGGTGACCCAAACCGAACATGAGTTTCCCAAATGCACTCTTCAAAACTATGACCTATAGTTTCAGAGTGGGTTACGTATCTCAGACAAAAAGTAGGCAATTAACTCTTCTGTTGTTCAGCTCCACACGAACTACAAGTGACTCTTAAGGGTTCCTCCAAATAATGTCTTGTTGACGTGTAAACGTTTTTATCTTCCAAATCATGTTTTAAACTTTGTTGTTTATTTTGTTCTAGAGGTACTAGCTTGATTTCTTTGTGTTGGTGAATAAAATGATAGCCCGTCATCACACTATATTCCCCATCTTTTGTTCCTATCCACATGATTTGATCTTCCTCCTCCCCAATAATAATTGGAAATTTTTTGATCCAGTCCCCTTCAAAAGGGAGAAATATAACATCAATAAGGTTGTACTTCAAGCATTGATTAGCCTCATAAGATAGGTCCCTAACCCAAGACACATTAGTATCCAATGGCCTCCAATTTAGGATTTTAAACTCGTTTTAATAAGGCAACCAATTTTCCTCCCAAATTTTTATATTCCTCCCATTACCCAATCTTCAACTCTCATCTTTACAAATTTGCTCACTTGTTGAATGCCACACCAAATCTAGCTAGGTGTATGGCCAACAAAGGCATGTAAAATATCATTGTAGGGAAGTATTGTGCTTTAAAAAATTTGCTACCAAAGAAGCAGGATTAGTCAAGATTCTTCAAACTTGTTTGGCTAAAAAGGCTTCCCCCCTCTTTCTTAGCTTCACATATGATTTCCAACTTTTTGCAGTGGATTCTTTTATCTCCTACGAACAATTAATGGTATATGAAGGTATAGCTTGTGCAACAACCTTAATTAGAATTCTTCCTCTAGTACAAGAAAGGCTTTTTTCTTTCCAATTCTTTAGCTTTCTACATATCTTCTCATAATTGAACATATCAATCTCATATTTTGATTTCCCACAAAAGTTGGTAGCCCCAAGTACATGTCAATTCTGATTGTTATGTTGACATGTGATAGTGTTTAAGCAAGTGTACTGAATCGTTGCAAGTAATAATTAAAATGATAGTACCGAGTGTCAAACTCAAGGATTGCGTTTTACTATCGAATTGTGTTTAATTTCTAAAATTGAACAAAAAAATTTCAAGTTGATTGAAGTAATATTTGAAACTAACAAGAGTAATAGAATTGAAATTTTATGATAATAAAAATGTTAGGAATGAGTTTCACTTCGAATCCAACCTTGGTTTCTAATTTGATCCTAGTTACTAAATTCCTTTATTGAACTGTTATTGAATTCTCTTTGTTATTCTTGCTCTAATGTCTTAGTGACATAACCTTTAATTTTAACCCCTTATTCCTTAGTAGATTTAAGATTAGAATTAAGTTTTACAGTACAAGAATTCTCTTATTAAACTACTGCATCTGCAAATAATTCAATTGGTTTCATAACCTACATCTATCCATATACTACAATATCATGAATTTCTCATCTCAAGCTTTCGTAAAGTCCACTGCGTTTCAAAATATGAATCGTAAAACAGTTTAAAGTTGATCACACAATAAAAAACATTAAGCATAAAAACGAGAAAAATAATTAAATAAACTCATTCATATAACTAAAAATCAAATCAAATAAATAAGGTTTTCATCTTATTTCACTCATTTGTAACAAATAGGATTTAGTTACTCATGACATAGATACAAAAGATAAATATTATAGAAGAATTACAAGAAAGATTCATGAATGATTCTTGAAAAAACTCCTTCAATGGTGTTAGAAACAACCGTCTTTGAGTTTCTCTGCTATGGCATAGGTCTCCAAACTTTCCAATAGCCAAAAAGATACCTAGAAAGTGAGAAAACACGTTTTTATGCATTCGACAGCGCACCACGCGCCCCAGATGCAACATTTGCGCTCCAGGCGCGCCTGGATGGATTTAGGAATGCCGAAATGCAGCCCATATAATTTTGCTTGTTGGACAAAACTCAATCGAGTCCAGTTCCTTTATTTATAGTTTTAATAATAATAATAATAATAATAAGTTTTTTGAAAAATTAAAATTTATTCAAAAGGCAACTAGCATAAAGTTATGTCAAGTAAGCCACAAGGTTACAATGTTCTTTAAACAATTGAAAGGCAACTGTTACGCAACTATTGTCGCATAACAACATCACATTAGTAGCCCATCAACTTAACAGTACCCCTTACACAATACATAAAAGCACACCCTCCAAAAAATATATATTCCAAATATTTAGTCATTTTTCACCCTTTTACTTCTAGACCATTGTTCAAAACTAAAGGTAGAACCTTTAACCTTTAATTATGGACTTCATCACACTCCATAGGCGAAATTCCTGCCACCTAAGCACACTATCCAAAATCTCAGAGAACACTTGACATTCAAGAAAAAGGCGTCTTAGTGATTCTTCATACACACCAGCACATAGAGCCCCTCCAACCCCCGCATTTTCCTTTTTTAATTAAGTTATCCTTTGTAGGTAATTTATTTTGAATCATTCTCCAACGCAATATAGTCAATGCACCTATCTAGAAATCTTCATTCCATTGAAAAAGTTTTCTCCTCCAACACCAGCACCACGCCATGCTCTCACCTCACCACCTTATCAATATTACTTTCTTGAAAATATTATTTGTAGACACTCTCCCCCCATCCAATGGTCACACCAAAATGAAGTTTTCTTTCCATTCCCAACTTGTCTCTGAAGTCTACTAAGTAACGACTCTCTCTTCTTCTCGTCCTATTTTCATCAAGTCGTGCCAACATATGGTTTTTTATTCAGTTTTTACCCTATTTGAGGATCTATAGCTGAGGATTTTTCCCCATTGACATGGAGACGAGAATGAAAATCTGACAGATTAAAGTTTGGAGATGGAAACATGAATTATTCTCCTCGCCCATAAGGTCCCAGTTCTCGAGAATATTGCTATAATATTCTTTTCATCAATTTACAAATGAGTTACAAATACAATATTTTTGGGCCACTTTCAAGTTGTTTAAATCCACATAATTTAAACAAAATAACACATTTATTTTTAAAATATATATCAAATAATTTTCTTTAAGCATTCACTTAATTACAATTTCCTCATTTTTAAAATATTTTGTTTGTACTATTTTTAACAAATCTCTTATTTTTACTTAAATGTATATTTGTTGAATTTTTATATTTCAAAAATATATATCACAAAATTTTACATTTTATTATTTAATAGAAAAACCATATATATATAGAGACACTACGCCAAAAATTGTCTTTTACAGCACGCATTTTAAAGCGCTTCATAACTAAAAGCGTTATTGTATAATATTTTAAAATTAACGGAGGATACAACAGCGCTTTAATGACAAGCGATTTAATGACAAGCGCTTTTGAAAAAGCGTTGTTGTAGGATCATAAAGGCTTGTTGTAGGTTTAGGATTTACAGCGCTTTTGCGAAAAACGTTATTGTAGGGCCACATAGCGCTTTCACATAATGTTTACAGCGCTTTTAGAGCGCTTCACATATAAGCGTTGTAAAATATAGCGCTCACACACTATGTTTACAGCGCTTTGTATACAAGCACTGTAAAATATAGCGCTCCCACACTATGTTTACAGCGCTTATATATAAAGCGCTGTAAAATATACAACTTTCACATAATTACATGGTCTTTTAGAGCGCTTTTTTTATAAGCGCTATAAATGGTATATATATAACTGTACATAACCCTTTTACATAATTTTATTTTTAATGTGTATACCACAAATGCTACCTATTATATATTATTGATAAATAAAAAAAACATATTTAATATGTTCTCTCCCTACGAACCCTCCTCTCCTCTACTGTCAGCCCTCTTCTCGCTGAACCCTCATCTATTGTGCGCCCATTTCTATTGAGTGATTGTTGTCTCAGGTACTGTATTTATTAATTTGTTGTTGTCTCTAAAACTAATAAATTGTTACATGATAGTAGTTGGCATACCCTTGATAAATTATATAAATTGTTACATGATAAATCATATAAAATCTGTTCGATCTGTTTTGTTCTGTTTGAAATTAGACTTATATGCATATATACTATAGATTGGTATAATATTATAGATTGATAAATTTGTGTAACACTGCATTCATATAGGTCATATAAAATGGACCGGAAATGGATGTCTTCCAATTGATTATCAATAGAGTATGAAAATGGAGTGAAGGAGTTTGTTGATTTTGTAGTGAAGAATGCTAAAGACCCAAATCGAATCATGTGTCCTTGTTTGAAATGTTGTTTTGAAAAACGCGTTAGAGCAGATGAATTTGGAAAACAGAGCAAGTTTCACATACTTATGTATTAACCATTGATTTAGGGTGTTTCATCTTGCGTGCTATACTTGTCTTCCCCTACTCATCGCATGGTTGGAAAAGGAACATTGTACAATACCTTGGGAGAAGTATTACACAATAATCTCATCCCTGCCGACCATGTTAAAGTGTCACCTATGATAGCTTTAGAACCACTTGCACCGTTGCCTATCCCTGACAACGACGGAGATATGAAGTTTTTGGGTGAAGCAATAGGTAGTTACATGGCATGCCCGAAAAATCTTGTTGGCATAGAGGAAGTATGTTTTAATTGCTATGTATGTTTAGTTGTATGATTATGATTGATTATGTTTAATTGCTAATTTTTCGGCTTTTAATTTCACATTTATTTAGATTCTTGCTAAAGGGAATGATAAGAAGATTTCTCGCAACGAGTCTGTCACTTCACCAGAAAATGTTTGACATATACATCAATTGTATACGAAATGATTAGCTTACTATAATAACTAACAAACTGATCAACCTTATTTTTTTTCAGATTCAACCAAAAAATAAACTCGCTGCACCGTAGATGCAGGTCCGTGGTAAAAATAAATCTTCCAAAATTCAAAAGCTGGATCGTGGAAAATCAGTTGCTGCTCCTAAAATAAGCCATTCACGTGTTTCTCGATTTGGGTCGTGTCTTGACATAACAACAAAAATGAATATGGAGAGCAATGATACACGTATCATAAGCATGGATAAAGGTATTTTCATAGATGAGTATGAAGAATTACTTGGTAAAGAGCACATATATGAACTTCTCAATCATAATGAGCAATTACATTAGGTAATATAAATACTTATTTAAGATAAAAATAACTTTTTAATTGCATCACTACCACATTTATTGATAATTAATCTAATTTTATATTATCATTGAAGGTTTTTGTATGAAAAGTTGTGTGCATGCGCAATTTGACAAGTAGATTTCATTCTTATCTCTCCATAAGCTATCCATGTTTAAGCTCGATCAGTTAACGTAAAAAAAGTATGTCGTTGATATACTTTTAGAAAATAAAGAGAAGGATAAGCTGTTTCTGGCACCATATAATTCAGGGTAATTAGATACTTTATCTATATCATTTTTAATTTATGATACTTTATGAGTTGTGTAAACAAATTTGCCAACCAAGTTTTTTGTTGTTGTGTAGGCACATTGGGTGTTGTTTGCCATTAATGCCACCTCTGAAATTATATATTATTTAGACCCATTGCACGGTCATTATAACAATCACTCGGATATAAAGAATATCTTCGACACGTAAGTAATATTCATTTATTTCTTACATATATAAATAATGTGTTTGGTCATTGAATAATAATCACATTTATTTGATAGTGCTTTGAAAATTTTCTGCGCTCAAAGGGGTGCTACAGTGTCGAAGAATAAGTCAAACAACATCTCATGACTTCCAATAAAGGTTTGAAATTTTTGTTATAGAACTTAATTATATGCCTTTAAATTTTCATTTACAATCAATGCATAAATATTTATTGGCGTACATGTTTTATTTTATAGTGTCCGCGTCAAACTAACAACATAGACTGCGTATACTATATATTGAGATTCATGAAGGAGATTGTTGATATGAATCAAAATATAATTCCAGAAACGATACGTTATTTTCATTATATTTTGATTTTCATATATAAACTATATATATATATATATATATATATATATATATATATATATATATATTTCATTCTAACTTATTTATGTTCAAATATTATATCGCATAGTATTTTGACAACTTCAATTCAACAAACTCTGAAAGTGATCTCATTGAAATAAAAGAAGACTGTGTCAGTTTGTGCTCCAACTGAAAGTTATATAATTTGTTAATAGGTGAGTTTCACATTGCTGGAAATTGTAATTTATTATTGTATATTTTGGTGTGAACTAATCATTATTCTAATTAATTTATTTTATTTTTTGCTACAGTAGGGTAAATAAAGAAATTGCTGAAAATTGCTACTAGACTAACATGATATTTGTTGTTGTGAATATGTAATTGATATTGTGAATATGTTGCTTCTGTCAATATTGTTATATTTGTTCCTACTGTCATGAACTTGTAATTTGTTGCTGTGAATATATATATAATTGATATTGTGAATTTCTAATTGATATTTGTTGCTGTGAATATGAAATTGATATTATGAATTTTGATAACAATATGAATTTCGATATTGTGAATATGAAATTGATATTTGTTGCTGAATTTGATGTTGATAAGAATCTGAATGTGACATTTCATATTGATAATAATGCCATAAAAAACACACCGCTTTTTTAAAAAATACCATAAAAAATGCCATAAATTGAAATCTCATCCTTTTACAGCGCTTTTTTTAAACGTTTTACAGCGCTTTTCTACGCTTTTTATAGCGCTTTTTTGAAAAAGCGATGTAAAACTAGTTGATAATACAAGCACGCTATATATATGTACCTATTACATCGCTTCTTTGAAAAAAGCGTTGTAAAACTAGTATAAGAAGTGCGCTATATATGGACCTATTACAGCGCTTCTTTGAAAAAAGCGCTGTAAAACTAGTATAAGAAGCGCGGTATATATGGACCTATTACAACGCTTGTTTGAAAAAGCGTTGTAAATCTAGTCTAAGAGAAGCGCTATATATATGTACATATTACAGCTTTTTTTTTTTATTTTCAATAGCGTTGTTATATGTTTTAACAGCACTAGATACTACAGCGCTGTAAAGGGCTTAAAAAGAGCGCTTTAAAATGGTCTTTTTGGCGCAGTGAGAGAGGTGGAGATCCGTTGACTTCAGGGGTAAGTCTGTGATGAGTTACTCTCTTAATAACTTAATATAAACGATAAATTTCACTAATTCAACAGTTAAATCAAAAGTTGTTATTGAGTAGATCAACTATACAAATTTTTATAAAATTTTAAAAGACTAAATAACACCTGTGGTCCCTTAACTTAATTTCAGTTAACGTTTTAGTCCTTTATCTTTTTTTTTTCACGGTTTGGTCCTTTATTTTAATTTTAAGTGACAATTTGATCTTTTATGTTTTAAAATGTCAACAATATAATCCTTTTTTTTACAAAAATTCATCAAAATTTTCAACCAAAACTCATAAAATTAATTATATTCTTTCATATAATACAAATTTCATCAGATTCATAACTCAAATCTACAAATAAACTCACATTTTCATTCTTTATTTTACTTAAAATTAAAATAAAGGACCAAATCGAAAAAAAAAGAAGATAAAGGACTTGAAATTAAGTTAAGGGATCACGAGTGGTATTTAGCCAATTTTAAAACTATTTGATGTTTTGTTAAATAATTTCAAATGAATATATAATAAGCATTTAAAAAATATAAATAAACATCGACGACTAGATTATGTTACTACTAATATTAGATTTATATAAAATTTTGTGTGTTTGATCGAACATTGGTTTAATAGCCAAAAATTATTTAGGTAGCATAAGCTTAAGCATGGTTTTTATTGAGAGTTAAACTTACACATATACTACAATAAAGCATGGTCCTTGTTTTAGCCATACTACTTATTATAATAACTTCCATGCATACAAACATTACAAAACCAAATCATGCCAAGGTTGAAGTGAAAGACCATGAATGGATTTGTTGAGTTTGACGGCCACCTGATGTTGTGGTAGCTGATATACCAACCCTAACATTCTCTGGGAGCACAGCTTTCAAATCAACAACTTGAGCAACAGTAGAAATTTGACCATTCTCATTCGTGGCAGCAACACTGAGCGTATTAGAGAGAGAGTCATAGATTATACTTACTTTAACTAATGACCCACGTACTCACCCTGTTCCATGTTGTTATCTTGGAGGAAATTAGTGTTAACATCGATTCCAATATGTGCATAATCAGGATCCCACTGATTGATAAAATTATGAAACTCTACACCAACAAAACGATTGAAAGCATTGTTGGAGTCAACTAATCCAAATTGTCCACCACCAGAGTTGCTAGGAATGATGGTATCAACAGGTGCAAGAAATAACACAATACCATCAGCTGGCTTAAAACCTCTAAAGTCCTCAACAATGAAAGAGAACGAAGCAACAAAACTAGTTACATGTCCACTAGCACTATCCCAAATAGGCACTGGTGTTCCATACAATACTCGACCAGTAGTCGATAGGTCAGCAGGATTGGTGAGTGCCAATATCCCATTAGGAAAAGTCTCAGCATTACCTTGCATGATCATACCAGATTGACCGGGGAAGAACTTTGGAAAGTCAAAAGAAACTGGTTTTTGAGAGTTCACTTCTCCTGTCGCCAACAAGAGAACGACTAAAACTGAAAACAGAAAATGACAATTTCTTAGTTGAAGCCATGATACTCATATACCCAATGAAGTTTTGATAGTAGTTGTGAATGAACATTGCAGGTATTAATGGCACATATTTATACACATTATTTTAAGTTGCTTAATTTCAAAGTGGTGCAATTCAACTTAATTATTAATTAGCTACGTCATTAGCACCAATTTAGTGGCCGCATTAACTTAATTAGTGGAATGGCTTCCCACTTGGAGAGGAGAGAACAAGAGAACTCAGTAACACTCCTGATGCCCTCTTGTTCATAATTTTTACTCCAACTGTATTCATGAACACCTGTTGGTGTTGGTGTGGCCAGTAATTAATGAAAAAAATTAATAATGCGTCAGATGAATGTGGACTCGCACCTCCATCCAATTGATATCTAATTTACTTCCTCGTCGTCATGAATCATGATGTTACATTCTGGCCAGTGATTGCAATTGTAATTGGCAACTAAATATAGGTTTAATTAGCTGACTACATTAGTCATTTTAGTTATTTTTTTTTTGGGGTTTCATTTTGGTCGTTTAATTAATTTTTGTTTTGTTTTGATCTTCAACTTTGTTTTTGTCAATTACATTAGTCATTTCCATCAGTTTTATTCAAAAAAATTAAATCTATTGTTTGAGTTGGATGAGTCTCACTTTTGATGTGCTGACTGAGTTGTATGAGTCACCAATTCAAAATTAGGGTTTGAAAGCCATTTCTCCTCCTCCTTTCCTTCTCCTCTTTTTTCATCTTTTGAAAAATATTTTTACTTAAATGACACTATCAGATGTGATTAAAGAAATTAGATGAGTAAAAATTTGGATCATTAAAAAATTTGTTACAACTCAAGCATATTTGAACTTGTTCAAAAGAAAACGTGCATATTTTGTGATTTACAGATTCAGATGGCCAATGAAAAAGTTTACCCCAACATCTAAGCTGTGTTTAGAAGAAGAATAGGTCATATGAAGAAGAAAGAGAAATGAATATGAAATTCTAATTTTGGGTTTTAAATGGGTGACTCGTTGTAACACTCCGATTTTTAACAGCGCGAGTGTATTTTTTTTTTCTTCAAAAAATCACTTAATAAAATAATACGTCATGTCACAAAATGAAAAGAGTAATAATTAATTTCATCATAAATACAAATAAGCTAAAATAGTTTTCATAATTAATATTCAAAATATACAAATAGAAAATACACCGGGGCTATGAGACCTAACAGACATCGCTCATACCCCTGGGGTATTCTCGGCAGACACCTGCGCAGAAGTACTGCCTCAAGAATGTTATCCCCCATGGTCACGTCAAAATAAAATGGAACATGGACCCACCAACAAAAGTCACTGTCAAGGTACGTCATAGGTACAGTCATCTCAAAACAAAATAAGTACAACCACTAAAACATTAAGGCCCTATACAACAAAAATTAATCTGATCATCCACTAGCAACTATAGTAACAAGGGTGACCATCACACTCTGCACAAGTCTCGTCTGATGCAATATCTCTCCTCGAAGTGACATCCTCCTCATCAGCCATAGAAGGATCAGTCTCCTCATAAGTCAAATCCACCTACGATATAGGTCGCTTCGGCGGCGCTGGAATCTCAAAACAGTCTTCTACCGGCCTAGACAGACCTAGATTGTCAACCCCCGCTGACATCGACCCCTTGCCCTTCTCACCTGTTCCTGGTTAAGGCACCGCATCCCCTGCTACTACAGTAGGAGTCACAACACCTACGGTGGCTTCCGTCTCACCTCCAACTACAGGACCATCTTCATCTACATATACCTCATTCGCCTCGAGTACCAATCCTGAAGGTATAGGAAAGTTGATCCGCCCATGAGTGTATTCCACAAAAGACACTACCCCAGCACTCCTACTAGTTCTCACTACCCTCCCCGTATAAGTAGCCCTGCTTGAGATAGGGTCGTATACCCAAGCAGTCGGCGTATGTTGATAACGACGTCTCCATCATCAGGGTAACCATCGGTGGAACGAACTCGGGTATCATCTGAGGGCAAAGCCCAATTTTCCATAATAATGTAAAGAGTCACCAACCGAAAATAACAGTTAACAGTTAACAATTATGTCAAAAGACAACAATACATACATAGAAGTACCAGCAAGATAACAACAGTGACAAAATAAGTATACCCACTTATTGAAAATGTATAACATCTAAGTTTTCGATGAAACAAAAGATTTAGAATACATATCATGTTGCAAGCCCCAAAGTATAATCCATAATCACAACAACTTATTAGGAACTTAGAATTTAAGGTACTTGCACATATCATTTTCACCTATCGGATCATAACAATCATGACTCGCACGTCAAACACCCTAATGCAATGCGTATATGCCAGTGCACATGATCCCAGAATTCTCAAATCCAAAACCCTCCTCGAAGGGCATAAATCATAATTGTACCACCTATCACGGGCCTTATTACTAATTACCATGGTGCAGTCTCTCACAGACTAGCACAATTTACTTAGAGTGTAGCCTCCCACAGGCTTTACACATAAGTTAAATCCTCGTAAGGATAAGATGGACCATCTAATCACGTGGAACCACCCTGTAGCCCATCACGGTCACTACTTAACTTCGTGGCCCATCACGGTCACCACTTAACGACAAAACCCTCCTCGAGGGGCGTAAATCATAATTGTACCGCCTATCACAGGCCTTAGTACTAATTACCGTGGTGTAGTCTCTCACGGACTAGCACGATTTACTTAGAGTGTAGCCTCTCACATGCTTTACACAAAAGTTAAATCCTCGTAAGGATAAGATGGACCATCTAATCACGTGAAACCACCCCGTAGCCCATCACGGTCACTACTTAACTTTACGGTCCATCACGGTCACTGCTGACACTATGGCCCATCGCGGTCACCACAAACTATGAAATTCATGAGCGTACTCTGGCTCCCTTCACTGTAATCAGTACGTAAATGCAACTATGGACACGGATACTTCATAACCATTAAAGAAACAATATTAAGAAAACCTCATATAATTTATCATAAGCATTAAAAATGTTTTCCAAGTAATTATGTGCCTAAACAAATATTTAAAAATAGAATTTTTGACAAAAATCAAGATTGTATTCGACTACAGCTTCTCGTAGCCAAATACAGACGCGAAGTCAGTATCAAAATCTAGAGATTTGTATTCGAATACGAAGAGTCGTAGCCGAATACAGATGACAAGTCAGTAGCAAAATCTTCACTTCGTATTCGAATACGGAGAGTCGTAGCCGAATACAGACGCGAAGTCAGTAGCAAAATCAGAACTTTTGTATTCGACTACATCCTCGTGTATTCGAATACCACACAAGTCAGTGGCAAAAATCACGTATTTGTATTCGAATACGAGGTTCAAAATTTAAATAAGAACTGAACGTTTGCAGAAGTGTATTCGAATATGCTAGGGCCGTATTCGAATACATCTTCTAAAATAGTGCAATTTTTCGAGAAAATTTCAACTTCAGTTCAAACTCTTTTATTTGAAAATAACTCATTACATAACTCCAATACAACAACAATCAATCTCTCAAATCCAACCATGACCAACAACATTGATAACGACAACAACTCAATCAAAAGCATCTTTAACACAATAACACAACAACAACATCATCAACAACAATATCACAACAACAATGAGTCTTTATCATCAACAACACAACAATGACATCTTTATCAATATCAACACATTACTCATCCATCAATCACACATATAGAGTTCCTATATGCAAACTAAAAAGTTGGAAGGAGCCCCTTACCTTCGTTAACGCTTTCTCAACCGTTTTTCGTTACCGCGATCAAATACGGCGAAACTCTCGCTCGCGTCAACGCCACAAAAGTTAGCTCACAAGCACCGTAGTGTGGAGAGGAGTAACTTTTCCTCTTACCACTTCTCGAATGGAAGCTTAGATCTAGGAAGTAAATTAGGATTTGTGTTTTTTCCTACCAACACTCTAAGTGTTTGCAAACAGAGGAAGAAAGAAGGAGGAGCAGCTCGCGGCATGTGAGAAATGCTTTTCTCTTTCTGTTTCTCTTGCTTCCTCCACACATATGTATATATATATACTAATTCCCAACTATATATATATATATATATACACTTTATAATTAAAATCAACCCACAAATATCTAAATACCCTTACACACCTCACTTTAATCACCTCTCAAACTATTTCGATAAAATATCTACTCTTGTCGCAACTCTATTGACAGATAAATTCTTGATAAGCTGCCCGGTATTAAATTCCTCATAATAATTAAATTATTCTTCGACAAATAATTTTAGTCGGTCTCAAAATATATATAAATATATTCATATATTAAACATATTACAAACATCTCAAAATATATTTTTGGTACTTAATCCATAAAGTAATTTAAAATTGTCTAAAGGTCCAAGTAGTTTTAACAAAAAATACCTTAAAATTGCATAAATTAGAATTTAAAATTAAGGGTCTTACACTCATACAACCCAATCAACATACCAAAAGTGACAGTTATACACTCCAGTCAATTGATTTAACATTTTTGTCAATGAAACTGACGTAAATGACTAATGTGGCTAACGAAAGCAAGGTGAGGATCAAAACGGAACAAAAATTAATAAAGGGACCAAAATGAAACCCAAAAAAAAGATAAGGGACCAAAAGACTAATTAAGCCTTAAATTTATATGCTAGTCATACAAATAGCATTACTATATATACCATTAGACATATTCCTTATTTATACAAGTCGATGTATAATAATTAGTTCAGAAAAAAAAAAGTTAGTTAATTAGTATAGTTAGTTATACTAACTAGTTTTTTTATTGACTATATAAGTCTTATGTATCATTTGATATACTTGAATAATTATATCTTTATTCATTATACTTTTCTTTACTTTTATCTCATTTTATGATTTCTATCTAAAATTGTAATATATCCACCACTTTTACTTTGAATGAATATATATCTAAAAATAAAATGAACTAACAAAACTTTTTCTTTACTCACCATCTGGTAAATATAGCTCAGTTGGTAATTGCAAGGATATTAATATGCAGAGGTTTGGGTTTAGATATCGAATTCCCCACTTCTCTAACTTTAAGGAGTATGTCTAGTGCTAGGCTACTTCTACCGCAATATATGTTCCTAAGCAGTTCGATCAGCTATTTTTTAGATGGAATATCAATATTATATCAATATTATATATATGGCAAATTCTAAGGTGGATCACTTTCTTAGGTGGTCCACTATGAACTAGATAGTGCATAAAAGTCACCTGAAATTCTAATGACAGTGATGACATTCTTCAAAAGTATAATTAAGTTAATGTTTCTCTTTCTCTTTACCACTAAGGCTACGATTTGATTGGAGTCAGTTCGAAAAGTTGAGTTTTGAAGAACACAATTGTTTTTCTTTATCTTTATCAAATTGATATCGATCAAATCATTGTTTCGATCATAAAGACTAGAAGAACTGTTAACTTTTATTTCTGATGAACGATATCAATCATTATTAGAATTTCAAATGACTTTTAAATATTGATTCATAGTATACTGCCTATAAAAATGGTGTATCGTAACATCCGTCTCTTAAGAAAATTTATTCCAATAAAATTTAATTATTTTAAAATTTAAATTTAAGATAAATTTATTAATAGAGACAACTCTCTTACCCTATAGTATATTGGTTATAATACCCGACAACAAATAATTGAAACTCACATAATTTCTTCTTATTTAATTATTTTTTAAATATATAAATTTTAAATTAATTTTATCTTAAGAGTTTCGATACCCACCTCTTTCTTATCATAAAATTCTAATTTATTTAATTGATAATCAATTATATTTATGAATCACCAATTACCATTCACATAATGAACTAACTCAACAACACAATATTTCAACAAACACTCTTTCTTTGGTTAATTAATATTGACGCACTACACGAAAACACTAAATTTGTGAGGAATTTTTATCTTAGAAAATACATCAAATTTTTTTGCAAAAATATATTTTTGAAGAACTTTCTAAGGAACCTAAACTCTAAAATTGTGTGGAATTCCAATGAATTTCAACTAATAGATAAGCATATCTATGTGTTAAAAAAAGTTTTTTAAAGAGTCTATTGTTAACATTCTTCGTCAAATAGAAAAAAAGTTAACATTCTTAAGAATTTCAATTAATAGATAAGTGTATTTATTGTTAAAATAAGTTTGTTAATGAGTCTAGATATAATGTACTTCTAATTTGTTCACTATTGTAATTGTTGTTCTTTTAATAAACACTCAAGTGCAAACATTAATAAAAATCACTACTCAAATAATTTACTTATTTAATAAGGTTTATTAACACATATAAAAAAGTTTTGACATCAAGGTTTTGGTAACTATTTGAAAGACGTGGTACAAGATTTGTGCAACACTTGTGCAAAAGATATATGTACCGAATAGAACTCGATCACAACTCAGATAGGACTTGATTGTGGCACGGCCGGAACTCTATCGTTGCTATAATATGACTCAGACGGTACTTGACTGCAACTCGTTCGAGACTCAGTCGCAATTGGGACACAGATTGGGCGCAACTGGGACGTGTCCACTTGCAAATGATGCATGTGATCATCTATGGGAGAAAACTTAAAAAGAGGAAACCTTAGTAGAGCTCGAGGTTTTCATCCCTAAATTTTGGATCCTCTTACAACTTTAAAATAAATGAATGGTTTTATTTTTTATATATATTTTTTTGTCTTAGAAAATATATTAATATCTTCATAATTAACTCATATGACGTCCAACCTAATAATCTCGATATTTGTCAATTGAACTAATACTTGAGGACAACCGGCAAAAGTACATCTTTCATCAAAAGTTATCATGTGTGATATTTTAATTTTATCATCTTATTTCGGTGAATAATAATACTCAAATTTTTAACATAGTAAGTAACTTAAAACTAGTAAAACTATTGAAAGGATATCTACTTAAAAATATTTAATTTTTTTTAGGTTACTTTCAAAAAATTGTGGATAATTTATCCAACATCCAATGAAAATCTGCCACATAAGTCAATATGTTAGTAAAGTAAACATGAGTATGTGGATACGGGCTATTTTTTATTGGATGATGGATAAGTTCCACTCAATTTTTCAAAGTCAACTTAGGCCTTCCAAAAATAATTTTTAAGGTGCTCAGTTAAAAATAATATATTTTCAAGGACTAAATCTATAATTTATATGTTTAATTATTTTGTAGGTCCCTAAATTATTTGATAATTTTTAAATAAGTTCATATACTAAAAAAAATATAATCAAGTCTTTAAACTAATATATATTTTTTTAAATAGATTCCTATGTTACTTTGATATTAATCAACGGTTGATCAAATTGTAATGAAAAGACCTAACAACAAAAGATTAGTTCAGTAAACTAATTATAAATTTTTACTTTAAAGATTTATTTAAAAAAATTGAAATAGTTTATACAACATAGTTAATATATATATGGGAGAAAGAGAGAGAGATATATAGTAAAGAGACGGAGAATTAGGGGGGGACAGAGAAGAGAAAATATATAGGAGAGATAAGATAGAGGGTTGGGAAAGAGACAAGACAGAGAGAAAGCTGATCATCTCTCTTTTATACATTTTTTTTTTGTCTATAGAGAAAAATGGTTAAAAAAAATTGCATACAATTTGCTAGGTTTCGGGTTCAAACTCGGAACATGGTATCCAATTTAACAATATTGACATTTCTTAATGGTAGAGAAAGGATATAGTCTCTCTTATACATTATAGTTTAGGTCCCTAAACTATTTGGGAATTTTTAACTAGGTCTTTAGACTAAAATAATTGTAATTAGATTCTTAAATTAATATAATTGTTGTAATTAGGTCCTTACATATAATTATTGTAATTAGGATTTTATCTGTGATGTGTTAGCTCAGAGTTAATAGTTTAGTCTGGTAATCTTAAGGTACCAAATGACTGTTAGTTCAGAGGCGCACCTAAGAGGTGAGTGAATTAGGTGTTTCGAATTTTTCTTGTTTTTAGAGACTTAGTGAATTTATTTTTCTGATTATGATTGTGTATAGTAAAATGTAAATGGCAAAAAAATAAAGAACACAAAGAATTTATCATGGTTCCCCTTATAACCAAGGGTACATCCAGACCTTTTGCACACCACAAAAGATTTTCCAATTATTGTTAGAATAGGTACAAGTCTAACTCTAAGACATTAGTGACTACCTCCTAACAATCTGCCTAAGATAGCACACAACTATCTTAGTTTGCAATAGTTAAAGAAAGTACACCACTTTCCTCAACCAACACATTAACTTAGTTAATTTACAATAATGGTTTTGACTGAAATCAACAAGGTATAACAGTTGATGCTTTGTTGTATAATGATAACAGTCTAATGTAATTTCAAGTACCCCAAAGAACCTTTATAATGATATGAAAATGCAACGCATATACTTGAAATATGAAAATCTGACTTTTAATGAATCTTAATAATTCTGAAAATATTTCTAAAAGTTGTTAAGTTAAACTTGAGCCTATGAGTTATTTATACTCCTAAGACATCACTTCAGATCAATGGCAATCGTTCCTAGAAGTTTGATGAACATATGCAATGATCCAGAATCAATCAGACCTGAAACACTACATTGTTTTGCAATTGTATTCGACTACAGTAGGATGTAGCCGAATACAAAAGTGTAGTTTTAGCTATTGACTTGGTTTTGTATTCGGCTACGACATCCTGTAGTCGAATACAGATATGAAGTTTTTGCTACTGACTTGAGTTTGTATTCAGCTACAACATGCTGTAGTCAAATACAGATGTGCAGTTTTTGCTACTAGTTTCATTTGTATTTGGCTACACATATTGTAGTCGAATACAACTTTAACTTTTGTCAAAAACTTAATTTTCAAACATTGTTCATGCATTTTGACACTTTGAAAATTCTTTTGATGCATATGTAAAAGTATAAGGTTCTCATGTGCATTTGAAATATAACAATATTAGATTGCATCATATACCTTAAACTTTAAGTCTTTTAGCATATTGACAATAGTTGACTTGATTGTTGACTTCATTTTGAATTTGCAACTTAATCACTTTGTTCAGTATTTGTCTTCATCAAAAACATAAGTATTCTTGCATATTTACATTCTATCCTTTTTTATTGATGACAATAGTGTTAGATTAATATCACTTAAGATTAATAAAACAAAAATTACTACCTAACTTTTTTTTAAAAATATCTTTACATATAAGTTTGACTAACGGCAATATAATAAAAAGACCTAACTACCAAATGACTGTTAGTTCAGAGGCGCACCTAAGAGGTGGGTGAATTAGGTGTTTAGAAGTTTTCTTGTTTTTAGAGACTTAGTGGATTTATTTTTCTGACTATGATTTTGTTTAGTAAAATGTAAATGGCAGAAAAATAAAGAACACATAATTTATCTTGGTTCCCCTTATAACTCAGGGTACGTCCAGTCCTCTTGCACACCATAAGAGATTTTCCAATTATTGTTAGAATAGGTACAATTCTAACTCTAAGAATTTAGTGACTAACTCCTAACAATTTGCCTAAGATAGCACACAACTATTTTAGTTTACAATACTTGAAAAAAGTACACCACTGTCCTCAACCAACACACTGACTTAGTTAATTTATAATAATGGTTTTGACTAAAATCAAGAAGGTATAACATTTGATGCTTTCTTGTATAATGATCACTGTCTAATTTAATTTTAAGTACCACAGAGAACATTTATAATAATATGAAAATGCAACACATGTACTTGAAATATGAAAATCTGACTTTTAATGAATTTTTGAAAGTTGTTAAGCTAAACTTGAGCCTATGATGTATTTATACTCCTAAGACATTATTGTTGAAACAAAATCTCTTTCAAATGGTTTTAATGATAACAAAATTATTGATTATGATTCTTGCTAATGACTAATTTGTGCTCTTGAGTGGATTAATACTAGAAAACAGCTTGCTCTTCAAAAGAAACGAAATCTGAGTCAATCCAACAAGTTTTTCAAACTAGAGGATAGACTAGAGGATGAACCCTCTAAGAGGACGAACCAACAAAAGTACAAATTCTTCAAAATCACTTTAACAATGATTTCTTATCAAAAGAGAAGTTAAATCAGTGTTAGAGTTTGAAAGAAAAATAAAGTCAACTAAATAGGACAAAGGCATAGGATAAACAAAGAAGGATGAACTGCAAGAGGATGGAACTCCAGCCCTTTTTATCCTCATATGATGAAAATGGTTCTACCTTTTCAAAGTACATAAAGGCTGTACTAAACAAGACCAACGTAGAATCTAATGTCTTGGAAAACGAAAAAGCAAAAGGACAGCTAAGGCCCAAACATCAAGGAGGTTTGTGTTGGAACCAAGTTGGTTCTATACTTAGAATTTTGATGTTAACAAAAGTATTTTATATAAATAGTATTTTGACTTCGAAGAACAAATCAGAAGCTGAGTGAAATCAGAGGATGAAACCACTAGAGGATACATCCAGAGGAAGCAACCAGAGGATATAAATGTCACCAGAAGGTTAGGCCAGATAATGCATCCAGAGGGTACCATAGGATGCATCCTGAAGGCACCAGAGGATACATTTCCAGAGGATATCAGAGGATGTCATCAAAGGTCAAATAACATCATCAGAGGATATATTTCTTGGCCCAGATCAGAAGGAAGCATAGTCCAAAAGGAGACCTGGTCCAGACCAGAAGAAATCATAAGTCAGACTTGGTCCAGACTTAGTCCTGACCAGAAGATAGCTTGGTTGTGAATATAAGAATCAGTCCAGACTTGGTCCAGACCAGAAGATAACTGGTCCAAAACAAATGACTTGGTCCAGACCAGAAGATAGCATGGTCCAGAACATAAAATTCAGTCCAGATTAGAAGAAATGATTGTCCAGATTTAATCCAGAATTGATCCAGATCAGAAGATAAATATCCAGATTAAAATATCATTAGTCCAGATTTAATTCAGATTCAATCCAGACTCAGTCCAGACTTGGTCCAGATCAGAGGGAAAATGTTCATATCAATGGTCCAGATTTAAGTATCATGGCCCAGTGTTGGCCGAGATCAGAAGATCAGATCTTATGGCCCAGTGTTGGCCGAGATCAAAAGATCATACCATGTGGTCCAGTGTTGGCTGAGATCATAGGATCACATAATTAGGGCATATCAGTTTATATGGTCCAGATGTGGTCGAGATCAGAATATCAAACGGTTCAGATTTTAATCATGATGAAAATCAGTGATAACTTGATTAAAATTCGAAAAAGACTTGATTAAATTTTGATAGAAATTTGATCAAAGTATTCAGGGATTTGATTCAAAAATTACTGAAGACTTGAAGAAATTCGAATGCAATCTGAAGCTTAAAAAGATATGGTTTGAAATTAAAAGAAACAAGATTGGTCAACAGAATTTTCAAAAGCAATCTGAAGCTAAAAAGATACGATTTTTATTTAAGTGAAACAGGATTGGCCAAGTTATTTTTGCAAGAGAATCTGGACAGATACAGCTCGAATTTGATCATGGAAGAAACCCTAATTTACATCTATAAAAGGAAGCTCAAGGCATAAGACTTAGCATCGAAAATCAGTAAAAGAGTCACACACTTCCAGAAGCAAACACTCGAGTTTTCAATGAGGTTAATTGTGAGTTTCAGCTTTCTATAAGCAAGTACTCGTGTTTTTCGTTCCTTTGTGTTAAATCTATATTGTTGAAGTAGAGTCTACAATCTAAAGAGTCAGAAGAAGTAGCAGGTGACTTAGCAATTAGATTCAAGGTGTTGTAATTCCTTCTGCAATTTGGGGTTGCCAGATTGGTAGGAGAAGACTTAACTTGAGAAGTCAAGGTCCTGTGTTCCTCAAAAGTCTAGGATTGTTAGACTGCTTGGGAAGACTGACTTGGAGGGTCGGTAGTATTGTTGTAATTCAAGGTTTTGAATTAGTGAAAAAATCCTTCAAGTTGAAGGGACTGGATGTAGCCTAGTTAATGGTGAACCAGGATAAATCCTTGTGTTGTTTATTTTACTTTATCCGCTGCTAACTCCACTTGATTATATTTCAGATTTCAAATAATCATCAAAAACAGAAAAAGAATTCAAGTAGTACAAACACAATTCAACCCCCCTTCTCGTGTTTGCACCTTCAATTGGCATCAGAGCTCCGTCTCAAGACTGAGCACTTAACAGTGTTTGAGGAAAGGTCCAAGGGGGTTCAACATGTTAGAATCCAAAGAAGAATTTGGAGGCAACATCAACAGACCACCACTGTTTGATGGAGATCACTTTGAATACTGGAAGGACAGAATGAGAAGCTTCTTCATCTCCCAAGATCTTGATCTCTGGACCTTGGTAATCAAAGGCTATACTGCACCCACTACACAAGGAGATGAAACTGGTCAAGAACTAGATGTAGAAGATATGAATCCCAACCAAAAGAAGTTATACAAGCAGCATCACAAGTCCAGAACCATCATGGTCAATGCTATCACATTCAAAGAATTTGATAGATGCACCAACAAGGAAATAGCAAAAAGCATCTATGACAGTTTAGTTCTGACCTATGAAGGAAGTCAATAGTGTTGGAACCAAGTTGATTCTAAGTACTTAGGATTTTGATGTTTACAAAAGCACTCCATGTAATCTTATTTTGAACCTTGAATTATTAAATCAAATGTCACCAGAAGTTGAAGATTACAGGAGCAGGAAATGCATCCAGAATGCATTCTGGAATTACCAGAGGATACATCAGGATGTCAAAACACTACCAGAGGATATATTTGTTGGCCCAGATCAGAAGGAAGCAAAGTCAGAAGGAGACCTGGACCAGACAAAAGGAAGCCTGCCATAGGGTGAGTTGTTCCAGACCAGAAGGAATCAATTGTCAAATTTATTCCAAAAGTTATTCTGACTAGAAGATGGCCGGGCAGTGAAATGATAAACAGTCCAGACTTGTTCCAGACTTAATCAGAGGATAAATTAATGGGTCCAGAACAAAGGAATTAATCCATATTTGACCCAGACAAGAAGATAGCATGGTTCAGGGTATGAAACTAAGTCCAGACCAGAAGAAATGATTTCCAGAATTGATCCAGACCTGATCCAAAATCAAAGGTAAAATGTCCAGACTGAAATATTACTTGTCCAGATTTAATTTCAGTTTAATCCAGACCAAGTCCAGAATTGGTCCAGATCAGAGGGAAGATTTCCATATCAATGGTTCAGTTTTAATTATTTGGCCCAGTGTTGGCCGAGATCAGAAGATCAGACCATAGCCCAGTGTTGGCCGAAATCAGAAGGTCAGAATGTGTGGTCCAGCAGTGGCCGAGATCAGAGGATCACAGCAGATCAGTTTGTTGGACCAGGATGGCCGAGATCAGAAGATCATAAGGTTAGGAAGTGTGGTCCAGGGATGGCCGAAATCAGAGGATCACATCATATCAATTAGTATGGTCCAGATGTGGACTAGCGCAGAAGATCAAATGGTCCAGATTTAATCACGAGGATTAACGGTAGAGATTCTAATTTAATTTTGATCAAAGTATTAAAAAGATTTGTTACAAAAATAAAGTGAGGTATTGTGGAATTCAGGAGCTGTTGGCGGGAAGGAACTAAAGACTTGATTGGCCAGTTATTTTGAAAGAAAATCTGAAGCTTAATAAAAGATATGTTTTTTATTTAAATAAAGCCCAATTGGTCAAGTTATTTTTGCAAGAGAATCCAGCAAGATTCAGCTCGAAATTAAGCTTGGAAGCGGCCCAAATCTGCATCTATAAAAGGAGGCTCAAAGCAGAATACTTAGTATCGAAAATCATAAAAGAGTCATACACTTCCAAAGCAAACACTCAAGTTTTCAGTGAGGTCAATTGTGAGTTCCAGCTTTCAAGAAGCAAGCACTCGTGTTATTTTCTTTCCCTTGTGTTAGATCTAAGTTGTTGAAGTAGAGTCTACAATCTGAGGGAGTCAGAAGGGGTAGCAGATTACTTGACAATTAGATTCAAGGCGTTGTAATTCCTTCTACAATCTGGGGTTGTCAGATTGGCAGGAGAAGACTTGACTTAGGAAGTCAAGTTGTTGTATTCCTCAAGAGTCTAGGATTGTTAGACTGTTTGGGAAGACTGACTTGGAGGGTCAGTGGAACTGTTGTAATTCAAGGTTTGAATTAGTGAAATCCTTCAAGGTGAAGGGACTGGACGTAGCCTCGTTAACGGTGAACCAGTATAAAAATTATGTGTTTTATTTTTACTTTATATCCACTGCTAACTCTGTTTTTATTCATACATCAAGTTTTGTTTTAAAAGTGTAAAAACAGGAAAAGTATTCAAGTTAGTCAAACACAATTCAACCCCCCCTTCTCGTGTTTGCACCTTCAAAGAGGTTCAAGAGGCAAAGGCAAACATACTGGTCAAACAGTATGAGATGTTCAATATGGAAGAAGATGAAGACATTGAAGCAATGTTCTATAGATTCCAGACTCTAGTATCAAGTTTAAAGGTATTGAAGAAAAGCTACACCATTGCAGATCATGTAAAGAAGATCCTCAGAAGCTTACCAACCAAATGGAGACCAAAGGTTACTGCTGTACAGGAAGCTAGAGATCTGAATACCTTGAGGTTTGAAGATTTGATCAGCTCCCTCAGGTCTCATGAAATAGAGCTGGATGCAGATGAACCAAAGAAGAAGAAGACCTTAGCCCTTAAGTCAAAACAGAGGAAAGCTACAAAGGTTGTATCAGAATCAGAGGATAGTGATTGTGAAGATGATGATCTTGCTTACATAACCAAGCAGATTGCAAAGATGTGGCAAAACATAAAGAAGAAAACTCCCAGGAAAACTGGCAAATACTCCAACAGAGGAAAAGAAGAAGCTGACAAGAAAAGCATCATCTGCTATGGATGCAATGAACCTTGACATATTAAGTCAAAATGTCTAAACATCGTGAAAGGAAAACATCACAAGAAAGGTTCCAGATTCAAGAAGAAGATTCTGATGGCAGCATGGGATGCATCTGATTTAGAAGAGGAATCATCTGATGATGAAGAGGCAGAAACAGCTATGATGGCTCACATCAAGTTTGCCTCTGGACTCCATAAAGGTACTAGCTCTAGAAGAAAAGCAGAAGGTAAGAAGAATGGACAAATCATTCATTCCGGCAAACAATATTGTAATTTCCAAGTGAGTTACATTTAGCAATAATTGAAATCTGTGAGAAGAGATTGGTAGCTTGGTGAGGCTCGAGAACACACAAATTGTAACTGCTCTATGAGAGGTTGATCATTTTGATTCTTAGTGAAATCTCACAAGTGTGTGAGGACTGGACGTAGCCCTTATTGCGTGAACCAGTATAAAGTTGTGAATGTCATTCTCTATCCTCTCTCTCTATCTTTTAGTAATCAGTTCATACTTATAGTTTTAAATTTCCATCCTCTGATTTCCATCCTCTTGAAAAGGATAAAGCTTTAAAACTCAAAAGAAAATTTAAAACAAAAAATATCTCTATTCAACCCCCCTTCTAGTGATATTCTAGCTGTTGGAAACAAGTTGGTTCTAAGTACTTAGGATTTTGATGTTTACAAAAGCACTCCATGTAATCTTATTTTGTACTTAGAATTATTATTTTAAATTCCACCAGAAGATGAAGTTACCAGAGGCAGAAGATGAAGTCACCAGAGGCAGAAGATGACTTACCAGAGGATAAAATCATACCAGAGGACACACCTCCAGAAGATACCAAAAAATGCATCCAGAAGGTACCAGAGGATGCATCCTGAAGGCACCAGAGGATACACCAGGATGTCAAAAATACCATCAGAGGATATCTTTCCAGGCCCAGATCAGAAGGAAGTAGAATCCAAAAGGAGACTTGGACCAGACCAGAAGGAAGCCTGTCAGAAGGAGACATGTTCCAGACCAGAAGGTATCATAAGTCAGACTTGGTCCAGAATTAATTATGACTAGAAGATAGCCTGGTAGTGAAATGATAATCAGTCCAGACATGATCCAGACTTAATCAGAGCATAAAAGAATTGGTCCACAACAAGAGATTTAATCCAGATTTGGCCCAGACCAGAAGATAGCATGGTTCAGAGTATGAAACTAAGTCCATACCAGAAGAAATGATTGTCCAGATTTAATCCAGACCTGATCCAGATCAGAAGGTAATTGTCTAAACTAAAATATCATAAGTCCAGATTTAATTTCAGTTCAATCCAGACCCAGTCCAAAATTGGTCCAGATCAGAGGGAAAATATTCAGATCAATGGTCCAGATTTAAACATCATGGCCGAGTGTTGGCCGAGATGAGAAGATCAGAACATGTGGTCTAGTGTTGGCCAAAATCAGAGGATCACAGCAGATCAGATTATATGTTCTAGTGATTGGCCAAGATCAGAAGATCAGAACGTGTGGTCTAGTGTGGCCGAGATCAGAGGATCACAGCAGATCAGTTTGTATGGTCCAGATGTGCACGAGAGCAGAAGATCAAACGGTCCAGATTTAAACATCATGGCCGAGTGTTGGCCGAGATGAGAAGATCAGAACATGTGGTCTAGTGTTGGCCAAAATCAGAGGATCACAGCAGATCAGATTATATGTTCCAGTGATTGGCCAAGATCAGAAGATCAGAACGTGTGGTCTAGTGTGGCCGAGATCAGAGGATCACACCAGATCAGTTTGTATGGTCCAGATGTGCACGAGAGTAGAAGATCAAACGGTCCAGATTTAATCATGATGATAATCAGTGGAGACTTGATTAAATTTGATCAAAGTATTAAAAGGATTTGATACAAAAATAAATTGAAGTCTTGTGGGAATTCAGAAGCTATTGGTGGGAAGAAAGATTTGGTCTAGAATTAACTAAGAACAGGATTGGCCAAAGTTATTTTTTGAAAGCAAATCTGGAGCTAAAAAGATATGTTTTTTATTTAAGTTAAACCCGATTGGCCAAGGTATTTTTGCAAGAGTATCTGGCAAGATACAGCTCGAACTTAAGCATTGAAGAAACCCTAATTATTCATCTATAAAATAAGGCTCAAGGCAGAAGACTCAGCATCGAAAATACTTGAGAGTCATACACTTCCAAAAGCAAAATACTTGAGTTTTCAGTGAGATCAATTGTGAGTATCCGTTTTTCAGAAGCAAGCACTCCAAGTTTTTCCTTCCCTTGTGTTAGATCTAAGTTGTTGAAGTAGAGTCTACAATCTAAAGGAGTTAGAAGGAGTAGCAGATTACGTAGCAGTTAGATTCAAGGTTCTTTTCCTCAAAAGTCTAGGATTGTTAGACTGTTTGAGAAGACTGACTTGGAGGGTCAGTGGTATTGTTGTAATCCAAGGTTTTTGAATTAGTGAAATCCTTCAAAGTGAAGGGACTGGAGGTAGCCTAGTTAATGGTGAACCTGTATAAAATTCTGAGTTTTATATTTACTTTATATACATTTCTAACTCTATTTTATTCATACATTAGGTTTTGTTAGAAAACTACAAAAACAGAAAAAGTATTCAAGTTAGTCAAACACAATTCAACCCGCCATTCTTGTGTTTGCACCTTCAATTCGCATCAGAGCTCGGTCTCAAGGCTGAGCACTTAACTAATGTTTGAGGAAAGATCCAAGGGTCAACAACATGGCAGAATCCAAAGATGATTTTGGAGGCAACATCAATAGACCACCACTGTTTGATGGAGACAGGTTTGAGTATTGGAAGGACATAATGAGAAGTTTCTTCATATCTCAAGATCCTAAATTATGGAAGCTGGTAGTCAAAGGATACACTGCACCTACTGTTCCTGGAGATCCAACTAAAGAACTGGACATGGAAGATACGAAACTAGACTAGAGCAAATTATACAAATTGCATCACAAGTCCAGAACCATCATGATCAATGCCATCACATTCAACGAATTTGACAGATGCACAAATAAAGAAACCGCAAAGAGCATATTTGACAGTTTGGTTCTGACCTATGAAGGAATCCAGCAGGTTCAAGAAGCAAGGGTTAACAAACTGGTCAAATAGTATCAGATGTTTAAGATGGAAGATGATGAAGACATTGATGGAATGTTCTGTAGATTCTAGACTCTGATATCTGGACTAAAGGTCTTGAAGAAAAGTTACACAACAGCAGATCATGTCAAGAAGATTCTAAGAAGTTTACCAACCAATGGTCACTGCAGTTCAGCAAGCCAGAGTTCTGAATAACTTAAGACTTGAAGATCTGATCAGCTCTCTCAAGTCTCATGAAATAGAACTGGAAGCAGATGAACCAAAGAAGAAGAAGAATCTGGCCCTGAAGTCAAAACAGAAGAAAGTTGCAAAGGCAGCACCAGAATCAAAGGATAGCGACAGTGAATGTGATGATATGGCTTACTTAACCAAACAGATGGTTAAGATCTGGGAAAACTGGAAGAGGAGAGACTCCAAGAAGAAACAACAGCAAAGGAAAGGAAGAATCTGACAAGAAGAGCATCATCTGTTATGGATGCAATGAACCTGGACATATCAAGTCAGAATATCCAAATCTGGAAAAACGCAAACAGCACAAGAAGAGTTCAATATTCAAAAAGAAGGGTCTGATGGCAGCCTGGGATGCATCAGAAGAAGAATCGTTTGATGAAGAAGAGGCAGAAACAACAATGATGGCACACATCAGGTCTGCTTCTGGACTTCATAAAGGCACGGTTTCAAGAAGGAAAGCAGGCAGAAGGAAGAATGATCAAAGCAGTCATTCAGGCAAGTCTGGAAGCACATCAGAAGAAGCAGTTCTGGCTCTAATGGCTCATACCAACTCAAGTTCAAGATACAGTTCAGGCTCTGGAACAGATTCAGAAGATGAAGACAATGAGGTCACTTTGAATTGTGCTAAGAAAGGTCACTCTGAATTATCTTGTCCAATGGTAAAATCTGAACAAGATCAGAGACCTGTTAGAATTAACAAACTTGGACCCAATCAGTTCTGGGTACCAAAAGATCAAATTGTCTATGTTGCAGATATTCTGAGCAACTAGAAGGAGACACCAACAATGGTGCCTGGACAATGGATGTTGGCAATGTACAAGCAGAAGAAGGTTTATGTTCCTGCTACAACCAGACAGAGGCAATCTGAGTCTGATGGAAGAAGCTCTGGCCAACTCAACCAGAACCAAAATCAGAACCAGAACTGGAACTAGAATCAGAATAGGAACGGGAACTAGAACTAGAACTGGAACCAGTATCGGAAGCACATGAACTGGAACCAGAACCAACACTGGAACCAGAATCAAAATCAGTACTGGAACCAGAACAGGAATTATCAGAATCATCAGAATCACCAGATTCATCAGAACCACCAAAATCACCAGATTCATTCAAATCCCCAAAATCATCAAGGTTATCAGAATCACCAGATGCACCAAAGTTACCAGAACCAAAACATGTTCCAGAATCATCAAAGGAACATGGTTTATCAACCAAAGCCGAATCAAGGAAACTGCTCAAACAGGCCAGAAGCAGAACTGGCTCTGATGGCTCGAACAGAAGCTGAGTTTGAGTCTGAATCTGACTCTGACTCTGATTCTGACAGAGAAAAAGCAAGGTCTGATCAGCAACACAAAGCTTGGTATCTTGACAGTGGATGCTCCAAACACATGACAGGATACAAATCCATGTTTCTGAATCTAACTATGAAAAATGGAGGCAAAGTTTCCTTTGGAGGAAACCAGAAAGGTCAGAATATTGGTACAGGAACAGTTCGTAACACTTCTTCTTCCCTTTCTATTAAAAATGTTCTGTTAGTTAAAGAGATGAAACATAACCTTTTGAGCATAACTCAATTAAGTGATTGCAAATATGATGTTATCTTTAATCAGAAAACTTGCAAAGCTGTTAGTCCACTTGATGGGTCTGTTTTATTTACTGGCATTAGGATGGATAATGTCTATAAAATTGATATGTTTAGTCTTGCTAAGCAACAGGTTAAATGCTTATTGTCTGGAAGTGAGCAGAATCTGATTTAGCACAAAAGGTTAGGGCATGCAAACCCTAGGCTTATATGTGAATTGAGCAAACTCCAGTTCGTAAGAGGGCAACCCAAGGTAAGTACCAAAACATAGATTCTGTGTGAAGCATGTCAAAGAGGTAAACAAACTAAAAGTTCTTTCAAAACTAAAAACTGTGTTTCTACTTCTCAACCACTTGAACTGCTTCACTTAGATCTGTTTGGTCCTGTTCAAACAGCTTCTCTCAGTGGTAAGAAATATGGTTTTGTGATTGTTGATGATTACTCATGGTGGACTTGGGTAAAAATTTTAAAGAACAAAGATGAATCTCACAAAGTGTTTATTTCTTTTTGTAAGCAAGTAATGAATAAACAGGGTGTAAGATCATAACCATCAGAAGCGATCATGGAGGTGAATTTGAGAACAAATAATTTGAAGAATTATGTGATGAGAATGGCATCTCTAACAACTTCTCATCCCCCAGAACACCTCAACAGAATGGAGTGGTGGAAAGAAAGAATAGATCACTCCAGGAGATGGCCAGAACCATGCTGAACGATATGAAGCTTGCCACCTACCTTTGGGCAGAAGCTATCAACACAGCATGCTACATTCAGAATAGAGTATACATCAGGTCAACATTAAATAAACCTCCATATGAACTGTGGAATGGTAAGAAACCTAACATTTCCTATTTCAAGCAATTTGGTTGTACTTGTTTTATGTTGAACACTAAAGATAATCTAGCTAAGTTTGACTCTAGATCTCAAAAGTGTACCTTTATTGGTTACTCTGAGAGATCAAAAGCTTATAGAGTGTTTAATAAGGAAACTAACACTGTGGAAGAATCAATCCACATTAAGTTTGATGATAAACAGCTTCACTCTAAAAAGTCAAAGCAATATGAGGAAATTGCAAGTGAACCAGAGGCACAAGAACCAGAAGTTGGACCAGCAGTAGAACCTGAGAAAGATAAAGATGAAAGCAAGGAAGAAGAACATGCTGACTCTGAAGACAAGTCAGAGGGAAAGAATGGATGGAAGTACAAGTCTTCACATCCAGAAACTCTCATTATTGGCAGTGCAGCAGAACCATTGAAGACCAGATCATCAAGTAGAGAAACCAGTCTGTTTGGTTTACTCTCATTAATTGAACCAAACAATGTTGATGAAGCTTTGGCAGAGGAAGGTTGGATACTTGTAATGCAAGAAAAGCTGAACGGATTTCAAAGGAATGATGTTTGGGATCTGGTATCCAGACCAAACAAAAACATTATTGGAACCAAGTGGGTGTTTAGGAATAAACTCAATGAAAAAGGTGAAGTGGTAAGGAACAAAGCCAGACTTGTAGCTCAAGGATACAGTCAACAAGAAGGTGCCAGGGTTAGAAGCAATTAGAATTTTTTTATCATTTGATGCTAATCATGATATAATTCTGTATCAAATGGATGTTAAAATTGCATTATTAAATCGCTATATAAGTGAGGAAGTCTATGTCAAACAACCCCCTGGATTTGAAAATTCTGATTTTCCAAACCATGTTTTTAAACTTAAAAAATCTTTATATGGTTTAAACCAAGTATCAAGGGCATGGCATGACAAACTTAGTAACTTTCTGCTTAAGAATGAATTTGATAGAGGCCAGATTGATAATACTCTATTTAGGAAATCCATTAAAAATGATATTTTGATTATTCAAGTTTATGTTGATGATATCATCTTTGGATCCACTAATGGCACTTTGTGCAAGGAGTTTTCTTACCTAATGCAGAAAGAGTTCCAAATGAGCATGATGGAAGAACTTAAGTTTTTCCTGGGAATTCAGATTCACCAAGGTAAATCAGGTATACTCATTCACCAATCTAAATACACTAAATAACTTCTCAAAAAGTTCAAGATGAGTGACTGTAAGCCTATGGCCACCCCCATGCACCCAACCTGCTCACTTGAGAAAGATGAAACCAGCCAAAAGGTAGACCAGAAAACATACAGAGGTATGATTGGATCCCTTCTTTACCTAACTCCTTCTAGACCTGACATTTTGTTTGGTGTTTGTGTATGTTCCAATTTTCAAGCTGACCCTAGGGAATCCCATTTAACTATTGTCAAAAGAATCTTGAGATACCTTAAAGGAACCACCAACCTTACCATGTTATACAAGAAAACCCCCACCTACAAACTAAGAAGTTTTTGTGATTCTGACTATGTTGGAGACAAGTTGGAAAGGAAAAGTACAAGTGGCAACTGCACATTCTTAGGTGATAATTTGATCTCTTAGTCAAGCAAAAGACAAAGCACCATTGCCATGTCAACAGCTGAAACTTAGTATATATCAGCAGCAGGATGCAGCTCACAGTTAATCTGGATGAAACACCAACTTGAAGATTACAACATCTTTGAAACCAATATCCCTTTGTTATGTGATAACACTTCAGCCATAAACCTAACCAAGAACCCTATCTTACACTTTAGAGCCAAACACATTGAAATAAAACACCATTTCATTAGGGACCATGTTCAAAAAGGGACTTTAAGCATTCAGTTTGTGGACACTAATCATCAATGGGCTGATATCTTCACCAAAGCATTACCTGAAGATATGTTCGAGTTCATCAAGAAGCATCTCAACATTATCTTCATATCTGACTAGCTCAAGTAGTCATCTTAGGAGTTTTTAATTTTCTTGTAATTTTACTTTATGTTTTTTATTTTTCTATTTTTACTTTGTGTAATTTGTAAAGAGAAAAAAAAATACAAAAAATAGTAGGACCTCTTTTTGGATGATGACAAAAAAGGGGAGAGAGAGATAGAGAGAGAGAGAGAAAAAAGGGAGAAACAAATAGAAAAGGAGAGATAAAAAGAAAGGAGGATCGAAAAAGAAAGAGATGAAAAGAGAAGGAGTTGAAAAGGAGAAGAAATAGGGAGAGAGAAAAAAGAAAGAGTGAAAAGAGAAGGAGTTGAAAAGGAGAAGAAACAGGGAGAGAGAAAAAAGAAAGAGTGAAAAGAGAAGGAGTTGAAAAGGAGAAGAAACAGGGAGAGAGAAAAATAAAGAGAACAGAAAGAGATGAAAAGAGAAGGAGTTGAAAAAGAGATGAGAAAAGAAGAAAAGAAAGAGTGATTTAAGAAGGAGTTGAAAAGGAGAAGAAAAAGTCATTATTAGACTTAGGGGAAGAGATTGGTCTGAGGGGGAGTATTTCAAGTTCTTCGAGTTATAAGCTAGCAAAATAAATTAAGGTTTTGTCATCATCAAAAAGGGGGAGATTGTTGGAACCAAGTTGGTTCTAAGTACTTAAGAATTTGATGTTTACAAAAGCACTCCATGTAATCTTATTTTGTACTTAGAATTATTATATTAAATGCCACTAGAAGATGAAGTTACCAAAGGCAGAAGATGAAGTCACCAGAGGCAAAAGATGAATTACTAGAGAATAAAATCAGACCAGAGGATACACCTCTAGAAGATACCAGATAATGCATCCTAAGGCACCAGAGGATACACCAGGATATCAAAACACCATCAGAGGATATCTTTTCTGGCCCAGATCAGAAGGAAGCAGAGTCCAGAAGGAGACCTGGACCAGACCAGAAGGAAGCCTGCCAGAAGGAGACATGTTCCAGACCATAAGCTATCATAAGTCAGACTTGGTCTAGAATTAATTCTAACAAGAAGATAGTCTGGTTGTGAAATGATAATCAGTCCAAACATGATCCAGACTTAATCAGAGCATAAAAGAATTGGTCCAGAACAAGAGATTTAATCCAAATTTGGCCTAGACCAGAAGATAGCATGGTTCAGAGTATGAAACTAAATCTAGACCCGAAGAAATGATTGTCCAGATTTAATCCAGACCTAATCCAGATCAGAAGGTAATTGTCCAGACTAACATATCATAAGTCCATATTTAATTTCAGTTCAATCCAGACCGAGTTAAGAATTGGTCCAGATCAGAGGGAAGATATTCAGATCAATGGTCCAGATTTAAGCATAATGGCCTAGTGTTGGCCGAGATCAGAAGATCAGAACATGTGGTCCAGTGTTGGCCGAAATCGGAGGATCACAGCAGATCAGATTATATGTTCCAATGATTGGCCAAGACCATAAGATCATAACGTGTGGTCCTGTGTTGGCTGAGATCAGAGGATCACAGCAGATCAGTTTGTATGGTCCAGATGTGGACGAGAGCAGAAGATCAAACGATCCAGATTTAATCATGAAGATAATCAGTGGAGACTTGATTAAATTTGATCAAAGTATTAAAAGGATTTGATACAAAAATAAATTGAAGTCTTGTGGGAATTCAGAAGCTATTGGCGGGGAGAAAGATTTGGTCTAGAATTAACTAATAAAAGGATTGGCCAAAGTTATTTTTGAAAGCAAATCTGGAGCTAAAAAGATATGTTTTTTATTTAAGTGAAACCTGATTGGCCAAGGTATTTTTGCAAGAGTATCTGGCAAGAAACAGCTCGAACTTAAGCATGGAAGAAACCCTAATTATTCATCTATAAAAGGAGGCTCAAGGCACAAGACTCAGCATCGAAAATACTTGAGAGTCATACACTTCCAAAAGCAAAATACTTGAGTTTTCAGTGACGTCAATTGTGAGTATCCGCTTTCCAGAAGCAAGCACTCTAAGTTTTTCCTTCCCTTGTGTTAGATCTAAGTTGTTGAAGTAGTGTCTACAATCTGAATGAGTCAGAAGGAGTAGCAGATTACTTGGCAGTTAGATTCAAGGTTTTTTTCCTCAAAAGTCTAGGATTGTTAGACTATTTGAGAAGACTGAGTTGGAGGGTCAATGGTATTGTTGTAATTCAAGGTTTTTGAATTAGTGAAATCCTTCAAAGTGAAGGGACTGGACGTAGCCTAGTTAACAGTGAACCAGTATAAAATTCTGAGTTTTATATTTACTTTATATTCACTGCTAACTCTGTTTTATTCATACATTAGGTTTTGTTATAAAACTGCAAAAACAGAAAAATTATTCAAGTTAGTAAAACACAATTCAACCCCTTTTCTCGTGTTTGCACCTTCAATTGGCATCAGAGCTCAGTCTCAAGGCTGAGCACTTAACTAATGTTTGAGGAAAGGTCCAAGGGGTCAACAACATGGCAGAATCCAAATATGATTTTGGAGGCAAAATCAACAGACCACCATTTTTTGATGGAGACAGGTTTGAGTATGGGAAGGACAGAATGAGAAGTTTCTTTATATCTCAAGATCCTGAATTATGGAAGCTGGTAGTCAAAGGATACACTGCACCTACTGTTTTAGGAGATCCAACTAAAGAACTGGACATGGAAGATATGAAACCAGACCAGAGCAAATTATACAAACTGCATCACAAGTCCAGAACCATCATGATCAATGCCATCAGATTTAAGGAATTTGACAGATGCACAATAAAGAAATAGCAAAAAGCATATTTGATAGTCTGGTTCTGACCTATGAAGGAAGCCAGCAGGTTCAAGAAGCAAGGGCTAACATACTAGTCAAACAGTATGAGATGTTCAAGATGGAAGATGATGAAGACATTGATGGAATTTTCTATAGATTCCAGACTCCGATATCTGGACTGAAAGTCTTGAAGAAAAGCTACACAACAGCAGATCATGTCAAGAAGATTCTAAGAAGCTTACCAACCAAGTGGAGACCAATGGTTACTGCAGTTAAGCAAGCCAGAGATCTGACTGAATTTCAAGCTTGTATTCGAATACATATCCTTGTAGTCGAATACATATGACTGAATTTTTCCACTGACTTGATTTTGTATTCGGCTACATCCTGCTGTAGTCAAATACAGAAGTGCAGTTTTAGCTACTGAATTGGTTTTGTATTCGTCTACGACTTCCTGTAGTCGAACATAGATATGAAGTTTTTGCTACTCACTTGAGTTTGTATTCGGCTACAACATGTTGTAGTCGAATACATATGTACAACTTTTTCTACTGACTTCATTTGTATTCGGCTACACATATATGTAGTCGAATACAACTTTAACTTTTGTCAAAAACTTAATTTTCAAACATTGTTCATGCATTTTGACACTTTGAAAATTCTTTTGATGCATATGTAAAAGTATAAGGTTCTCATGTGCATTTGAAATATAACAATATTAGATTGCATCATATACCTTAAACTCTAAGTCTTTTAGCATATTGACAACAGTTGACTTGATTGTTGACTTCATTTTGATTTTTCAACTTGATCACTTTGCTTGGTCTTTGTCTTCATCAAAAACATAAGTATTCTTGCATATTTACATTCTCCCCCTTTTTTATGATGACAAAACCTTGTTGTTGAAACTTCAAAGAGTTGATCTTTTCTCCCCCTTAATGCATGCTTACTCGCCCTTTGAACTTGAGTTTGTGCCATCATGTTTTGAAAGTTTGAAAACCTACATATTCTTTAACAGCAACAGCATACCAATTTTGTCCCCCTTTTGACATGATCAAAAAGGAAGAAAAGCAAGCAAATATTCCAAGCGTACAAGGTATATTGGGAGTAAAAATATATCATAAAAATAGAGAATATAACATCAAAAACGATAAGTAAAAAGTGAAATATGTCTAAGTCATACATAAATGTTATAAACTATTTAGCATAAAGTTAGAAACAAAACAACATTAAGCAAAATTACATAAACTACAGCAGCCAACTACATATTATCATCCTTTGGATTTTGTAGTTGGTCAAGCTGGAGGGACAGGCCATGCAGTTCATTCAACAGAAACTCATGATTATGGGCAAGGGTTGTCTCAATGGTTTGGAATCTATTGTTAATGGAGATGTCAATGGTCTAAAAAAATTTCAGTAATGAAAGTTTGAAGGGAGTTGAGTTTGTCCATCACCAAGCGATTTGAAACTTGATCATCGTCTGATGCTGTTTCTTCTACTTCTTCATCCTGAGCAGCCGTAAATGATTGTCCAATATCGCTTTTGTAGACATAAGTATGAAGTTGCTCGCTCCAGACAATCTTCATATTGGGCAGCACATTCAAATCCGACACATTTTCTTTTGAAGGTGTATACATTACTTCACCTAAAAAGTCCACCTTAAAATGATCCAAAATCCTGGTTATTTCTTTAGCATATGGTAGACCGATGGCATTCATGGAAGCAAACAGAACAGAGCAGACAAAGTAAGACCAATTGAGATCAGTTCCTTCTAGCATAAAAAATATGATATGAAGCTCAAATTCAGTCATTTGAGAACAATTTCCCGCCTTAGGAACCAAAATATAACATAAGAAATGATGCAGCAACCTGTTTTCAATGGTCAGATTTCCAACACCGTACCGTTGCTTAGCAAATTCAGAACTAGCCTGTGCCCTTTTTCTTTCCATGGTGTTTTTTTTCAAAACGGCACAATGATACATAAGCGTCATATTTTGTCATATTTTCCCACTCACACAAATTTCCAGGACTAAGTTTCTGACCTTCAAATGGTAACTGCAGAATTTCTCCAATCGTTTGGGTATTTAACTCAATGTACTTCCCTTTTACCTGAGATATCATCTTGGGGCCTTCTTTCTTAAGGTTGCAATAAAACACTCTAACTAAATCAGCATAGATTGGACCATTATAGCCAATAAACTCTTCCAAGTGTTGTGCCCTCAGTAGCTCAGGAAATTTAAAAGTTGAGAAAGAATCAAGAGTACTATATTTTGGAGTGATCAACTTTTTATCCAAGTAATAAGTTCTTAACCGCTCGATTTCTTCGGGTGAATGAAGTAATCTGGACAGGTCTGCAACGTTATCAATTCTAGCCCTTCTTTTTGAAGGACCCACTACAGCATGTTTGGTTCGTGAACCTCGTTTTCGTGCATCCATGGTAAAGATTGAAGAAGATGAAGTTTTCGGATTTGAGAAAAAAATTTGGGGATTCGGGGTTTTGCACTACTAGAAAAACAGAATTTAGCGTCGGCCAAAAGCCCACGCTAATAGGCCAAAAGCCGACGCTAACGTGGATTTAGCGTCAAATTAGCATCGGTGTCGATCCAGGCTAAAACGGTTGAAGCTAATACATAGCGTCGGCCAAATAACATCTGACGCTATATTAGCTTTGGCCGGACCCACGCTAAGCCGAGGCTAGAAACTAAAATAGAACATCTAACGCTAAATAAGTTTGTTGCCACGTCATCAAAAAATCGTTTGCGTCAAAAGGCCAATGCTAAAGTCAACATTTTAAAGTCAACAAAATAGTTAGTGTCAGATGATGCCAACGCTTAAGTCAATTTAAAGTCAATGTTCTTTGTAATGTAGTGTCGGTCACTCCGACGCTAAAGTCAACAAATAAAAAGTCAACAAACTACGGTCAAATAAAAGTCAACTTTATTTATATTTTAGCCTTGGTCCGGCCAATGCTAAACTCAATTGAAAAGTCAACAATTGGTTAGCGTCGGATTAAGCCCACGCTAATTTTAATTTTTTTTTTAGCACCTGCTCAATCATATTTAATAATCTTATAAAATAAATAATACTTCAAAAACCCCTTGCATTGACAACATAAAAAAGGCAACATAAAGTATCATTTGTTATCATAATACAAAATATTAACATAATATCAAATAACAACCTAGCAAAGTCACCTATTGCATAATTGTCAATCAAGGACTACAAAAAGTAAGGATAACTATATTTGAGATCAAAGTTCTTCCAGTGACACGTCGTCCAAATTATCATCGTAATGAGGATACGAAGGAGGATGACTCGCATTAGATGATTCACCAGCTGATTGACGGTGCAAAGCGTCAATTTTATCTACAAAAAACTGCTTTAATGCATTTAAATCATTCTCTAACTTCTTTGAATGCTCCCTATCCTCTTCGGATTCCTTGGTAGCCACTTGAGCTTGGGCCACTGCATTCTGAGCAATTTGTTCAGCTCTAATTCTAGTTGCCTTCTCTACTTCTAAAGACATCCCAATCATAGAATTAGAAGGATTCTGAGATTGTTGTGTAAGCGATATACACCCATGTCGGAAGTTAACAGATAAGTCTCTCGTACCATAAACTCGACCACGAGTGTGACCCCCTACAGATTGTGTCCATAACTTAAGTATTGTCGGTCCATCTAACTCTTTAGCACCATCTACACTTGTGTCGCCAAGCTGTGTTTGTACTTCCTCCATTTTTTTTAAATGTTCCCTGATCAATGGAAAAAATTAATAAGGTAATATATGATCCAAATTATAAAATAAATTATTAAAACAAGTCAAGATATAGATAACATACTAACTTACACCAATACATGTATAATAAAGGGATTGCTCATCTAGGACTCTTGGTGTAAATGAGATCATATTCTTTTTTGGTTGATTTGTAATATAAATAATTTGCATAAAGAATTTAGATAAATAAAGAACATACATAAGTAGATTATGCGCGACTATCAACCCAAGCGCCATTTTTCCTCTCATGGGTTGTCAAAAATAACTCGTCGAGAAGTAAATCTCTTTGAAGGTTATTGCTCTACAAATAAAATCAAGATTATTGGACCACAATTAAAATATAATCAAGATTATTGGATCACAATTCACAAGTAGATATCATAACATTAAATTGAATTAATTTTATGTAAATGTCAATTTAATACTTACGAGCTCAAGTGCAACATCAATATGAGCCTTGCGGCCTGAGGTGTGGACAGCTCCGCCTCTTGCTGAAGCTCGATTGGTCTTATTTTGGTTGGAGATGTTCTTGATTGGTGCACCTTCCCAATATGCTTGAAGACCAGTACAAGCTTCCTCGCCTATCCAACTAGGTCGAGTCCCTTTCTTCCTCACCTTTGTAAGCATATCAGATAGTCTTTTAGCGGCCTTTTGTTCAAACACACGTTTCACAATATCATTATCACGAGGATCCCTCGACACCTTCTCCTGAGAATAACAAAAAGTATATATGTAGTAACTACTATCAACAAAACAGATAACACAATTCTCCCTACATATGCTACAAAGACGAATTGAACATATAATTATATTCAAAGGTTTACCGCAAATTTTTCAAACCAATCTTGTCGTGTAATGTTAGTAGTTGCACTTCAACCATATATAGGCTCACGAAACTGTTTTTGTATGGCATACCTAATGGCATCTGCAACTACGTTGTTGGGACTGAGTCTGCATTAATGTATTGAAGAAACAGAGTATTAAGTAACTAAAATGAGTCTACACTTATGCTTCTAGTATAATTCATGGCCTTTTGTTGATTGATGCTGAAGAAAATAAGCGATGTTGTAACTTGTCATAAAACCATTTTGCATCTTCGTTAGGCAACTCATCCTCAGCAAATGTCTCATTTCCCATAATAGCATTCACATCAAGGACATCTTGATAAGGCCTAAAAGCATCAAACAACATTTCATCCATTCCATTAAATTGGTCGTCATGATGGACATTCCTATTACTAGTCGAACCATTACTTGTTTCAACCATTGGCTTCAGTAGTTGCTAGTAGATATCTTGATACACTTGCATTTTACACATGGACACTTTATCCTTCCCTCAGATATACAAATCGGTTGTTTCAAAGCCCTCTTCACAAAATCTTTAACACCACTAATATAGTCATTTTTCAATTTGTGTCTATTTGCATGTACCCTATTGTACATCCAAGTACGATTCATTTACTATAAGACAAAAACTTAACTTGTCAATCACTAAATAAGTTTGAAAAAATATAGAGATAAATAAACTCATGATTGATGGATTTTAATATCATAGTGAAAGACCATATATTGTTTAAGACCATATATAGATTCTAGTATTTCTAGATTTGTTTTAATCTAATTAATTCTTTATAAGTTAGGTACCATGTGAATGTGTGATAGCACAAAAGAAATGGACATTACCATAATATAAATTAAAATAATCAGACAATGCCCCTTCCATATAAAGCACCATAATCAGCACTGCTTAACTCGTCAAATGGAAGTTATTTCACCAAGTTTATCCTTCAGTTGAATGCAAGTCTAAATAAGTGCCGCCTTTTTACTCGTTACCTTAATGAAAAGCATGATAGGAGTTTAACTTTCTATAGTCTATACGAATAACGGCAGTTAACAACTCACAATTTAAAAACTATATACAGCTTTTTCTATTTCATTTTGCAATGAGACATATATTTAGTCAAACCATATTATATTAACCATGGGTTTCTTGAAAAAAAAATTATGAACAATGCCTCATTTCCCAATAGGCTATCAGTATATAACTTGTAATGAAAAAGATGTGAATGGTTTTGAAGATAAATACATGCAGAATCACAAATATCCTGGAAAATCAGATTGAACATTTAGTGTTGTGTTTATTTCTTTTTTATGAGTACAGAAGCAACAATATAGTAACAGTATATATAACTTGTGTTTATTTACTACTAAATGAAAGAAAAAATACACCAAAGTTCATATGGATTTTAAGGTCTACTTGATCAAAAGCAAGTACAGAGGCAACAATATAGTAACTATACAGAAGCACACAAAAATACCAATAGAAACGACATGATCTAATGGGGGTAAAACCTTAAAAGAAATTCCATCTAGTATTAAGACAAATAAACATTTCATCAACATCCCAGATATGGTGTAAATTAAAAAATATAAATAACAAAAATTAAAAGTTAAATAAATCAGTTGCTCCCAAGTGTTCATACTAGTAATTAAACTCAAATAAATCAATTCATATTCATTTGATTCTCTTATTGGATAGACATATTTTACCAAAGCAGTATTTTTTAATGATGAATCGTCCAAAACAAACAATTACGAAGCTTCTTTAAAAGAAAACAAACAATTGCGAAAACTAAAATGAAGTGACTTTCAAATTGTGACTTTCAGCATGTGTTTGTCAAGATCAAAAAGCTAGCTTATAGGGTATGAATAAAATTAAAAATAAAATTAAAAAAGAACAATTAAACTAATTGAGATTAACAATTAAACTGTGGTACAAAAATCAAATTAAAAATAACTTAATTCAGATTAACAGAAAATCAAATGTTTGTATCAAGAAGTACTGCAAAATCATTCCATTCTAATCATTCCATGGGTTTCTTGACATATCATGACTCAAAGGCGCAGATGATACTGCCTCATTCAGAAAGCAAAGAACAATATCAACAATATTTTCCCAAGACTTTCTTAAAAACATATTTGAAGGTATAGGTGAAAATTGGAACTGATACGAATGTGAACTCTGACCTTTTAAATTAGGAACCATGACATGGAACATTAACTAACAACAATACAAAGAATATCCCCTTCTAAACAAAAACACAAAATGGAAAGGAAAAAAAATCCTTAGGTGTAGAAGCAAATCAAGATCCTAATCTTTTGTTGTCAAATTTGATTGATGAAAGATAGCAGCAAACAACTTTTTTGTCATTGGATGAGCATTTGCCTAATTTGATTTTAAATAAACTTGATTTTATAAAATTGATTAGATTAAAGTTCAATTTAAAATGAAGTAATTTAGTTCGAATATTTTTACTCTAAAATTATATTTGAGGTAAAACTTAATGTAAATTTATAACTTAATGCAAAAGCTACTTTTTATAATCTTCAGTCAAACCAAGGTTTAGAAGAAAAACTAATTTGGGTTCACACTTCACAGTAATCAAATATCTAGATTTGTCCAAAAGTCATCTTAGAATAGATTGAAGGTAATTTCTAAGGGTTTGAATACAATTTCCAAGCATGCTATTTACAAGCAGATGTCCAAACTTACAAAGATGTTTTAACTAACTCTCCTATTTCTTCAACGATGTTACCTCACAAAGGTGACATGCCCTCTTTTCAAATAATAATAATATAAAGATGCTAGGGGATTTTTGTGATGCAAATTAGCAAGTAAAAGGTAAATCAGATCAATAGAGCTTCAATGTACAAATCCATAGGCCTAACTAACAAACTAACGAAGAACGACATAGAGATGCTAGGAGGAAGAAAGTGATAAATCAATGCTGAAACGTACAAATACAATACTTTGCAAATCTTAAGGTGCCACAAACCAGCAAACAGAGTACACTTCAAACCTTAAAAATTAGAGAGATTTTGAATCCTTAAAACTTCAAACCTTCAAATAGAGTACAATTTTGAAACTTTGATGTCACAACTAAACCCTTTCTGCTGTTTCAAGCCAAATCTAACCATGTTTCAAGCCCCTAATCATTTAGATGCCCATAAACCCCAAATTAAACCTGAAAGATAAGAGAGACAAAGAGAGAGATTACTTTTAACAACGATTTTTCTTGCAAGAGGATGGTTTGAGATTAAGAAGAGAATGGTTCGAGTGGCTAACCTTGACGGAGAGGGTTCACAGTGGGTTCGAGAACTAGGGTTCACAGTGGTTGAGCTTCACAGCGGCGAGAGGCTGATTATTAATAAAATCAAAAAAAATAAATTTGGTGCAATGCGTCGGCTAGACCGACGCTACACCGACGCTAACTAGCGTCGGAGTCGGGGTCGACGCTAAATATGGCAGCTAAAATGATTTTTTCTAGTAGTGTTGATTTTAAGTTGGGAGTAATCTTAGATGCTATTGATAGTAGTGAATAGATTTGGTAATGCTTACATGTAAGATTGGATGAAGATTTGGAGAAAAGGGTGTGGATGAGAACTGTATTCGGCAATTGAGTTATGTAAAATGACCTAAAAACGCGAAAAACATATATATATATATATAGGAAAAACTTGAATTTGTATTCGACTACAACCAGAGTGAATTCGAATACAGAAAATTCTGGAAACGTATATTCGAATACATTCTATGTGTATTCGGCTACAATAAAAAAAATTATTTTTGAGTTGAATTGTTACTGAAAAACAATATTTAAAAGATATAATCATGTAAAGAAAACACTTATTCATACATCAAAGATTCAGTTTTATCAACTTAACAAGTGAAGCTTCAAGAATTGAAAAGAAGTGACTTACAAAGCATCAATACCTTGCATTAGAGATCTTTTTCGTTTATAATGCCAAGTTCTCTTCATATCTTATAGAATGAATCTTTAGGAAAAGGTTTTGTGAAGATATCTGCTAGTTGATTATGTGTATCCACAAATGTTACTTCAACATTGCCCTTGAACACATGATCACGCAGAAAATGATGGCGTATGTCTATATGTTTGGTTCGAAAGTGTATGATTGGGTTCTTTGTGATATTGATAGCACTTTTATTGTCACATCTTAAGGGGATGCATCCGAGGTCAAGTTCATAGTCACATAACTGTTGTTTGAGACATAAAATATGTGCACAGTAACTCCCTGCTGCTATGTATTCTGCTTCAGCATTGCTTAGAGCCACACATGCTTGTTTTTTACAGGACCATGACACCAAAGCATTACCTAAGATCTGGCAAGTGTTGCTTGTGCTTTTTCGATCTGTTTTACATCCTACATAGTCTGAGTCATAATAACCAACAAAATTGCATATACTACCTTTTCGATACCATAAGCCAACATTGGTTGTTCCTTTTAAATATTTTATGAGATTCGCTTCACTGCTAAAAGATGTGATTCTTTAGGATCTGCTTGAAACCTTGCACCTAAGCAGACACTGAACATAATATCTCGACGACTAGCTGTTAAATATAAAAGAAAACCAATCATACCTCGATACTTTGATATGTCTATTGATTTACCAGATTCATCTTTATCTACATAAGTTCCAGAACCCATAGGAGTTGCACTTTCTTTACTGTTTTCAATCTCAAATCTTTTTAACAGTTCCTTACAGTACTTTTCTTGATTGATGAAAATGTCATTCTTGAGTTGCTTGATTTGAAGTCCAAGGGAATAATTTAACTTACCCATCATGGACATTTCAAATTCTCCTTGCATCATCAATGATAATTCTTCACATAATCTGTTATTGGTTTATCCAAATATGATATCATCAACGTAGATTTGAACAAGTAAAGCTTGATCATTAATCCTTTTAATGAAAAAAGTTGTATCTACCTTCCCCTTTTCAAATCCTCTTTCACATAGAAAGTTACTTAGCCTATCATACCAAGCTCTTGGAGCTTGTTTCAAATCATAAAGACCTTTCTTTAATTTCAATACATGTGATGGATTCTTGAAGTCTTCAAAGTCGGGTGGATGTTTGACATAGACCTCCTCATTGATGTAACCATTTAGGAAAGCACTTTTGACATCGATCTGAAATAATTCAAAATTCATAGAACAAGCATAAGCAAGTAATAAGCGGATTGCTTCTAACCTTGCTACCAGAGCAAATGTTTCATCAAAGTCGATCCCTTCTTCTTGGTTGTATCCTTGAGCGACCAACCTTGCCTTGTTTTGAACTACTATACCATTTTCATCTAGTTTATTCTTAAACACCCATTTGGTACCAATGATGTGTTTATTCCCAGGATTTGGAACAAGTTCCCAAACCTTGTTTCTTTCAAACTGGTTTAGTTCTTCTTGCATGGAAAGTATCCATTGATTGTCCTTAAGGGCTTCACCTACCTTAGAAGGTTCTATCTGAGAGACGAATGCCATATTCAAACAAGCATCTTTGAGATTTAGCCTTGTAGTAACTCCTTTGTTGATATCACCTATAATGTTATCAATGGGGTGATCACGATGGGTTCTCCATTCTCGAGGGAGATCATTGTGTTGATCTTGTTGTTCTATACTGATTTCATTCCTTTGAATTGATTGATCAACTTATTGTCTTTGCTTATATCATCACTTATAAAATCATAATCATCATCATCACAAGAAACAATTTTATCTTCTTTTGAGGGGTTAGATTCATCAAATGATACATGCATAGATTCTTCAACTAATAAAGTTCTTTTATTGAAAATTCTAAAAGCTTTACTTGATAAGAAATAACCAATAAAAATACCTTCGTCGGCTTTCTCATCGAATTAACCAAGATTTTCTTTACCATTATTTAGCACAAAGCATTTACATCCAAATATGTGAAAGTGAGAGATATTTGGATTTTTACCTTTATAGAGTTCATATGAAGTCTTCTTTAGGATTGGCCTAATCATTTCCCGGTTGGATACATAACAAGCCATAATTACAACATCTGCCCAAAAGTATTTTAGTAAACTTGAGTCGCTTAGCATGGTCCTTGCAAGTTCTACCAATAATTTGTTCTTTCTCTCAACAACTCCATTTTGTTGAGGTGTTCTTGGTGCAGAAAAGTTATGTAAGATTCCATTTTCTTCACAATATTCTACAAAAGAAGTATTTTGAAATTCTCCTCCATGATCACTTCTTATTGATACAATTTTGGTTGCTTGTTCATTTTGGACTAGTTTGGCATAATTTTTAAACGCTTTAAAAGCTTCATTTTATTTGCCAAAAATAAGGTCCAAGTGAACCATGAGAAATCATCAACAATTACTAGTCCATGTGAATTTCCACCAAGACTTTTAGTTCATGATGGACCAAACAAGTCCATATATATCAATTGAAGTGGTCTTGAAGTTGATACAATGTTTTTGGGTTTGAAGGAAACCTTAGTTTGCATACCCTTTTGACAAGCATCACATAATTTGTCCTTAATGAATTTCATCTTTGGTAAGCCTATAACAAGTTCATGCTTGACTAACTTGTTTAAATGATCCATATGGATATGTGCAAATCTTTTATGTCATAGCCATGCATCATTGTTGTCACTTACCATTAGACATTTCATTCTCAAGGATAAATCATCAAGATTAATTATAAAAATATTTTTAAAACGCTTACCAACAAACTGGATTTCATTTATTACCTCATTTTGGATAATGCATTCATCCTTGTTGAAAGCTATTTTGTAACCCTTGTCACAAAGTTGGGTAATGCTAATAAGGTTGTGTTTTAATCCTTCAACATATAGAACATCTTCAATTGAAGGAGATGGAGCAGCACCAATTTTTCCAATGCCCAAAATTTTACCCTTGTTGTTATCTTCGTAAATCACATAGCCTTTTGATTCAATAGTAAGTGCTGAAAATTTTGTTTTGTCACCAGTCATGTGTTTTAAACATCCACTATCCAAGTACCACATATTACACGTACTTTTTATGCATTCCTACAAAATAGGATCATAATTTGTTAGGTACCCAAAGTGCTTTGGGTCCTTGAGTATTAGTACCTTTCTTGACCGACACATAATGCCCATTTGGAACACCAAATTTTCTAAAGTGACAGGCATTAAGTGTGTGGCCATTTAGACCACAATAAAAATATGTAGGAATATTTTTATTCCTATATTTAGGCATAAGAGGTTTCTTTTGAACAGCTTTCTTCCTAGAACAATGATGATTATTTTGTATAGCTATAACTTTACCTTTGTTGGATTGATCACTAGCTTTAACAAATATATTTTTACTAATACTTGGTTTATCAAATTTTGAATAACCAAGACCACTCTTGTCATTGGAATATCTTTGCATATTAAGAATATTTTCTAATCCAACCTGTCCTTTTTCATATCTTTCAATGACTCTATTTAGTTGGACAACTTTAAAAGAAAGATAATCACATTTATTACATTTAAAATTATGTTTTATCTTTTCAAAATCCTTTTCCATAGTGTCAATTTTCTCTTTAAGAGATTAAATCTGTTTCTTTTGAGTTGACACTGTTTTGCACAGAATTCTACACTCCATAAGTAATCCTTGTATTGCATTTTGAGCATCATCGTTATAAAAAAGAATCTTTGTTACTAACCTCTTCTTCTTCGTCGGATTAATGTGAAGCCATTAAGGCAACATTTGCATTTTTGTCACTCTCCGAATTTAAGGATGAACTAACTTCATTGTCCTCCCATGCTATATAGGCCTTTTTGAATTCTTTCTTCTTGTGAATGCGTTTCTTGACAATATTTGGACATTCCGCTTTTATGTGCCCTTGCTTTCCACACTCAAAACAAGTGAAGTTTCGACTTGAAGTGGAGACATCCTTCTTCCTGAAAGTTTTCCTTTTCTTAAAAGTTTTATTGTTTTGAAGGAACTTACCAAATTTCTTTACTAGGAAAGTGATGTTCTCATCTTCATTTGAGTTATCATCATCTATCTGTTCTCTTGACTCTATTTTTAAGGCAATGCTTTTTGGCTTCTTTTCTAGAGTTTCATTCTTTTCTAGTCTTCCAAGTTCAATTTCATGTTCTTGGAGCTTTCCGAAAAGTGCAGAAAGAGACATTTTTTATAGGCTTTTCTTCTCAGAAATTTCCGTTACTTTAGGTTTCCAAGCCCTTGTTAATGATCTTAGAACTTTAAGGTTCAATTCATCATTTGTGAAGATCTTGCCAAGCGCCGTCAAGTGGTTGGTTAGATGAGAAAATCTTTTCTGCAAGTCCATAATAGGTTCTCCGGGTTGCATACGAAACAATTCATATTCTTGAGATAAGGTATTAAGTTTAGAACGTTTTACCTCAACTGTTCCTTCATAGGTTACTTCAAGAGTAACCCGGATTTCTTTGGCAGTTTTGCAATAAGATATGCGGAAAAAATCGTCCATTCCAAGTGCTAATTGTAACATGTTTTTGGCCTTTTTGTCAAAAAGCACATTCCTTTTATCGTCATCTGACCATGAGGATTTTGTCTTTATTTGCTCTTCATTGTTGACGACTGTCTTTGGAACATAGGGGCCATTTTCTACCGCATCCCAAATATCAACTCCTTGTGCCTCAAGATATGCTTGCATGCATATCTTCTAGAAATCATAGTGTTCTCCAACAAAGCACGGTGGTTTATTGCTACTACCACTATCTCTAAAAACTGGATGTGCAGAAGTCATGAATAAGGATCGAGGAGCAAGTTTCTTGAACCTGCTCTAATACTAATTGTTAGTTCAGAAGCGCACCTAAGAAGGGGGTGAATTAGGTGTTTAGAAGTTTTCTTGTTTTTAGAGACTTAGTGGATTTATTTTTCTGACTATGATTGTGTATAGTAAAATGTAAATGGCAGAAAAATAAAGAACACAAAGAATTTATCCTGGTTCCCCTTATAACCAAGGGTACATCCAGACCTTTTGCACACCACAAGAGATTTTCCAATTATTGTTAGAATAGGTACAAGTCTAACTCTAAGACATTAGTGACTAACTCCTAACAATCTGCCTAAGATAGCACACAACTATCTTAGTTTACAATAGTTGAAGAAAGTACACCACTTTCCTCAACCAACACATTAACTTAGTTAATTTACAATAATGGTTTTGACTGAAATCAACAAGGTATAACTGTTGATGCTTTGTTGTATAATGATAACAATCTAATGTAATTTCAAGTACCACAAAGAACCTTTATAATGATATGAAAATGCAACACATATACTTGAAATATGAAAATCTGACTTTTAATGAATCTTAATAATTCTGAAAATATTTCTGAAAGTTGTTAAGTTAAACTTGAGCCTATGAGGTATTTATACTCCTAAGACATCACTTCAGATCAATGGCAATCGTTCCTAGAAGTTTGATGAACATATGCAATGATCCAGAATCAATCTGACCTGAAACACTACATTGTTTTGCAGTTGTATTCGACTACAATAGGATGTAGCCGAATACAAAAGTGTAGTTTTTGCTACTGACTTGAGTTTGTATTCGGCTACAACATGTTGTAGTCAAATACAGATGTGCAGTTTACAAAAGTGTAGTTTTAGCTATTGACTTGGTTTTGTATTCGGCTACGACATCTTGTAGTCAAATACAGATGTGCAGTTTTTGCTATTGGTTTCATCTGTATTTGACTACACATATTGTAGTCGAATATAACTTTAACTTTTGTCAAAAACTTAATTTTCAAACATTGTTCATGCATTTTGACACTTTGAAAATTCTTTTGATGCATATATAAAAGTATAAGGTTCTCATGTGCATTTGAAATATAACAATATTAGATTGCATCATATACCTTAAACTTTAAGTCTTTTAGCATATTGACAATAGTTGACTTGATTGTTGGCTTCATTTTGAATTTGCAACTTAATCACTTTGTTTGGTATTTGTCTTCATAAAAAACATAAGTATTCTTGCATATTTACATTCTATCCTTTTTTATTGATGACAATAGTGTTAGATTAATATTACTTAAGATTAATAAAACAAAAATTACTACCTAACTTTTTTTAAAAAAGATCTTTACATATATAAGTTTGACTAACGGCAATATAATAAAAAGACCTAACTACAAAAAAAAATATTTCAAAAATTCGATACAAATTTATCTAAATTTTTAAATAAACTATCTTATAGTTTATTTTTTATCAAACAGAGTCAAAATCTACTCTTATTCGTCCCATCTTATTTATGAAAAGACCATACACGTATCTATTATTTCTTCCGCTCTAGAAAATGTATAACTTGACTAATAACTTCAAAAAAAATTAAGAAATTTATGAAACTAAATTGCTTTTTCAGTAATACCATAGGTTAATTACAAGGGAAATTGGGTGAATGCAAGAGTACAAAATTTATCATTACATAAATCAATAATTTTGAATGATATATATTCCATCAATAGAATTTTTGAATCAATATAAAGGTCACCATTTACATTGAATTTTTGGCAAAGTTATAATTTAACTAATTAACAAATAAAAACAAATGCCTTTTTATGAGTTCTCATCGTCAATCGCCTAGAAATTCTTGTTCTTTATTATTATAATTATTAGATTCGTCTCTCTAAAATTTTAAAATTTTGTTTTTAATACTTAAGAAATTATTATGTAATAAATTTTAATCCCTATTGAAATGTGGACATATATTTTTTAATTCATATTTACTATATTATAAAAAGTTTCTCCGTAAAAATGAATTCGAATTTTGACTTCTAGGTCCATATTATTGTTACTTTTATTTTAAGTTTATGACATTTAAAAAATCTATATTTAATTCATCTTAAGTTCAAAAATTATAAATTTTAATGGAGAAATTTTTTACAAATTTCAAAAATATGTTTGCAAAATATAATTCAAAAATTTTAAAATTAAAGGACAATTACACATTTTTTTTTCCAGCAAGAATAAAATTGTTTTCACCAGAATTTTGTAACTAAAAAATATAATTTTTTTACATGGACTAAAAACAAATTTTTAAAATCTTATAAAGACTAAAAACTTATTGAACCATTATTATTATTATTATTATTATTATTATTATTATTATTATTATTATTATTATTATTATTATTATTATTATTATTATTATTATTATAAATTCAGCTAGAAACATAGCAACCCTATAGCCTCTATTTCTTACTCAATCAAGGAAAATGATGAATAAGATGAAGAGCATGGAGATGCATATGAGCCTCTATTGGGGAAAAGATGCTATATTACTTTTCCCTAGTTGGCCTAACCACAATGTTGGCATGTATTTCTTATCTTTCTTGTTTGTGTTTTTCCTTGCAATGGTTGCTGAGATTTTGTCAAACAAACCATCAACCTTCAAGCAAGGGACAAATCACATCAAAGGAGGGTTGATTCAAGCTACCATATACTTCTTTCGCATTAGTTTTCTTTACTTGATCATGCTTGCGGTTATGTCCTTCAATGTGGGAATCTTCATAGCTGCTGTGGTTGGTCATACCTTCGGTTTCTTCTTAGCCAAGTGTCATGATATTTATGTTGTCAACAAAGAACAAAAGAATGAATCCTCCATATGACTGTTGATAAGAGATTAAGTTTCATGCAGTCAAAGAATCATGTAATTGTTCAAGCAAAAAATTTGATATCATTGGACCAAGGAAAAAACTTCATATTTTTAGTTTAAAATGTGAATTGTCTGACTTTGATCTAATGATGTCGGTTAAGTTGTGTTAATGACTTTATGCTTCTTTATTGTATAGAATTCATGTCTATGCTAAGCCTTGTTGCATATATATTGTTTGAACAAGATTTCTTTTATATTATTGTATACGGCAGATGATACAATTGAAAAAGAAAAGGCTAATCATGATGCTACATTTATTTAAACATAATACATACCGTTGAAAATAACTAAGCTTTCACTTCAACTCACTGAATCGTGAAACCTACAAGTAAAACATAATTCATGGATATTGTAGCACTTTTAACAACTACTTCATTTTGGTCACTTTCTGCTATTTCCTATTATGCATACAACTCTCTTTTAATAAATATTACAAGTGTATAAAATAATAATATAAAACAGAACAAAAAATTATTCCTGGTAACATGTCTGAACTCTCCAAAAACTGATATGGATGCCTCCATATGAAAATTGAATTATGGATAATTACTACATCCTTTGATTTTATAGTATGGCACATCTTTGAATCCCAAGAGATGAAAAAAGTCTACTACCGGTAGGCCAAAAGAGAGAGAACCAACCCCTTTGATGTGCATCAGGCGCAGCTTCATGTGAATCCTCTGAATTCGTTCCATCTGATGAGTCCCCCTGCACCTCACCATCTTTTGGGCTTTCATTTGTGACCTGATCTCCATCTTCATTAACTTTAACTTCTGCAATTTCTCCAGGCTTCTTGTCAAATAGCCCTTTAAATTGTTTCCGAGCTTTCTTCTCAACTTCCTACAAATGAAATGGTATTTGTGTAAGAATCAAGTTTTAGGGTATGTTTGATTAGTTTTTCAAAAACAGTTTTCTGTTCGGAAAAAAACAGAAGAACGGACAAATTGTTCTTTGTTAACTTTTAAAAACAGAACTATTTTTAAAATAGTATAATCAAACAGGCCCTTAGTGTTTCCTTCTGTGATGTCTCAAGCATACAAGAGAATAACTGATTCGTAATTTCAAGCACACCTGCTCTTTCTGCTTCAGTTTTGAAAGAGCTGCAGTTGCATCTGATTCAGTTGATTTATCAACTTTCATCATCTAAAATAGCACACAATTGACTTCAGAAATGGACGACATAATAGCTTATGTTCTAAAGAAAATTGAGTGTGAACGCTTTTACCATTTTGAAATCACCCCTTGCTTCTTCAAAATCTCCAGCAGCCATGTATGCCATTCCACGACGATAAAGACCCTTGACGTGTGCAGGATTTGCTTCTAGAACCTGAAGAATTAATTGAAGAACGTGTGAAGACAAGAAAACTTAGGATATGGAACTGTCAGAATCCAAATGTACAGAATATTTCCTTGTACGGAATGGACTGAATCCCATAATTAGATAATTAATAGCTGTTTTATTTTGTATATTTGATAGGTATCATGGACCCATAACTATAGGAATAACAAAGGGCAGTAGTTAGTAGGAGTGTCCTTTTCTAGATTATTTTGTAATCTATTTAAGAGCACATGCTCCTCCTTACAAATCATCAAAAAATACTCTCATGGCACCGGAGCTCCAAAATCCATACGACCATGGGTAACCCCATGACCTACAATGCTACAATGCCCTGAAATTTCTTTCTTTAGCTGTAACCAATTAGTCCTCATACCCAGTTTTTAGTAAACAGTCTGTGAACATTTTATCCTTACACAGTCCTTCTTGACTATTCTACTCTCTAGTCTATATGTTTTTCGAATGTCCCAATAACCGTAACTAACTATAATCAAATCAGTTAGTAGACAATTACTTATTTCGAATGTCCCAATAACCGTAACTAACTATAATCAAATCAGTTAGTAGACAATTACTTAGTTAGAAGTTATTTCTACAGCATGAGCCTTAATATACCAAGCATTGATCATTGTAATTCTTCAAAATCAGAAATTCAGAATACAAAAATATATTCCCTCCGTTCTGAAACTTCGTTTGTTTAACCGATTTAATTTTGGTTCAAAATGTTGGGTGTTTTAGAAATCCAAGACATATGTGACATCTCTTTCATATGTAACACAAATATAATTAACATCATTTTCTTTTTAACTGATTATTTATGAGATATTTATAGATATTGTAAAGCATTGATGAATAGAAAAGGGGTATTTTGGTACTTATTCACGTCAATTAAGTGATTCTTAAAAAAATGTGCAAATACCTTGAATTCCAAAGTTCTAGAATGGAGGGAGTAATCACTATTAGCTTCTACAGTAATTACCAAATTAGAGAATGAAGAGTAATTCCTTTTAAGTTTTAGTCCTGTTAGATAATAGTTTATTGGGCTTATGCTATTGAGCTTTTTATATTTCTAAGTTGGAAGATATTCCTTTTATGCTTTGCTTTATTGTCCTCTTTGTAACCTTTATATTCTTAACTATTGTCATTTTAATTGGAACCTTAGCCTCCTTTTGTTCTTCCTCTTTTTCTCTCTATTGAATTCATAATGTTAATAAGCCCTTATCAAATATCTCAATGAGGAATAGTAATGAAATCTAGAAAACCAGATTGTGCATGATTAAATCGTAGATAAAATAAAAACTTTTTAATCATAGATAAAATAAAAAACTTGCATCGCAAATGAAAAATCTACAAATTTGAAGTAGAAAAACCAATTATTTCTATATGTTATTCTGTTTATTAACTTTATTCCAATGAAATAAATAAAGGCTAGGTGATAGCTGAGGCCATCAAATCAAGCATACCTTATTGCAAGTCTCAATGGACTTTCTACATTCTCCCAGCTTTAGATAGCATGCAGCAACATTCAGGTGTAGCAAATTCTTCAATCATGAGAGAGAGAGAGAGAGAGAGAGAGAAATTTAATATGAACTGAAATCAATCTACCAGTCATAAGGTAATGTAAATATGCTTCCCCTGTCAAGAATATTATTAAAATATATATTGGGTAAGACACATCAGATCACTTACACGTGTATCTGAAAAAACTTTTCCTTCCTCGTCATCTTGTGGATTAACATGATTAAATTCTCGAAGAACCTGTTGCCAACTACCACATAATGTTAATAAGATCTATGTTACAGAGAGAGATTCAGAGCCAAAAACAAAAATCCAAGTGATCGTCATGGAATGTACAACAAAACTCCAATCCAAGTAAAGTATAAATTCAATCCTTCCAATAAACACTTGTAAAAACCAATTTGGCCATATCTATAGTCAATGTTGGATCTAAATACCCCCTCAGGCTAAAGATTGGACATCTGAAGCATATGAACAAATATGGGTGACCGAATACCCTCACGTTCAGGATTGGACATTTCAAATGTCGACAAATACCTGTGTCCAAATAACATTATTAAGGATAGGCTCTAGTACAATAGCCTAACTCAATCCTAAAAGTTAGCTCCGCAGGTGAGGATTGCTCAGGGCCTTATACAGAATAATTTGATTATATATCTATTCTCTGTGGCATTTAAACAGATAGTTTCCATCAGAAGCATCTAGAACTGCTCCATCTAAAAATTCTGAAACCTCTGCAATAAAAACATGAACACATGCCCAAGAAAGAATGATGAATACCTTTTCATACTTTGCCTTTGCAAGTTCATATTTTCCCTCTTTGAATAACCTGTTACCCTGTAAAGAAATACAGCATGAGAGATTCTGATAGCCAATTGAAACTGGTGTATAATTTGTATTTATTATAATTAAACACTAAAAGAAAGGGACTACTACAAAGTCAAGAAACTGTTTCATTGCTTGATCAGAAAGGTGATATCTCTCCATTAGAGTTAATATGCTATTTGTACACAACTCAAAGCTTATTTTCAACAGGAATAGCATATTAGTTTCTTGTCCCATATTGTGTTCAAAACACACATAAGCCAATCTGTCTTGTACCACCAAAAGACCAGTAATAGCAAGCTGAAGACCAAACATGTAGAAAATTGTGCAGGTTCATTTGCATACCGTGTTTCTGATATTTTCAGCTTCGTTCATTATACTTTGGAAGTTCAATCCTGTCCAGTCCTGTAATAGGGATTAAGTCCACAATGCATCAGGCACATGAATGAGTACACAAAACATGTATAATAGAAGCCGAAAGGGATTGGGAGTTATCAAGTTGTTTAAGCTAATTATTGTTTGTAGAAGAAAATATGAAATCCCACACCTGTGATTAATTACCTGCTGTTTCATATACTTTACAGGGATCAAAATCATAGAACAATTGTACTTCATCTAAACTTGAAATCTATCTCATAAGAGAATATTTTTAAGGAATCCTAACTCAACCAAAAAAAAAATTTAAAAACCAATGCAAACATAACATTTCAGCATTCTAATGTCAGCCAAACTTTTGCTATTGTCATTACTTCACTAAACGTTCAATACCACAGCATTGTTGTTGGTCCTATAATTGCCACATATAATTTTGCATCTACTATCGTAAATAACTATAATTTAACTAAAAGATTTTTTCAAATTACCTTTGGCATTTCAAAAGATAGAAGCTCAATTTCCCATTGAATATGAGCACCCTCAGGGACCTTTGAAGGCCTGATAAAAAAGGAAGCATGGCAATAATATCATGAAGCATCATAGAACAGAATGACAGTGAATTTTGACATAAAGAACATATTCAATTAGGGGTTGCTAGCACTAAAATGCTTTAAGAAACCAATATTTTCATCACCAACCTTGGAAAGTTATCATAACCATAGTCTGGCGGACATGTGACAAGAGCCATCTCTCCTGGTAGCATCAGGCGAACACACATTTCAAATCCTTGTGGTACCTGAACAGAAAAAAATGAGATTCTGGTGCAACTGTTTATGTATTTGCATGAAGAGCTTGAAAATGAAAGGGCATACATTTTAAATAAACAATTACACATGGAATTTTTAGATGCAAAACTTTTAATAAAATAAACAATAACATTAAACAATAGAACTTCAGTTTATTTATGCTTAAATTGTAAACTCACAAGCCCTTCTCCAGAACAGAATTCCAATGGTTGACCATCGTTGTCAACTCTTGTGTCATAGAACACCGACTTTTCTTCATTGAGAACAGTGCCCTTGTAATGAACACGAAGTAGACTGTCATGAAGGGGGCAATCCATTGGAAAATCACCTATTTATCACAAAAAAAATACATCATAAAAAAACTTCGAACATAAATAAACAACTGGTACTTAAACTTCATAATTGTAAGCATAAGATTAAAACTGGCATTTTACAAAAACAAAAAGAATGAGAACATTGAAGAAAAAGGTAAATACTGATTTTGTACATCTAAAGCATCTAGACCATGGTTATCAAATCGAGATTCACAGTGAATACTGAATAGGAAGACCTACCTTCCAAATTGTAAATCGGAAAAAATCATTATCAATAAAAATGACATTTTTGAGTAAAAACAAGTGACACAGCATAATTATAAGCTAGTATTTCATCTAGTAACCTCAAAGTAATTCAAGATGCAAGTCATAAATCAAACAACCAAAAAAACAATTTCTGGCTATAAAAAACTGACAAAAAATGTGGCTGGCTACACTAAGTTTATGTCATGATTCATTAGAACGAATTGGGATTCATCATAATGAATGGAATTCATCATAATGAATCAGGACTCAAAATTAGATTCATATTGATTGAATGTATAATTCATGCATGAGCCAGGCATTTCCCACAACATTAGTTTCTATTTCTTTCCTTTTTATTTTTCTTTTGCTAAAGAGAAATCATAAAGGCTCCCATAATCTATACACTCCTTGTAAGTTGTAAGAATGGTACAGGGTTCTAGTAAATAACTATATTCTTAATACTTATCAGGAAAAGAAAAAAAGAGCTCTATATTCTTAATCCACACCTTTGCCATCACGAATACGGCGTTTTATCAAGCGCCCATCTCCAAGCACATCCCTCACCTGTTGATATATTACCAGCAAGCAATTTCACATGCTCAACATCTTGGTGGAAGAAAATAATTAAAAATACAAAAAGCACATGTTCCAGACACCACTAAATATGACTATGAAGAGAGAAATTAAAGTACAAAAATTGATATATGTGTACAAAAATTGAAGAGAGAAATTAATGTACAAAAACCTTAAAATGACATAAATGCAGTGACTTGCTGATTTTCGTATAGCTTTCAAAGTTTATTAAAAACAAAGTATATGAAGAAAAATTAACTCTGGACAAGTAAAACAGTGCTTTATTGACCTCAGCCATGGTAGTTAAAATGCTATCCAACATGTAGGATCATACAACTTTGCAATGTTTCTGCCTCTAAGCGAGTTCCTGCAGGCCAAAGATCGCAAATGGGTGGACAGCGCAGGATCGCCACGCAAAGCTGTGGAAACACAGAATTGTGTGAGTAGGAAGAATCGCAGCATCTTCGGGTCTATTTGGTTTGTCAGTAATCTTTATCATGGTCTAGAAAATTTGTATTCGGTCTCTCAATTATATCTTTTTGGGTTACTCTTGATTCCAAAAAAGGATAGTTATTATTCTCCTACTCTGAGAATGTATCTAATCTCAATTGATGTTAACGAGTCTTTACCTTTCTTCAGATCTTCTTCCATGCCTAGGTCTATCCCAATCACTTTACCTCTTCCTCTTGTCTCAGCTAAGTAAATTCCTCCTGTGATACCCCAAGTTCAAGACAATCCTACTCATACTGGTCCTTTGCAAGTCTATCATCATCGACCATCTCCACGTCCTCAACCTCTGCAACTTAAGCCTCCTATTGCACTCCAAAAAGGAATATGATCCACCTATAAGACTACAAGTGGAGCTCTTTCTCATCTTGAGTGGTGATAGACTATGATTGAAGAAATGTGTGCACCTCATAGAAGTGGAACTTGGGACCTTGTTCCCCTTCCTCCAGGGAAATCAATTGTTGGATGGCAGTGGATCTATACAGATAAAGTTGTTAGTTGTGTCTAAGAGTCAGGTTGATCGGAACTTTGGATCCAATCCAGAAAAAACATTGCATCCCCCAACCCATCTAATAGCTCATCAATGATGGAAAATGTGAATTTATTAGGAACTGCAAGATTGTTTAGGGCCACGTAGTCTAACCTGTACATAAAACCACCAACCACATAGTCTCTATTTTCTTTTGCCCCGCGGGGGGTAGGTGCTAGGTGCTCCTATGCTAGACTATTTGGAAACATGTGAGTAAGGAGCGGAAGAGGGACGTGAGTTTTAAAACCATGCCTACGATACAAGGAGAAGAGTGTAGGAAGGAGGGGTTACTGTTAGAAACAGTGATATAAGAAGGAAAGGTAGGGAAAAGGACATCCAGTGGTGAGTGAGCTTTTTAGGGCCTTTGGACAAGGAGGTTAGCATACCTAGAAGGTCTGAAGTATTCTATCCTTAGTTTTCTTGTTTTAGAAGTAATTCATATCTCTATCATTTTGTCTTTTCCTATTTTTCTTTATTAAAATGCCTCATAACTTGGGTAACTTTTATAGATTAAAAGGTACTTTATCTTTCAATAAATACTAATACTTGATTGTTAGTATTTTACTTTTGTATTATAATATCCTCCCATATTGATGTCCAAGTTTATAAAAATAGTATTGCCAAATGGAGTTTCCATCACCAGGGAGTATATTTCCAAGCCCCATTATCAAAACCTTTCAGTGCTTATTTATTATACAAAAATTACAAACTAATACACCACGTTTGAAAAATGCAAACCCCACATTATATACATGTCAGAAATTAGTTAAATGGAGAACTCAAAGTTAAATGAATGAAAATGCCACAGGAAAATTAGAGAAGTAGATAGTGATTGGAGAATGCCGAGAAAAAGTCATTCTTCATCATATTATATCTTACAATATATATACATGACACAACAGTAAACAAGTTCATTAGTGAGGAAGAATGGAAGATCACACTCACTTGAATAAAGTGAACAAGCTCCACTTCAAACTGGACTTCAGAATCTTCTATAACAGGCATCAGAGGAGACTCAGTTAAATACTGACTTGTAACATATATAACAGCTTTCTCTTCCCGAACCATTGTTCCGATCCCCATTTCAAGACCTTTAGGTACCTGAGTATATCAGCAGGTTAATCACCTAATGCAAGTGGCAAAAAGCAATTCAATATTAAAGCCTTTTTGAAGATATTGCCAACAAAACAATGCCCCAGAAATAAATAGCTTTCATGTCATTTTTATTTATTTTGGGGGAGCTACTTCGCATGCTGGAATCAGGAAATAAAGAGTATGGGCACAAGCACAACCATATTAGGGGGCATTTGTTTTTGAGTTACAAAATTTATTCCTGGGAATAAAATGATGGAATTAAATATTCCTATGTTTGTTATACAGTAATAAAAATATATTGTAAATAATATACATATATATATATATATATATATATATTTATTTTATTTAGCCCATCTATGAGGTCCAGTAGATTTAGACTATTTAAATGAATTAGTGCATGTACTATCATGATTATTGAAATATTATCCAGATATATTTTCTACATGGTATCACGAGCTCCCGACTTTGGGGATCTAGCTTCCGCATAAACCCTAACAGCCGTCGTTGGGTTAAATTTATCCGCCTTCATTGCAGATTGTTGGTCCTTTACTGCAAGTTTTGCAGTTTATTCCATTCACAATACTGTTTTCTGCAGTTAGTGTTTATCCAACACTGTTATTGGTACTGTTTTCTGTCGAATACTGTCGTTCGCACGACACTGTTCACGACTGAGACATTACTGTTCACGACCGTGACATACTGTTCACAGGATGACAAAATACCGATTGCAGCACTATTCATCCGAATTTTATGCTGATTTTGAAAGCTTGCTGTTGCTGTTTTTGTCTGCAGAAATTACTGTTACTGTTCGCAGCACTGTTCATCCATATTTTTCTAATGGCCAAAATTAGCAACACTAGTTTTGGTGTTACTCATCTTGGAAATGAGTGATAGTAGTTCCCGATTTTCTGGTTCTATGCCTAAGTATACTTGGATTTTGGACTCTAGAGCCACCGATCACATGACGTCACATTCAGAAATATGTTCTTCGTATACTTCTCCGTCTAGTATTGATTATATTATTGTTGTCGGTGGTTCTCGTTGTTTGCTATGGGAATATTGAATTCCAACCATGTTTTAAATTGCAAAATGTGTTACATGTTCCCACACTCTCAAAACCTTATTCCTATCCGTAAGCTTGCCAAGGATCATAATTGCGCAGCAATATTTTTTTATTCTCATTGTACTTTTCAAGAACTTGCAACAGAGAAGACGATTGCAGTTGTGAAGGAACAAGAACGGTTGTACTATTTGTCTAATAAACGAACCGATAAGAAGGTGTTGTCTTCGGCACTCACAGTCTTAGTCACATTGGAATTAACAAAACTAGTGGTGATGTCGCTTGATTCGATCTTCTCCCTTACAAAGTGAAAATCTATCTCAATATGCTTGGTCCTCTCATGAAAAACCAGATTAGAAGCAATGTGAAATGCTGCTTGATTATCACAAATTAACATCATTTGTGTTGCCTCTTCAAATTGAAGCTCTTTGAGTAACTATTTCAATCAAATGAGCTCACAAGTCACTAATGCCATAGCCCTATATTCAGCTTCAGCGCTAGATCTTGCAACTACACTTTGGGTGAGTCTGCCCAATCGGCATCTGAATAACCAACTATTTGAGTATGTCATTTGTTTTCATAAATTAGACCTTTTCCTGGAACACCATTAATGTATTTCAAGATTCGTATCACAACATCCCAGTGTTCTTGGCAAAGAGAGTTTAAGAATGACTTATCACACTGACTGCAAAATTGTCTTGAAGAATGACTGTGAGGTAGTTTAATTTACCAACCAATCTTCTGTATCTCCCTGAATCTGAAAATGGCTCCCCATTATTAGGTAGAAGTTTGACATTTTGATCCATATAAGTATCAACCGATTTGGCATTCAATAAACATGTCTCTTCAAGAACCTGTAAAGTCGACAAACCATGGTAGAGGACTCCCCCTAAGCAACAAACCCAGGTGGTTGCTCCATATACACTTCTTCTTCAAGGTCACCATACAAAAATGCATTTTTAATGTCAAGTTGGTGCAGAGACCAATGTCTGATGGATGCAATAGAGAGGAGTAGTCTAACAGAAGCCATTTTAGCCACAGGTGAGAAAGTATCACTCTAATCGAGGCCAAAAATTTGAGTGTACCCTTTTGCCACCAAACGAGTGATCAATCTTACCATCAGGACCAACTTTCGCTATATAAAGCCAACGACATCCTACTAAAGACTTTCCATATGGTAAAGGAACCAATTCCCAGGTACCACTACTCTGAAGAGCACACATTTTGTCAATCATTTCTTGTCTCCACTTTGGGTGGGATAAAGCTTCAAGTGGAGATTTAGGAATAGAAACAAAAGACAGGGAAGACAAACAAGTATAATGCAAAGGAGAAAAACGATGGTATACCTTTACGAATAGCAATAGGAATATCAAGGGTCAGATCCAATAAAGAAGGAGGTGGCAGCAAAGGAGCGTCTATAATGACCTCAGTATCAAGAACAGGTGTAGGGACATGTACAACCGATGATGGTTGACGACGACGGTATGTCTGAGGAGGTTGTACAGTTGGAGGATCCACATGAGGAGAGTCTCAAGTGGGACAATGGGAGGGACCACCAGAGGTGTCTCTTGTGAGACATACATAATAGGCTCTAGTGATAAGAATAGGAGAATAATAACGATAACCTTTTTTGGACCAATGATAACCAAGGAAGACACGTTTTAGTGATCGAGCTGAAAGTTTGTCAAGACCAAGAGTGAGATTGTGGACAAAACATGTAGACCCGAAGACACAGAGGAAGTGAGTGAAGAGGGGTACGAGGGAAGAGGATCGAGTGAGGGACTTTGTTATCAAGAACAAACGATGGCATGCGATTTATAAGATAGAACGTCGTTAGAACAGTATCGTCCCAAAAACGAGATGGTACATTACCATGAAGAAGGAGAGTACGAGAGGTTTCAATAAGATGTCGATTTTTGCGTTCGGTTACCCCATTTAGTTGAGGTGTATGAGCACAAGATGTTTAATGAAGAATGCCGTTAGAGGTCATAAAACTTTGAAACTGATGGGACAAATATCATGGGCATTATCACTACGCAAATTGCAAATGGATACATCAAATTGAGTTTTAATTTCCTTATAAAATTGTTCAAAAATAGAAAATAATTCATAACTATTTTTCATTAAAAATAACCACGTACAACGGGAAAATTTTATTGATAAAAGTAAAAATCTAGACTTAAGAGTGGAAATAGTACGAGAAGGACCCCAAACATCTGAGTGAACTAAAGCAAACGGGGACGAAGCTCGTTTATTGGCTCGATCAAGGAAACGACTACGAGTGTGTTTCCCTGACTAACACAACTCACAACGTAAGCTAGATAATATAGTTAGATTAGGTACTAACTGTTGAAGTTTGGGAAGACTCGGATGACCTAACTGAGCATGTATAGTAAGAGGAGAATTGTGGTACGGCACGCTGTTGATGGGTTTGAGAGATAATAAAGGTTATTAGACTCACGTTCGACGCCAATTTGTCGTCCTGATATTTGATCTTGCAAAATAACATTGCAATTAGTAAATGTGACAACACAATCATGAAAACGAGTCAATCGACTGATAGAAATTAAATTAAACGGGCATCCAAGCATATAAAGGATAGAGTAGGGAGGATTTGGACAGTGTCAATCCCTTGAGATTGTGTTTGGGAACCATTGACTGAGACTATCCTAGGTAAATAACCAGAAGTAGTGAGAGATGAGAAAAGAGCCTTATTACCAGTAATATGGTCAGATGCACCAGAATCGAGCATCCATGGGCTAAGAGAAGGTGTGATGAAAACAGGTGAATTACCACTTTGTGTGGCCAAAACAACGAAACTGGAGTTCTAACAATACTCTATCCATCGAAGAAAATCTTCATAGGTAGCCATAATCAATAAGCAGTTACCTAAAACCAGTAGGGAAACAGTAGCGGAAGAGGCACAAAAAATTGTGATGAATAGTGCAGCAACTGATTTGCTGAAAAATAAAATAACAGCAGCGAAGAAGGGGTAAACCGGAACTGAGACACGGTTTACCAAAAAAAATAAAAAATAAAACAAATCTCACCAAAGGACAATGGGCCCCCTAGGTAACCACGGTATAGGGTTGTCTCCCAATAGGCATTAGTTACCATGTTGAATAAGAGAAAATGAGAGACATATGGTAAAAACGTGTGTCTGAACGACACAACAGAGTCGGTTTTATATAAGCTCAAGGCAATAAATACAAAAATAAATATGGGAGATACTATCCCTATTTACATGATATGATGTGATATGTAATAAATACAAATATCATAAATATATTTTCAACGATGATTGTACTCAATTAATTTGGATTTATTTTGATGAAGGATAAAACAGAAGTACCTCAATTGTTCATTCAATTTTACAAGTTGGAACAAATACAATTTGGAAAAGGCATTAAAAGATTATGTTCTAACAATGGCAACGAATATGTCAATCATAGCCTTTCAAGTTTTAATAGTAAACAAGGGATTATTCATGAATTCACATGTGTTGATACCCCACAACAAAACGGAGTTGCAGAAAGGAAAAAATTGCCACCTACTTGAAGTTGCTCGAACTCTTCTTCCAAATATCTGTCCCAAAATCATATTGGGGTGAAGCAGTATTGACAGCCATGTATCTAATTAATTGTATGTCATCTCTTGTTTTAGGTAATGTTAGTCCAATTCAATGTATGACCTCACCTTTTCCTTCTGCTTCTATCAAACAGAGCTTTGAGCCTTGAGTATTTGGATGTGTTGTTTCTGTCCATGTTCATAAGCAACATCGAACTAAGTTGGACTTTCGAGCAATTAGATGTGTCTTTATGGGTTATCCTCCTAACAAAAGAGGGTACAAAGGTTATTGTTGAAGAGTTAAGGAAAATCAGATTTGATTTTCTTTTATTTTATATTATTCTATTTATTTTTATTTTATGATTATGTCATTATTACTCAGTATTACTATTGTAATTTTATTTTCTATATAAACAGCTTAGGGCTGTAGTAATAAAATATGAAAGTATTTTGCCTTTTACTTTCTTCATGGTATCAAGAGCTATTGGTTAGGGTTCTGTAAAACTTTCCACAACCCAATGGTGTTTGTTTCAAATTCTAACCAACTGAGCTATGGCACACAATACCTCATGGAAGGCAGCCCTTACGGGTAGCGGCGACGACTATGGTTTGGGTGAAAAATCAAAAGTAGCCAACAACACCGGTTTAGGCACTGGCGGCGGCTCAGGCGACAACACTAGATTAGGAACTGGCGGCGGCCCAGGCGGCGACTATGGTTTGGGTGAAAAATCAGAAGTAGCCAACAACACCGGTTTAGGCACTGGCGGCGGCCCAGGGGGGCAGTGGTAGTTGGAATGGTTTATCTAACAACGGTTTTTCCAATTTTTTTGGCCATGAGGGAACTTCTAATGCCCTCAAGGTTGAAATCCAAAAACTTGATGGAAAAAATTATGTCGAATGGTCCCAAACCGCAAGATTGATCCTAGATGGTAAGGGAAAATATGGTTTCCTCACAGGAGAGGTGCAAATACCTGCCACAACTGATCCTAATTACAGGTATTGGAAATCTGAAAACTCTGTTCTTATTGCTTGGCTGCTTAGTAATATGGAATCAACGATTAGAAAACCTTTTATGTTTTTGCCTACTGCGAAGGAAGTTTGGGAGGCTGTCAAAGAAACATATTCTGATATTCAGAATTCTTCTCAAATTTTTGATCTCAAATCACGATTGTGGCATGTCAAACAAGGAGATAGAGATGTCACTACCTATTATAATGAGTTGATGACACTATGACAAGAATTGAATCTCTGCTATGATGATCATTGGAAGTGTTGTGAGGACAGTGTTTTGTTTCTTAAGAGACAAGAGAACGACCGAGTATTCATGTTCTTGGTTGGGCTTAATAAGCGGCTTGATGAAGTCCGAGGCAGAATATTGAGAAAGATTCCATTGCCATCACTTCGGGAAGCGTTCTCAGAAGTTAGAAGAGAAGAGGCAAGACAAGGTGAAGCTGTTTTAACTGCATCATATTTAATTAATCGAATGCCATCTAAAGTTTTAGATTTTCATACCCCTCTTGATGTTTTTCGAAATTATTTTCCTTTGACTAGTGTCTCTGCTGATTTGCCACTAAAAGTTTTTGGTTGCACTGCTTTTGTTCATGAACATAAACAACTTGACAAACTCAAGCCAAGAGCAATAAAATGTGTGTTTACCGGTTACTCTCCAACTCATAAGGGGTATCGGTGTTTTGAACCAAAATTAAAACGAATTTTTATAACCATGGATTACTTTTGTGGAAAATCAATCATTTTTTACTGACATTCATCTTCAGGGGGGAAATTATAAGAAAGATTCATCTTTTACTTATGAAAACATCATTACTTTAAGTGATATAGTGTCGCAAAATTTTGAGACTTATATTGATGCACCAAAAGAAAATGTCCAAGAATCCATATTGGAACTCAATCAACTTATGAATGAGGTTTCGACAGATTCGGGGGCGACAATTTCAAATCAAAATCACACTAATCAAATTCTTAATCTCAATAATAATGAAGGACCACCTGAAATGCCACAACATAATGACTCAGATAAAGAGACACAAAGCAGGTTTACTACCATTGACCCTACTTGGAAGGGAAATGTCTTTAAAAGAAGAAACCATAAATAGATAAATGAAGGACCCATTCTCCGACCCTTTCAAGATTCTGAACCAATAGATAATCCAACATATCATCTTGATACAGGTAAGTCGTTTTTTGTTCTTAAGAGTCATGTCGAGTATCCTGTTATAGACCTTCCTATTGCAATTAGAAAACCTGTTAGATCATGCACTAAATATCTTTTGTCTAATTATGTGTCATACTCAAAATTGTCTTCTTCATTTGCTGCATTTACCTCTAAGTTGTCTGCTGTAGAAATTCCAAAAAATATACAAGAGGCTCTAAAAATTCCAAAGTGGAAGGAAGCTGTTCTTGAGGAGATGAGAGCTCTTGAGAAGAATCAAACTTGGAGAGTCATGACGTTACCTATAGGAAAGAATACCGTTGGCTATAAATGGGTATTTACTGTGAAATATAATTCTGGTAACACAATTGAAAGATACAAGGCACGCTTGATTGCTAAAGGGTTTACTCAGACATATAGCATTGATTACTTAGAGACTTTTGCTCCTGTTGCCAAGTTAAACACTATTAGAGTTCTCTTGTCCTTGGCGGTGAATTTAGATTGGTCTCTTAACCAACTTGATGTAAAAAATGCTTTCCTGAATGGTGATTTGGAAGAGGAAGTATACATGGATAGTCCACCTGGCTTTGAAGATAAGTTTGGTTCAAATTTATGCAAACTACAAAAATCCCTTTATGGTCTCAAGCAATCTCCAAGGGCTTGGTTTGAGAAATTCACTCGGTCTGTCAAAAAGACAGGATATATGCAGGGACAATCAGAGCATACGCTGTTCATGAAGTTTTCTAATGTTGGTAAAATTGCAATTTTAATTGTACATGTAGATGATATTATTCTCACAGGAGATGACATTGTTGAGATGGAAAGATTGAAGAAAAACTGGACAAAAGAATTTGAGATCAAAGATTTAGGCGCGCTCAAATATTTTCTTGGTATGGAAGTTGCTCGCTCAAAGAAGGGAATTGTTGTTTCTCAAAGGAAATACATCATAGATCTCTTGGAAGAAACTGGGATGAGTGGGTGTAGACCAGCAGATACTCCTATGGAATTAAATACTAAACTTTGGGAGAAAGGCAGTGTTCCTGTTGAGATTGGAAGATACCAGAGGTTGGTTGGCAAACTTATTTATCTAGCCCACACTAGACCTGACATCGCTTTCTCTGTGAGTGTTGTAAGCCAATTCATGCATTCTCCCTATGAAGAACACTTGGAGGCAGTTTATCGAATCTTAAGGTACTTGAAATCCAATCCTGGAAAGGGTTTGTACTTCAAGAAAACTAATGACAGATAAGTCTCTATATTTACAGATGCTGATTGGGCAGGATCAGTTACTGATAGAAAATCCACTACTGGATATTGTGCCTATGTTTGGGGAAATTTAGTCACTTGGAGAAGTAAGAAACAAGGGGTTGTTGCTCGAAGCAGTGCAGAAGCTGAATTTAGAGCAATGGCTCAAGGAATTTGTGAACTTTTGTGGATTCAAAAACTCTTGGATGAACTGAAAATGAAAGTTGACTCACCCTTAAAATTGTTCTGTGATAACAAAGCAGCAATAAGTATAGCTCACAACCCCGTACAACGTGATAGAACCAAACACATTGAGATTAACCGCCATTTCATAAAAGAAAAAATTGATGCTGGATTCATATGTCTGCCATTTGTGACTTCCAATCAGCAAACCGCTGATATCTTGACAAAAGGTTTGGCAAGACCCAATTTTGAGCGACTTATAGTCAAGTTGGGCATGACAGATATCTATGCACCAACTTGAGAGGGAGTGTTGAAGAATTAAGGAAAACAGATTTGATTTTCTTTTATTTTATACTATTCTATTTATTTTTATTTTATGATTATGTCATTATTACTCAGTATTACTATTATAATTTTATTTTCTATATAAACAGCTTAGGGCTGTAGTAATAAAATATGAAAGTATTTTGCCTTTTGCTTTCTTCAGTTATCATCCTCCTAGTCGTAAGTACTTTGTTTCGAAAGATGTAACCTTTCATGAAAATATTTCTTACTTCATTCGCCCTCAACTTCAAAGGGAGAACATGAATGACTTGGAATTTGAGTTTGAATTTATGGTCTTTGGTCCTAGCTTTCCTAAGACCCCTATTTCTACGCCATCTCCTAATTCTGAATCTGAGTCTCCACCAGCTGAAGATCAGGCTAGTAAGCCAATTCTTGTTTATGAAAGGAGTAAATCTGACCTGCTCCAAAAACAACTTCAATAGCTTGAGTCGGAGGTAAATACTGAAAATGACCCCTCTATTGGTGGTTCTCAGACTTCTGATACTTGTGATACTAATCCATCGCCCGAGCCGCAGATGTAAATACTGAAAATATTGTTTTGAGACAGAATAGAGGATCTTGTGCCTCTACATATAGATATCCTATTTCTCAATTTGTCTCCTCTAAACATCTTTCCCGCAATATCAGGTTTTCATTACAGCTATTGACTTTGTGAGAATCTCATCATTTGTTCACGAAGCAAAGCAATATAAAAATTAGGTCCAAGCCATGGATGAAGAAATGAAAGCACTTGAGAAAAATGGAACTTGGGAGATTGTTGATAGGCAATGAGGCAAGAAGCAAGTTGGATGCAGATGGATCTTTACAGTTAAACGCAAATCAGATGGCACCCTTGATCACTACAAGGCCAGACTAGTGGCAAAAGGATATACTCAGACATATGGTATCGATTATGAAGAAACATTTGCTCCTGTGACAAAGATGAATACTATTCAGATCTTATTATCTCTTGTTGGCCACTCCGGATGGGAACTGTCAAAATTTGTTTATGTTTTACATCCCTCAAGTATAGGGATTCAGTTATATAGGAGTACTAGTAGGGATTTAGTTGTATATTTTACTCTAATTCTTGAGATGGTATCAGAGCTCTCGGTCTTTGGGAGTCTCGCTTCCGCATAAAGTTGTCGCCTTTGTTGCGATTCTTTTTTCCTGAAACCTTAGCCATCTTCATTGTGGCCCTTTTTGCTGCCTTCATTGCACCAACTTGAGATTTCTTTTTGGCCTGTTTGCTGCCCTAGTGTGTTCAATATTCTAGATCTCCTTTCACCGCCGTTTTCAACCAGAATGTAGATTGGTCGTTTCTCGCTTCGTTTTTGGGGTTCACTTTCTAATCGGAGCACTTTTGTTTGTCGGTCATTTGAAGCTCACACGGTTTTTGCTCACATGATCAATCTTTCATCTCTAATATCGTTTGTCTGCTGATTTTACAGATATGGCAGTTCAAGAAAGCAAAAGTGGATTGGCCCGGCTTAATGAAGATGAAGTAGAGAAGATTATATCATTTCTTAGTAAGTTGGAGAAACCAACAGGTACTAGTTCTTTGGTATATACAAGTACATTTCCTCTTGGTAAGTTTAAATTTTCTTTTGGACTTAATGCTTCAGATACAACCTATAAGCCACTGACCACATGACACCCTTACATACACACTTCTCCACTTATTCACCTTGCCCTAGCAACAAGAAAATATTCACAGCAAATGGTACCCTTCTAACTACAGCAGGTCAAGGAGATGTCCAAATAAACTTATCCATAACTCTAAGAAATGTCTTTCATATTTCTAAATTGTCCACTAGCTTAATTTCCATACAAAAACTAACGCAAGACCTATCATGTAATGTTTTTTATAACAAATCTTGTGTCTTTCAAGACAAGAATTCGGGGAGGACAATTGGTAATGCTAGAGAATGGAATGGTCTTTATTACTTGGATAATCAAAATCTTCCTCCAAACCTACTTAGTAATACCAACTCTTTTATTTTTTTTTTGAATCAATAAAGATCAACAAAGACAATGTTATTTTTGTACCACTGTCGTCTGGGTCATCCCTCGTTAGGAGTCATAAAACAGTTGTTTCCTTCCCTCTTCAAAAAATTAGAGGTAGAAAGTCTACATTGTGAGGTGTGTGAGCTTGTTAAACACAAACGTGTACCTTTTCCAGTTAGTAACCAAATGAGTACTTCTCCATTCTGTTTAGTTCACACTGATGTATGGGGTCCCTCTAATGTTCCAAATATATCAGGAGCTCATTGGTTTGTAACCTTCCTTGATTATTGTACTTGAGTTACTTGGGTTTACTTGCTAAAACAAAAATCTGAAGTCAGTTTTGTGTTTGTACAGTTCTTCTCCATGATAAAAAAAACCAATTTGGAGTGAGTATTAAGAGGATTAGGTCTGATAATGCCAAAGATTACTTTAATCACGGACTTAATTCTTTCTGGCAAAAGGAAGCATTATTCATGAGTCCTCATGTGTTAAAACACCCCAACAAAATGGGATTGTTGAGAGAAAAAATGGACACTTGTTAGATCAAACTCGAGCGATGTTATTTCAAAATAAAGTTCTCAAGAAATTTTGGGGAGCAGTTTTAACTGCATTGTATCTCATAAATCGATTACCTTCTAGTGTTCTTGCCTTCAAAACTCCCATGGAGGCCCTGTCCTAGTTCTACCCTAATGTGTCCACTAGTAGTAATCTTATTCCCAGAATATTTGGGTGTGCGTCGTTTGTCTATATCCATAGTGATAGTAGAGGCAAACTTAATCCTAGAGCCTTAAAATGTGTCTTTATCGGGTACTCTTCCCCCCAAAAGGGTTGTAAATGTTATCATCCACCATCCCAAAAATTCTATCTCCCGAGATGTCACCTTCCATGAACAAGAAAGTTTCTTTGGTCAAACTCATCTTTAGGAGGAGAATACAAGTAAGGAAGATGAGTTTCTTCTACTTCCTGAGTTGACTCTTGAACCAGAAATTGAGACTGAAATTGATTTTGAAAAAGATGGAAATAAAGGAAATAACTATGTTGAGTCTGAAATTGATTCTGAGAAAGATGGAAATGATGACGTTAATGTAAGATACGAGAAGAATCTAGTATATACAAGAAGAACAAAGGTGATTCCTGAAACTATTCACATGACTCCAATTCGACCTTTCGTAACTTTCCTTGACACTTCAAACTCTAGCGATCTAATTTATGAATCTTCCTATGAACAGGAATTAGAATCCAACACGCCAACAACTTATGATGTCCTTTATATTCCAATTGCCCTTAGGAAGAATACTAGGACATGTACCAATAAACCACTCTACCCTTTATCCAATTGCCTATGCTTTGAACAATTTTCACCTACCCATAAAGCCTTTCTCACAAGCCTAAACACTACCACTATACCTACCTCTCTGAAGCATTGTCTGACAGAAAATTGAAACAAGCAATGGACTTGGAAATGGAAGCACTGGACAAGAATGGTACTTGGGATTTGGTCCCTCTACCAGATGGAAAGAAACCTGTAGGATGCAAATGGGTATACATTGTAAAATACAAGGCAATCCCTCAACCAAATGGAAAGAAACCTGTAGGATGCAAGTGGGTATACATTGTAAAGTACAAGGCTGATGAGTCTATTGAGAGGTACAAAGCACGGTTGGTAGCTAAATGATTTACTCAAACGTATGGAGTGGATTACTTGGAAACATTTGCTCCGGTTGCAAAAATGAATACCGTCAGGGTGATATTATCTCTAGCAACTAATTATAGTTGGAACTTGCACCAATTTGATGTAAAAAATGCTTTCCTCCATGGAGATCTAGAAGAAGAGATTTATATGGACTTACCTCTTGGATACAGTGAACATTGTTGCCAACACCGTTCGTAAGCTAAAAACGGCTCTATATGGGCTTAAACAATCTCCACGAGCGTGGTTTGGGAGGTTTGCTAGAGTCATGGTGGGTCTAGGCTTCAAACAAAGCCAAGGAGATCATACCCTCTTTATTAGTGACCGGTGATAATGAAAAGGAGCAACAACTATTAGGACAACACCTAGCCAAGAAATTTGAGATTAAAACCTTGGGAAAATTGAAGTATTTCTTCGGATTTGAAGTGGCTCACTCTAAGAAAGGGATTTTCACATCCCAACAAAAATACATCATAGATCTTCTGCAAGAAACGGGAAGACAGCATGCAAGCCAGCGAGTACACCAATTGATCCAAATTTAAAGTTGGGAAATGCAGAAGACATTGTAGTTGACAAGGAAATGTACCAAAGATTAGTTGGATGACTCATATATCTGTCACATACTAGACCTGATATTGCATTTGCTGTAAGTCTAGTCAATCAATTCATGCAAAAACCAAAGAAGGTACACTTGCAAGCTACACTCAGAATCGTGCAATATTTGAAAGGAACCCCAGGAAGAGGAATTTTGTTCATACGAAATGAAAATGTGGGTCTTGAAGCATATACCGATGTTGACTATGCAGGGTCAATTATAGATAGAAGGTCAACCACGAGATATTACACTTTTCTATGTGGGAATCTTGAGACTTGAAAAAGTAAGAAACAAAGTGTGGTATCCAGATCCAGTGCTGAAGCAGAATTTAGGGCAATGGCACAAGGGATATGTGAGTTACTATGGTTGAAGATCATTTTGGAGGACCTGAGATAAAGTGGGATGAATCAATGAAACTTTATTGTGATAATAAATTTGCTAATAGCATAACACATAATCTAGTGCAGCATGATAGAACCAAGCATATTGAAGTCGATAGACATTTCATCAAAGAAAAACTTGACAGTGGCCTAATTTGCACTCCATATGTCTCCTCCCAAGGCAACCTTGTAGATCTTCTAACTAAAGGGCTAAACAACAGCAACTTTGAAAGAATTGTATCCAAGCTAGGAATGGAGAACATCTATTCACCAGTTTGAGGGGGAGTGTCAAAATTTGTTTCTGTTTTATATCCCTCAAGTATAGGGATTCAATTGTATAAGAGTACAAGTAGGGATTTAGTTATATATGAGTACTAATTCTTAAGAGGAACTACACCAGTTTGATGTCAAAAATGCGTTCTTGCATGGAGACTTAGAAGATGAGGTGTAAATGGAGATTCCCTCAGGTTTTGGTATCATAGGTGGAGAAAACAAGGTGTCTCGGTTAAGGAATACCTTATATAGATTAAAGCAGTCCCCTCAGGCGTGGTTTGGAAGATTCACAAAAGCAATGGTGTGTTTGGGCTATAGGCAAAGCCAATGAGATCACACTCTTTTTTACAAGCATTCACAAGGAAAAATAACTGTACTTTTTGTCTATGTTGATGACATAATTGTTACAAGAGATGATTTGATTGAGAGACAACTACTCAAAGTCACTCCGGGAATAGGGCTCTTGTTTAAAAGAAGTAGAAGCCTAACTATGTAGGTACATACTGATGCTAATTATGCAGGTTCAGTGAGTGATAGAAAATCTACTTCATGCTATTGTATTTCTTGTGTGGGAACCTTGTTGCTTGGAGGAGTAGGAAGTAAAGTGTAATGGCTCGACCAAGCGCCGCATTAGAATTTAGAGCTATGGCACAACGAATCTGTGAGCTATTGTGGATGAAAATTGTGTTAAAAGGTCCTATGAAGTTGTTTTGTGACAATAAATCGGCCATCAGTGTTGCTCATAATCCTACTCAACATGACAGAATAAAACACATTGAGATAGACAAACATTTCAAAGAGAAGCTGGATAGGGGCTTGATAACTACAGTCTGTATTCCTTCTAGGCATCAGTTCGCAGTACGTTAACAAAGGGATTACCAACTGAAAGATTCAACCAACTTACTTGCAAGTTGAGAATGATAGATATTCATTCATCAGCTTGAGGGGGAGTATTGTAAATAATTTATATATATTTATATTTATTTTATTTAGCCCATCAATGAGGCCCAGTAGATTTAGACTATTTAAATGAATTAGTGCATATACTGTCATGATTATTGAAATATTATCTAGATATATTTTCTACAAAATTTATTCCCATGATTTAATTATACCCGGGAGTTTTTTTGTACAGATTTCTATTCCAACATGATGATGGCAAGAAACTTTTATTCCCAGGCAAATGAGTTCATTGTTTTGTTGAAATACTATCTTACCCAGTAACATCCACTAACCAACCCCATAACATAAAATCACTTTTTTGTATTTTTTTTACCAGAACATAACTTCAAAACCAAAGTATTTTTTTTTTCAAAATTAAAATAAAAATCTAAACCCATAAATAACTCCCAAGATTTTAATTTAGTATCCAAACACTTTTCTTAACCTTTCCTTGGAAAAGGATTCCCATAATCATATTCTTAGGAAAGTCAATCCCGAAAATAATTTTAAAACCATGAAACAAACACAGCCTTAGATCATAGCTGAAATATGTGGCAGACTAAGAGTGGTCAGCTAACAATTGGTGCTAGTTATTCCAATATTATATTATATCATTATAAAAACAAACAAGTAGTGAAGTGGTTTAACTACCTCTGATTTTCCAAATGTAAAGAAGTATGGCTCTCCTTCTGTGTGTGATATGAGCAATTTCCCAGCAACTGTCTTCGCTGAAATCCTAGAAATGACCACACAAAAATCATTGGAGACTTCCATCAAAACGTTTTACTGCCTTACATGAACAAGGTGGTACCAAAGAATTGTTTTTACCAAGCCTTCACTTCATAAGGCTCTCTTGGAGATTCCCAACCCTGCCCTTCACGTACAACCTACACTAATAGAAAGTTTACTGGTGAGAAATTTAGAACTTTCTGCAAAATGGGATGTCATTCCTGATTGAATCCTCCTTTCCAGTTATGACTTGTTGAGCGCAAGATATAAACACGAAAACACATGTAAAAATATATAAAGTGACATGAAATTTTGCCAAATTTTTTAGCCAAACTTTGATACAAATCCATATTTCCCTGGCAATTTTCCTGTGAATATCTACAAGATTATCGATCAATACTTACACTTCAATATATTGAACTCTCAAGATATGAAACAGGAAAACTTATAAATTTTCTTTCAAAACAATATCATAATTAAAGGATCAGGTCGTGGGACTGGGTAGCTCAAATGGTTTGAACTACGAGTCGAAAAAGTTAAAGGATTAGGGTTCAAACCCTGGTGAAGAAGAAAATACAAACATAAACAACTAATATACTAACCATTGTTTATCCACAAAAAAAGCACTCAGGCTTCCTAGATGAAGCAATGTTCAAAAAAAATGCACATAGAAAACACAACTCTTTTCCTTTTTTTTTCTTTTGCTCTGACACTCACATTTCCCATTTTAAGAGCCATCCAAGATAATGGGAACACAAACACTATAAATTTATTAACCATGCAGCAATACATTCTAGACACTTGTACCTTTTTTACCACTTCCAAATCATCAGTGATAACCTGGAAATATAAACAAAAGCAAGAAATGATTAAAAAACCCAATCAAGAATGGTAAGCTAGTATGTACCAAGAGTATAGTGAAACCCAAAATTTATCAGGATAAAACAGATAAGAGAACATAAACAAAAAGAATAACACGTGAAACTCAAAGATTAAATCCTTACCTTGGCCTTGAAAAACTCTATCAGCTCAATTTCAAAATGGAGTTCATCATCCTTAGGAAAACCATCAGGAGCAGAAATAGGACAATCATCCTCACCATAATGCAACTGAGACTTCATCTTGAACTGAAATTAACAGATAAAGTATTTCAGTACAAATTTTCATTCTCCTTTAAAGTAAAAAATGAAATCAAATAAAATCACAAAGAGGATAAAATATTCACCTAACAGAAAGAGAAAATGAGGAGAATGAAAAGACATCAGATTAAAATTGTTCTACTATCCAACTAAAGATCCACCAAAATCCAAAAGAAACCGCTGACATATCCCATCATAAAGTAGTATTTGACTTTCATTTTTCCCGTTATATGTGAGTATTGATCACTCAAATTATCAATGTTTTAGAAAATAAAATACATTCCAAAGATGATCTTTCAAATCCTTAAGAGAAAGCATAGATAGAAGTGACCAAATAAGACAAGCAAACAAAAACCTAAGGGCGTGTTTGGTTACCAAGAATGCTTGTTTATATTTCCAGGGTTAAAACGTAGAAAAATATTACCTTATTTTGTTTTGTATTCTGTTTTCAAATATTTATACAGAAATTACTGTTGTTTTCACAATTTCCTATAAATATTCAAAAAAAAAACACAACAAATGAAAACAAAAATGATATTTATATAAAAATTATTAATGAAAAATAAGAAATGGAAGAAGGAAATGTTTCCTTGTACCAAACAGACCCTAAAATGTTCAGGAAAATTAACAATATATTATCGAAGTGGAAGTATCAGGTAACAATCCATTTTCCTGCACTTTTGTTATTAATTTATTATAATAGTAAAGGTGATAGATGATGGTAATGATAATAATAGCAGTTTCATTGTTAATTATTAATTCATCACATATAGTGCAAGAATCTGTTAAATCTACAAATGAATTAAGTAATATTGTCTTTGTTGTAATATTCATCAAAATTATGGTCTTCAGTTCAAAATCATCATAAATAAAGACCAATGCGTTAGAATAATACATTTCCATTGGTCTATAATTCAAAATCATAGTAAATAAAGACCAAAGAAGATTCTATTTATAAAGACAAGATGACTTCAGCATAGTCACCAGCAAAAATTAATAGATAAGAAAGAAAGAAAAAATTATATATAATATGTTACCATTGCCACTTCACCCTTCAACATTGTTGTAATTCCTTCAAGCAAGCCCAATAGCATCTTGCTTTTACCCAATACATGTCTTATGGGAATGCCCTTGCCTGTGGCAATGACATAAACGATTGTCTAGCTCATTAGCTCATCAATTATGTCTAGCGCAGAAGATAATAAAACAGCATGAATACCATCTTTACTTAAAACCTAATTACTAAATCTGCAGTTCCAAAGTCCAATATTTTCTAGAGTAGGGTGTTTTCTATGAAATTAGAAAGTAATGTCTCAAAAGAAGGAACTCAGGTCAAGCTTTTGTAATCCCTAAGACGGCTTTTGTTTCAAGATAATTTTTTCCAAAAACACTAACTAGGAATGTTATGTTATTCTCAGGTAAATTTAGGAAGACGTTTAGTTGTATTTAATATTTTAAAAAATATTGTTGAAATTTCTTTAGTTCATACAAAAACCAAAGACTAAAAAATGGAAGAAAGAATGTGGTATAAGTTATGGTTTTCTGGGTTTTTAAACAACTTACATTCCCAAGGGAAAGTAAGACACTCACTCTTTGTCATGGGAATAAAAAGCATGCAAAACAAGAGAATGTTCCGTTCATAGGTAGCAATCTTTGTAGCGCCGACACTTCTAATCAAAAGTGTGTCTCAGTGTCCAACACCGACACTTTGATTACATTCAATTAATTTATTTTCTCAAATTATTACTGGTGTCGACGTTCAGTGTCATGTCTGGTGTTCGTGTCAATATTTGTACTTCATAGGTAGCAATAATGCATAGAAACATTTTTCTCAAAGATTGCACCACACACGAGAATTTTGTGTTCCCAAATCTTTCCAGGGAATAACTTTACAAACATGAAACTAAACACGCCCTAGAAGTTGACATCAGACTAAAAAGAAGTACTTCATCCATTCTAATTCTCAAATAAAAATAAAGTAAGCAATAACAAAAATCAAATGATAAAAAACAGTCACTTTTAAGAAGAAACTGCGAGACAATTAACAGAACTAACTATCATCATTCTGATGGGTACCTATCACATTCATTCAATTAAAAGACACAAAAAGGGCTCCTGTACAGGTTAAAATCACCTCACCTCCATGTTCCGATCGGGTAGATTCTACAACTACTCCATCCAAAGTTCGAATTGTAGAATGATAGATAACCTGAGACATGATATTAAATTACATTGAATTTATTTCTATGAACATCAATCACTATATAACACATTGCACATTAACATATTCAGAAATGATATTTTGGCACATAATTTTGAAAACAAATTTCGACAACAATTTGGATAGCTAACACTGTTCAAATATGTGGTTAATTATACGCGGTAGATGGTTAATGAATATAACAAAGTATCGTAACTCATTATACATCCACTAAATGTAATTAACCACAATTTTGAATCTCTTTAAACACGATTGTCATGTGCTCAGATATACATGATATATTCACTAACCATCTAAATTGTGTTCAAATATACATGATTTTCAAGAGTTCAAATTTAAATGATATCAATTTACCATAATTCGTGTTAAAATATCCACCTGAAAAATGTGGTTATGACATTCAAAATTGTGGCTAATAGTGCTCTATTGATAGCTAATGAATTGTGACACCTTGTTATATCCATCAATCATCCACGGAACCTAATTAGCCACGTATTTCAACTACACTAACCATCCAAATTATAAAAAATTATTGTCTCATTTTATGTCAAAATAACCCAGCTCTAACACTTATTGAGTGCATTACCAAACCATATCTAGCTTGCCTATATATATTGCAAAAATGTCAATCTTAATCCCGTGTTGTCAATCGCATATTGCGGAAAATGGCGATTTCAAATTCTGCTATGCTACAGTTAGCGCCGCTATAGCGACTATTTAACAATATTTTATACTAAATAGTGTATGGCAGAAAGTAGTAATTTGTTCAAATTCCACTGTTATATCGCTATAGCGCCACGATTTTACAACATTTTCTTAATCACAACCTAGAAAGAACAGAAACAAACCTGGTCACCATCTGAAGGTCCAGAATCACCTCCACCAGGCCTCATCAAAGCTTTCATCAAACTCCCAGGCACAATTTTCTTCTTCCTTAATTTTCCAAATAAAATATTCAAAAAACAACCACTAAAACCAAAACACCAAAATAATCTATCTAACTTATAATCAATTTCACTTATTTTATTTAAAATAAAAATTACACACAAAAGTTATCGTTCATGATTAACATACATTAACCCAATAATAATAATTAAAAACTACCTCTTCTCATCCTCAGAAGGTGGCTTCTTCTTCTGTGAAGCAAAATCCTGTTCAGCAACTTCATTTACAGCATCCATGACAACCACTAACAATAAACCAAAATCACTGAATTTTCAGCGCAGTGTCTTAGTTCCCAAAACCTAAATAACTACAAAATATAGAGTCACAATTGATGATTCAATTTTGGTTAGTTAGAAGGTTGGTGAACGAACAAAATTAAATGAGTTTTTTTTTTTTTTTTGGAAGTTTCTAGAAAATGGTTATTGAAATGGTGAATGAAATTGGAACGGTAAAATAAGAGAAAGGTGAATTTTGATAATCACATGATTTAAGGAATGGATCGCGCCAACTCGTTGACTGTGTTCAGTGTTCGATATTGGAGACGGTAACCCACCCGCTTGAGGGAAAATCGATGAACCAAAATTATACTATTAAATATTAATTAAATATGTCAAGTGTCCATTTTTAATTCTTACCTTTCTAACAAAATTTTGTTATTACTATTTGTTTAGACTAGGAGTCTAAATGGACGCGGGTCGACACTTCAACCCGCTCATCCAACTCAAGTCGTTCTGAATCGGGTCAGATTAAATGAAAAAAATATGGGTTTATAATTTAATTCAACCCAAAGATAATCGATCGGGTCGAGTATCAGATTTTGTCAAAATCTGCCCAACTCAACTCGCGTACACCTCTACAAATATGAAAATTCATCAAATCTAAACAATGTCAACTTTAAGTCCAAGCACTTAATTGTTAAGTGTTTGAACTTGAAGTTAACATTGGTTAGAATTTATGAATTTTCATATTTTATTGATTTACTGTTGTTGAATTTATTTATGTACTTGAAGATTATTGGATTATTTTTTGTCCGAGAGGTTGTTGACTTTTTTAAAGAATTGAATGAAGTGATTGAAATTTTATAGTTTTTGAAATATTTAAGTATTAAATATATTTTCATTCAATATATTTTTCTGTAAAATAAAAAACAGGTTATTATTTATGTATAACCCGCCAACTCAACTCGTTCTTGATTGGGTCGGTTCGAGTTAAATGAAAAAATACGAGTTTAAAACTTATCCCGATCCAAATATAATAGATCAGGTCAGATAGATTTTGTCAAAACCAGCTCAACCCAATTCGCGCACACCTAGTTTAAATGGTATAATTATCTCTAAAAATTCACGAATAATTATTAATTTTTAAATTTAAACTTAAATTATAATATTTAATTTAATATTATCGATATTTTATTAATACTAATTGATAGTCGGGTTTTAAAATTCAATGCAACATAATAGAAAATATTAGTCATTAATTTGTCTATAATTTTTTAATTATTTATTGAAAAAAATAAAGAATATTAAATGAGATAATAAATAATAGAGTTAAATAATTTTTTATAAAATTATGAAATTTCATTTTTAAACCCGTAAAACAAACTACATTTTTACGTCCCGTTAAATTTTTGCTACAAGATATATGTTTTTTAGTATTTCAACTTTTAATTTTTGAATATTTTTTGCAAGCACATTTAAACAATTATAAAAGTTTCTCTATAAAAATTTAAATTTTTTATAAATTAAATATAAATTTTTTAAATGTCATATGAATTTACTTATTGTAGATGAACTTTTTACAATGTTATAAACATGTCTAAAAAAAACTCAATCAAAAATATATATGAATATTCTAACATAGATAATTTTGTAGGGATTAAAAAATGTTATATTTTTTAAAAGACTAAAAACGAAATTTCAAAATTTTATAGGGATTAAAAATTTTCTTAACCCTAAATAATATTATAGATAAATAACAATTGGTGTGTTTGTTTCAACTTAAATAAAAATGATTTTTGTTTTAAATAATTTATAGATTATTTTTTAGAGATTTTTTAAAAAATGATTTTTTAACTTCCGTTTCTTTACTATTATAAAAATCATTTTTTTAAAAAAATAATTTTTAATCCGTTTGTATATAATTTTGTAAAAGTGATTTTTTTAAACTACAAAATTATCATAAAGGACATAAAAAAAACTCTCTGATGATCTCATCCTACCCCAATTTGAAATTTACCATAACACAACAAATGAAATATTTCAAATCCTAATTAACACTTCAAACTTTATTATTATTGTGTTAATCCATTTTTTAGACGCAATTCAAATTTTAAAGTACTTATCAAATCAAATTCTCGTACAATATAAAAAGCAATAAATAAACATACAAAAGTAAAAGAAAATTGGTATTAACATATGAATATCACTATAAAAAAAATAGTTCAAATAAAAGACATAGAAAACAGAGAAGTTGAATGCGTGAGGAAGAAAACGCACTTAAGGACAATTTTGGATTTTTGAAAAATAATAAGAGTAATTATATCATTTTCTATGATTAGTGAGTTAGTTTCGTGTTATTCGGATTTTTAACAAAATGATTTTTCAAAAATCTAAAACAAACACTGTTCAAACAATAAAAAATGGTTTTTAGGTTGAAAAAATATATATTTTATCATGAAAAAATCTAAAATAAACACACCCAATATCAAAAATAGCAAATTTATTGGTTTTTTTGAAAGTTTCTCATCAATTTAAAACAGAGGATTGATACACATTCTCAAATACAATACAATCTAATTAAGGGGAACATCGAAATGCGTTTTTTCTACTTTAAGTTAAAATATTAATAAAAATTCCTAAAAAAAATTAACTAAAGCTCTTATAATTTAAATTTGGTTTAAAAATCAATATTTTTAAATCAAATTTTTCATTAGTCTTGATTGTCTCATGTGTTGGTAGTACACTCTTTATATAGAAGAAAATGAGAGTGTCATAGAGTATATTTTTTAAAGTGGCACTTCAGTAGAGAAGTTGAAGAATTTCATTGAATGGAAAATTTATAAGTGTTGAGCATAACTAAATAATCAAATTTGAGCAATAATATAACAGTTTATATATTTTGTTTATAAACGATGTAATGGAAAATAAATTCCGTTGTTAGGATGTAGCACATAGGGTATATTTTGTTTCTAAACAGTTAGGATGTAGTACACTCTTTATATATATGAATAGGAGAGTGTCATAGAGTATATTTTTTAAAGTGGGATTTCAGTAGCGAAATTGAAGAATTTCATTGAATGTAAAATTTATAAGTGTTAAGCATAACTAAATAATCAAATTTGAGCAATAATGTAACAATTTATATATTTTGTTTCTAAATGATAGAATGGAAAATAAATTTCGTTGTGCGGGCTTGGTTTATTCGGATTGGGCTATCAGTGACCCGTTTTAGATTTTGGTCCAAATCATTCAAAGTTTTTATTTCTTTATTTCAATTTTTAAAAAACAACATTATGAGCCAAATTTTGTTGGTCCAATGCTCCATTTTTACTACTTGCACAAATAATGTTCACTATTTATGAAATTTTTAAACTGTAAATTTAAACTTTTTTGGTTTACTTTTACTTGTCAAATGACGTTAGAATTATTTCACCAATCAAATAATACAAATTAAAGAAATTTACAACAATGATCTCACCACCTACTTGTTGGCAACAAGTTCAAATGTTTAAATTAAATTTACACCTAAAATGTCACCATTAACTTGTTGGCAACAAGTTCAAATATTTAAATTACATGTAACCTGAATTATAATTTGAAATGTAAATCAATTAAAGACTTCATAGATTCAGTACAATACAATAATTTGTTTAGGCACATGGTTTCTGCAGAATAATTTGTTTAGGCACATGGCTTTCTGCACAAGAGAAGCAGTACATAAGTTATGTGACCAACTAATAAAATTAAAAAGTAAACATAATAACTAATATATAACATCGATGTATAAATGATAACTTTGAAACTCATTCATTTGACAGTGCAAATTTTCAACTTTGAACCTTGAAGAAAAATATCATTGACATGAAAATTATTTAATTGATTAGCAAGTCATTCAAAGTCAATAACAATATAATACACAAACAGAAACAATGTAAAAAATTTATTAACATCACCATAAGAAAAATGACAAATATAAGCATACTCATTGAATAAAAAAAACAAAACCATAATCAATATATTAATGAAGCAAAATATAAAACCATAAACAAACTTGATAAACTATCATATAGTACCAAAGACAAACAAAACAAGTTTTGAAACAAATAATTGAAATTAAAAATTTATAAGGATAAAAATTTAACCACATAAGTTTTAAACAAAAAATATATATAAGCATTAACATACAGAAAAACAAATTGAAAATATAAAATAAATAAAATATAATTAACTATACACATTAGCAAACACATTAAAAAAAAGGCATACAAATATCTAATACACATTATCATATACACATATAAGTATATAACAATACAAACATTGTTCAAGCATTAGAAATTAATTATTGGTTCATAAACAACAAACTCAAGTATTAAAAAAGAATCATAGATCTTACGTTTCTTTGGTTCTAGTACTTTTTCTCTGTTGCTAAGGGAACCTTATTGCATCCTTCCAAGGAACAACAACAGAAAGCCTCAAACAAAATAAAAGTTATAGTTAGAAAATAATAGTTAAGCATTTAGAAAAATTTGAAACTAAAAGAGGCAGAAAGCTATTGAAAGTAAACCCTTTGACCAAAAACTTAAAAAACACGCATAATACACTAAACAAAATACTCATAGAACTCTAACCTTACGTTATTGGCTTCTTTCCATCAGATACTATGAGCCAACAAACAAAAAGGATGCTCCTGATCATAGAAAGCTTAACAAGATGAAAATGTTAGTTATAAAGATTAAACCTTAATTGTAAAAAATAATAAGGAAACCATAACAGAAAGTCATAAATCTTTCTACGAGTATCTTTATATGTGCAATTTTGAGCTTTCTCCAACACTCTTTTACACCTTCTCCATTTGTGGTTGAAGAGTTGAGATCGAAAGGGGTATAATATAATGAGGGGAATAACGATCGACAAAAATGTAGGTAGATGAGAAGCAACAACAAGAGAGGTCGATTAACTTGAGAGACTAGAGAGATGTAACCAAGAGATACTAAGATGTGTGGCTAGGGTTTCGAAGGAAAGGAGAATGATAGTTGAAAACGAGAGAAATGATATGGAAACATTGATGGTGTATAGGGTTTGATGAGCGGCTAGGGATTGATGGAAGTAGTGATTTTATATCAAAAACTGAAATTGTCTGGGCCAAAACATGCAGAGCAAGGTTGGACCTCAATGTCACATAATACCTCATATGTTTTGGGCGGTCAGTTTCGGTTGCCGATGGATCGAATTTCTTCATTTGAGCCTGACAACGGTAGACTGTCTATGCTCATTGAATTTCACTCGCGAGATCCGATAACCCGATCCAAACCACTCGTTTGCTTGTGAAGTGGCCTTTGAGTAGAATTCAACAGGGATTACATAATAGTGATTGCTGTTGAATTCTACTCAAAGGCCATTTCACTAGGCTTTTGGCATTAAATAAGGTTCCACCAAAAGAAATAATTAGGAAGTGCATCTTATGTTTTAGAACAACAAATAAATAAAAAGTGAATTTATAGGGTATAGTTGAAATCTTTTAGGCTTGAGAGATATAAAGAGAATGATGTGATAGATGTAATGTGTTGGTGATGTGATAAAAGGAGAGGGATATAGAGAAAATGAATGTGAAAGAAATAGAGGAAATGATGTAATAAATGTGATATGTTGGTGATGTGATAAGAGGACAAAGATAAAGAGAAAATTGTGTTAAATTGGTGTATGAAAATTAGAGATGTATATATATAAAAATTGATAAATATAGTATCAACTATTAGTAGATTTGTGCATAATGTCCAATCAAAACTTTATTAGAATATCCTTTTATTATTTAATTTTAAAGAAAATCATTTGTTATTTAAATTTCATTTATTCACTACTATAATATAAAGCAAAGGTATCATACTAAAACATATAGACCAAACATCATCCTTTTATAACCATAAAACCATTAATTTATCACTCACTCTTTCATTCTTCCTTTTTTTTTTCTAATCACAAGTCGTTCCCTAGCTTTCTCAAAAGGCGATGATATACAACTTCTTCCCTATTTCAATCAAACTCCAATGTTTACCATATAGCATTTTAGCTTATTTCACCCAATTGATATCACTATGATTTTCACTGCATTTTCATACAAAAACTAGTGAGCAAAGGGTTTTAAGCGGATAGTACTAAATTACGATTAAAAGCAAAACATAACAAAGCTTATATGAAATTTTAGGAAACAACTAGATTGAAATCAATTGTGTACCTATGTGGTTTGACATAGTTGTGAGACTCAAGATATAGTGGATATAGGCATACATGTGAAGTTTTGAAATATCTTATTATCTGGTTGTTGGGATTGCAACCAGATTGAAATCAATTGTGTACGCAGTGGATATAGGTATACATGTGAAGTTTTGAAATTATGTGCGAAGATAATTGTTGTTGTCCATTGCGAACCATCTTCACACTCAGAAAATGTGTAAGACCTATAATTTTTGTAATTGTCATAGCACTATTTTAGGTTTGTTTGTATTATTTTATTGTTAAAATATTTTGATCAAATAAAAATAATTTTATTTTCTATAGTTATTTAAGGTTATTATATTTTGGTATAAAAATTTGAAAGTAAATTTTATCATTTTTGTAACAGTCGGTAAAACTTACACGCTATTTAATTTTCAAACGAATTCAAACTTCTAACAAAAATTAACCAGAGAATTCTTATATTTATTTATTTAAGATTGGCGAAGTCAAATAATGTTTTCTATTGAAGGTTAACTATTTTAAATAGATAATAATTTAATAGTTTATACAATAAAAATAAAAATCAAAACACTTGTCAAAACTTAGGGGTTACTTTGTGGTATCAAAACACAATTGATCTTTGACTAGACTATGAGTTAGGGTGTCCTAAGTTGATCTATATTTTGATTTAGTGGGGGTCTTTTGTGAAGGTGCAAATACGAGAAGGGGGGTCGAATTGTGTTTGACTAACTTGAATACTTTTTCTGTTTTTGCAGTTTTATTACAAAACATGATATATGAATCAAACAGAGTTAGCAGCGGATATAAAATAAAAATAAAACACAGAATTTTATACTGGTTCACCGTTAACGAGGCTCCGTCCAGTCCCTTCACTTTGAAGGATTTCACTAATTAAAAACCTTGAATTACAACAATACCACTGACCCTCCAAGTCAGTCTTCTCAAACAGTCTAACAATCCTAGACTTTTGAGGAATACAGCGCACCTTGACTTTTCAAGTCAAGTCTTCTCCTACCAATCTGATAACCCCAGATTGTAGAAGGAATTACAACGCCTTGAATCTAATTGCTAAGTAATCTACTACCCCTTTTGACTCCCTCAGATTGTAGACTCTACTTCAACAACTTAGATCTAACACAAGGGAAAGAAAAACACGAGTGCTTGCTTCTGGAAAGCTGAAACTCACAATTAACCTCACTGAAAACTCGAGTGTTTGCTTCTAGAAGTGTATGACTCTTTTGTGATTTTCGATGCTGAGTCTTCAGTCTTGAGCCTCCTTTTATAGATGTGAATTAGGGTTGCTTCCATGCTTAAATTCGAGCTGTATCTTGTTGGATTCTATTGCAAAAATAACTTGTCCAATCGGGTTTCACTTAAATAAAAAACATATCTTTTTCTGCTCCAGATTGCCTTCGAAAATAACTTTGGCCAATCCTGTCTTCAATTAATTCTGGAACAAATCTTTCTTCCCGTCAATAGCTTCTGAATTCCCACAAGACTTTAATTTATTTTTGTATCAAATCCTTTTAATACTTTGATTAAATCTTGACCATTTGATCTTCCACTCCCGTCCATATCTGAACTTGCAATCTGATCTGCTGTGATCCTCTGATCTCGGCCAACCCTAGACCACACTTTCTGATCTTCTGATCTCGACCACTATAGACTTGTAATCTGATCTACTGTGATCCTCTGATCTCGGCCAATACTGGACCACACGTTCTGATCTTCTGATCTCGGCCAACACTGGGCCATATGGTCTGATCTTCTGATCTCGGCCAACACTGGGCCATATGCTTAAATTTGGACCATTGATCTAAACCTTTTCCCTATGATCTGGACCAATTCTAAACTGGGTCTGGATTGAACTGAAATTAAATCTGGACATAGTATATTTTAATCTGGACATTTACCTTTTGATGTGGGTCAGGTCTGGATTAAATCTGGACATCATTTCTTCTGGTCTAGACTTAGTTTCATACCCTGAGCTATGTTATCTTCTGGTCTGGACCAAGTCATTTGTTCTGGACCAATTATCTGAAGCTCTGGTTAAGTCTGGATCAAGTCTGGATTGAATATCATTTCACTGCCAAGCTATCTTCTGGTCAGAATAACTTATGGACCAAGTTTGACTTATGATTCCTTCTGGTCTGGTCCAGGTCTCCTTCTGGACTCTGTTTCCTTCTAATCTGGGCCAAGAAAGATATCATCTAATGGTATTTTGACATCCTGGAGTATCCTCTGGTGCTTTCAGGATGCATCCTCTGGTACCTTTTGGATGCATTATCTGGTGACTTCTGGAGGTGTATCCTCTGGTCTGATTTTATCTTTTGGTAACTCATCTTCTGCCTCTGGTAACTTCAGCTTCTACCTCTGATAACTTCATCTTCTGGTGGTATTTAATATAATAATTCAAAGTACAAAATAAGATTACATTGAGTGCTTTTGTAAACATCAAAATCCTAAGTACTTAGAACCAACTTGGTTCCAACAATCTCCCCCTTTTTGATGATGACAAAACCTTAACTTATTTTGCTAGCTTATAACCTGAAGTGCTTGAAATACTCCCCCTCTGATCTGGACTTAGTTTCATACCCTGAGCTCTGCTATCTTCTTGTCTGGACCAAGTAATTTGTTCTGGACCAATTATCTGAAGCTCTGGTTAAGTTTGGATCAAGTATGGACTGAATATCATTTCACTGCCAAGCTATCTTCTGGTCAGAATAACTTCAAGGGAAAGAAAATAACACGAGTGCTTGCTTCTAGAAAGCTGGAACTCACAATTAACCTCACTGAAAACTTGAGTGTTTGCTTTGGAAGTGTATGACTCTTTTGTAATTTTCGATACTAAGTATTCTGCCTTGAGCCTCCTTTTATAGATGCAGATTAGGGCCTCGTCCAAGCTTAATTTCGAGCTGAATCTTGCTGGATTCTCTTGCAAAAATATCTTGACCAATTGGGCTTTATTTAAATAAAAAACATATCTTTTTTAAGCTTCAGATTTTCTTTCAAAAATAACTGGCCTATCATGTCTTTAGTTTCTTCCTGCCAACAGCTCCTGAACTTCCATATGACTTCACTTTATTTTTGTAACAAATCCTTTTAATTCTTTGATCAAATTTAATTAAATCTCCACCGTTAATCCTCATGATTAAATCTGGACCGTTTGATCTTCTGCGCTAGTCCACATCTGGACCATACTAAGTGATCTACTGTGATCCTCTAATTTCGCCCAACCCTGGAGCACACTTTCTGATCTTCTGATCTCGGCCAACACTGGGCCATGGTCTGATATGCTGTGATCCTCTAATCTCGGCCAATGCTGGACCACACTTTCTGACCTTCTAAGTTCGGCCAACACTTGGCCATGGTCTGATCTTCTGATCTCGACCAACACTGGGCCAAATACTTAAATCTGAACCATTGATCGAAATATCTTCCATCTGATCTGGACCAATTCTGGACTTGGTCTAGATTAAACTGAAATTAAATCTAGACAAATAATATTTCAGTCTGGACATTTTACCTTCTGTTTTGGATCAGTTCTGGATCAAATCTGGAGATCATTTCTTCTGGTCTGGACTTAGTTTCATACCCTGAACCATGCTATCTTCTGGTCTGGGTCAAATCTGGATTGATTCTCTTGTTCTGGACCCATTAACTTATCCTCTAATTAAGTCTGGATCAAGTCTGGGCTGTTTATTATTTCACTGCCAGACCATCTTCTGGTCAGAATAACTTCTGGAATAAATCTGACATTTGATTCCTTCAGGTCTGGATCAAGTCTCCCTCTGGCAGGCTTCCTTCTGGTCTGGACCAGGTCTCATTCTGACTTTGCTTCCTTCTGATCAGGGCCAACAAAAATATCTTCTGGTGATGTTTTGACATCCTGGAGTATCTTCTGGTACCTTCAGGATTCAATCTCTGGAACCCTTTGATTTTCTGCTTCTGATTACTTCAGTTTCTGGTGGCATTTGATTTAATAATTCAAGGTTCAAAATAAGATTACATGGAGTGCTTTTGTAAACATCAAAATCCTAAGTACTTAGAACCAACTTGGTTCCAACAATCTCCCCCTTTTTTATGATGACAAAACATTAACTTATTTTGCTTGTTTATAACTCGAAAACTTGAATTACTCCCCCTCAGACCAATCTCTCCCCCTAAGTCTGATACTGACTTTTTCTTCTCCTTTTCAACTCCTTCTCTTTTCACTGTTTCTTTTCTTCTCTTCTCCTCTCCTTTTCAACTTCTTCTTTATTCTCTCTTTCTTTTCTCCCTTCACATAGCCTCTCCTTTTGAACTCCTTCTTTTTTCACTCTTTCTTTTTCTCTCTCCCTGATTCTTCTGCTTTTCAACTCCTTCTCTTTTCATCTCTTTCTTTTTCGCTTTTTATCTCTCCTTTTCTACTTATTTCTCCTTTTTTTCTCTCTCTCTCTCTTCCCCTTTTTGTCATAAGCCAAAAAGGGGTCCTACTACTTTTGTATTTTTTGTTTTCCTCTTTACAAATTACAGAAAGTAAAACAGAAAATAAAAGACAGAAAATAAAATTACAAAAAAATTAAAAACTCCTAAGATGACTACTTGAGCTAGTCAGATATGGAGGTAATGTTGAGATGCTTCTTGATGAACTCGAACCTGTCTTTAGGTAGTGCTTTGGTGAAGATGTCAGCCCATTAATGATCAGTGTCCACAAACTGGATGCTTAAAGTCTTTTTTTGAACATGGTCCCTAATGAAATGGTGTTTTATTTCAATGTGTTTGGCTCTAGAGTGTAAGATAGGGTTCTTGGTTAGGTTTATGGCTGAAGTGTTATCACAGAACAAAGGGATATTGGTTTCAAAGATGTTGTAATCCTCAAGTTGATGTTTCATCCAGAGTAACTGTGAACTGCATCCTGCTGCTGATATATACTCAGCTTCAGTTGTTGACATGGCAATGGTGCTCTGTCTTTTGCTTGACCAAGAGATCAAATCATCACCTAAGAAAGTGCAGTTGCCACTTGTACTTTTCCTTTCCAGCGTGTCTCCAGCATAGTCGGAATCACAAAAACCTCTGAGTTTGTAGGTGGGGGTTTTCTTGTATAACAAAGTAAGGTTGGTGGTCCTTTAAGGTATCTCAATATTCGTTTGACAGCAGTTAAATGGGATTCCCTAGGGTCAGCTTGAAAACGGGCACAGACACAAACACTAAACAAGATGTCAGGTCTAGAAGCAGTTAAATAAAGAAGGGATCCAATCATACCTTTGTATGTTTTCTGGTCTTCCTTTTGGCTGGTTTCATCTTTCTCAAGGGAGCAGGTTGGGTGCATGGGGGTGGCCATAGGCTTACATTCACTCATTTTGAACTTTTTAACAAGTTCTTTAGTATATTTAGATTGGTGAATGAGTATACCTGATTTACCTTGATGAATCTGAATTCCCAAGAAGAACTTAAGTTCTCCCATCATGCTCATTTGGAACTCTTTCTGCATTAGGTTAGAAAACTCCTTGCACAAAGTGCCATTAGTGGATCCAAAGATGATATCATCAACATAAACTTGAATAATCAAAATATCATTTTTAATGGATTTCCTAAATAGAGTATTATCAATTTGGCCTCTATCAAATTCATTCTTAAGCAGAAAGTTACTAAGTCTATCATACCATGCCCTTGGTGCTTGTTTTAAACCATATAAAGATTTTTTAAGTTTAAAAACATGGTTTGGAAAATCAGAATTTTCAAATCCAGGGGGCTGTTTGACATAGACTTCCTCACTTATATAACCATTTAAGAATGCACTTTTAACATCCATTTGATACAACATTATATCATGATTAGCAGCAAATGATAAAAGAATTCTAATTGCTTCTTACCTGACCACTGGAGCAAAAGTCTCAGTGTAGTCTATACCTTCCTGTTGACTGTATCCTTGAGCTACAAGTCTGGCTTCGTTCCTTACCACTTCACCTTTTTCATTAAGTTTATTCCTGAACACCCACTTGGTTCCAATAATGTTTTTGTTTGGTCTGGGTACCAGATCCCAAACATCATTCCTTTGGAATTCATTCAGCTCTTCTTGCATTGCAAGTATCCAACCTTCCTCTACCAGAGCCTCATCAACATTGCTTGGTTCAATTGTTGAGAGTAAACCAAATAGACTGGTTTCTCTACTTGATGATCTGGTCTTTAAAGGTTTTGCTGCACTGCCAATAATGAGAGATTCTGGATGTGAAGACTTGTACTTCCATCCATTCTTTCCCTCTGGCTTGTCTTCAGAGTCAGCATATTCTTCTTCATCTTGATCTTTCTCAAATTTTGTTGCTAGTTCAGCTTCTGATTCCTGTGCCTCTGGTTCACCTGCAATTTCCTCATCTTGCTTTGACTTTCAGAGTCAAGCTGTTTATCATCAAACTTAATGTGGATTGATTCTTCCACAGTGTTAGTTTCTTTGTTAAACACTCTATAAGCTTTTGAGCTCTCAGAGTAGCCAATAAAGATACACTTTTGGGATCTAGAATCAAACTTAGCTAGGTTTTCTTTAGTGTTCAACATAAATCAGATGCATCCAAATTGCTTAAAGTAGGAAATATTGGGTTTCTTACCTTTCCACAGTTCATAGGGAGTTTTATTTAGGATGGACCTGATGTAGACTCTATTCTGAATGTAGCAGGCTGTGTTGACAACTTCTGCCCAAAGGTAGGTGGCAACCTTCATATCATTCAGCATGGTTCTGGCCATGTCCTGCAGTGATCTGTTCTTCCATTCTACCACTCCATTCTGTTGAGGTGTTCTGGGGGATGAGAAGTTGTGAGAGATGCCATTCTCATAACAGAATTCTTCAAAATACTTGTTCTCGAATTCACCTCCATGATCACTTCTGATGGTTATGATCTTAATACCCTGTTCATTCATAACTTGCTTACAAAAAGAAATAAATACTCTGTGAGATTCATCTTTGTTCTTTAAAATTTTTACCCAAGTCCACCTTGAGTAATCATCAACAATTACAAAACCATATTTCTTACCACCGAGAGAAGCTGTTTGAACAGGACCAAACAAATCTAAGTGAAGCAGTTCAAGTGGTTGAGAGGTAGAAACACATTTTTTAGTTTTAAAAGAGCTTTTAGTTTGTTTACCTCTTTGACATGCTTCACATAGAATCTCAGTTTTGGAACTTACCTTGGGAAGCCCTCTTACCAACTGGAGTTTGCTCAACTCGGTTATAAGTCTAGGGTTTGCATGCCCTAGCCTCTTGTGCCAAATCAGATTCTGCTCACTTACAGATAATAGGCATTTAACCTCTTGCTTAGCAAGACTGAACAGATCAATTTTATAAACATTATCCTTCCTAGTGCCAGTAAATAAAATCGACCATCTAGTTGACTAATAGCTTTGCAAGTTTTTTGATTAAAAGTAACATCATAGTTGCAATCACTTAATTGACTTATGCTCAGAAGATTATGTTTTAGCCCTTTAACTAACAGAACATTTTTAATAGAAAGGGAAGAAAAAGTGTTACCAACAGTTCCTGTACCAATAATCTGACCTTTCTGGTTTCCTCCAAAGGAAACTTTGCCTCCATTCTTCATAGTCAGATCAAGAAACATAGATTTATCTTTTGTCATGTGCTTGGAGCAGCCACTGTCAAGATACCAAGTTTTGTGTTGCTGATCAGACCTTGCCTTTTCTCTGTCAGAATCAGAGTCAGAGTCAGACTCAGATTCAGACTTAGCTTCTGTTCGAGCCATTAGAGCCAGTTCTTCTTCTGGCCTGTTTGAGCAGTTTCCTTGATTCTGCTTTGGTTGATAAACCATGTTCCTTTGATGATTTTGGAACATGTTTTGATTCTGGTAATTTTGGTGAATCCAGTGATTCTGATAACCTTGATGATTCTGGTGATTCTGGTGATTTGGGTGAATCTGGTGGTTCTGATGAATTTGGTAATTCTGGTGATTCTGATAATTCCTGATCTGATTCTGGTTCTGGTTCCAGTGTTGATTCTGATTCTGGTTCCAGTACTGATTCTGATTCTGGTTCTAGAGTTGATTCTGGTTCCAGTTCCTGTGCTTCTGATACTGATTCCAGTTTTGGATCTAGTTCCAGTTTCTGTGCTTCAGATACTGGTTCCAATTCTGGTTTTGGTTCCAGTTCCTGTTTTGATTTTGGTTCCAGTTTTTGTTATGATTCCGATTCTGGTTCTGGTTGAGTTGACCAGACCTTCTTCCATCAGACTCAGATTGCCTTTGTCTTGTTGTAGCAGGAACATAAACCTTCTTCTGCTTGTGCATTGCCAACATCCATTGTCCAGGCACCATTGTTGGTGTCTCCTTCTGGTTGCTCATAACATCTGCAAAATAGACAATTTGATCTTTTGGTACCCAGAACTGATTGGGTCCAGGTTTGTTAGTCTTAACAGCTGATCTTGTTTAGATTTTACCATTGGACAAGATAGTTCAGAGTGACCTTTCTTAGCACAAACAATGCATAAAACATCAGAATGAACAGCTTTACTTTCAGTAATCGTTTCTGTAAAACCAAGACCTATCTTTCCAATGTTACTGTTTCCATAAATCATAGATGCATATTTACTTCTTTCCATTCCATTAGAAATAAAGTTTTGAAAAAATTGTTCATGCATATCAGATTCATAAACAGTTTTGGAAGTGGAACAAGCATTGCTTTTGAGAGTTTGGTTTTTAGATTTGAGTCTTGCAACTTCAGTTTTAAAATCCTCGTTTTCAGTTGCATACTCATAATTTTGATTCTTTAAAACTTGGACTTCTTTGGTCAGATTTTTCTTATCTTCCCTAAGAGTTTTCAGTTTTAAAGCCATCTTATTATTTGCATTTAAAAAATCTTTTAAAGTATCAATTAACTCAGATTTAGAGAGATCACAAAATACCTTATCGTCTTCGTCTTCTGCATCTGTTCCAGAGCCTGAGCTGTATTCAGAACTTGACTTTTTATGAGCCATCAGAGCCAGAATTGCTCCCTCTGATGTTCTTCCAGACTTGCTTGAATGACTGCTTCGATCATTCTTCCTTATGCCTGCTTTCCTTCCTATAATTTTGCCTTTATGAGGTCCAGAAGCAGACCTGATGTGTGCCATCATTGCTGTTTCTGCCTCTTCTTCATTAGACGATTCTTCTTCTGATTCTGATACATCCCAAGCAGCCATCAGACCCTTCTTTCTGAATCTGGAACTCTTCTTGTGTTGTTTGCCTTTTTCCAGATTTGGACATTCTGACTTGATATGTCCAGGTTCATTACATCCATAACAAACAATACTCTTCTTGTCAGATTCTTCCTTTCCTTTGTTGTTATGTTTCTTCTTGAAGCTTCTTCTCTTTCTGTTTTCCCAAATCTTAACCATCTTTTTGGTTAAGTAAGCCATATCATCACAGTCATTGTCACTATCCTCTGATTCTGATGCTGCCCTTGCAGCTTTCTTCTGTTTCGACTTCAGAGCTAGATTCCTCTTTTTCTTAGGTTCATCTGCATTCAGCTCTATTTCATGAGACGTGAGGGAGCTGATCAGATCTTCAAGCTTCAAGGTATTCAGATCCCTAGCTTCCTGTACTGCAGTAACCTTTGGTCTCCATTTGGCTGGTAAACTTATGAAGATCTTCTTGACATGATCTGCAGTGGTGTAGCTTTTCTTTAATACTTTTAAACCTGATACCAGAATCTGGAATCTACTGAACATTGCTTCAATGTCTTCATCCTCTTCCATCTTGAACAGCTCATACTGTTTGACCAGTATGTTAGCCCTTGCTTCTTGAACCTGCTGGCTTCATTCATAGGTCAGAACCAGACTGTCGAATATGCTCTTTGTTGTTCTTTATCTGTGCATCTGTCAAATTCCTTTAATGTGATGGCACTGATCATGATGTTTCTGGACTTGTGATGAAGTTTGTATAATCTGCTCTGATTTGGTTTCATATCATCCATGTCTAGTTCTTTAGTTGGATCTTCTAGATCAGTAGGTGCAATGTATCCTTTAACTACCATCTTCCATAATTTAGGATCTTGAGATATGAAGAAACTTCTCATTCTGTCCTTCCAATACTCAAACATTTCTCCATCAAATAGTGGTGGTCTGTTGATGTTGCCTCCCAGTTCATATCTGGATTCTGCCATGTTGAACCCCTTGGACCTTTCCTCAAACACTGTTAAGTGCTCAGCCTTGAGACCGAGCTCTGATGCCAATTGAAGGTGCAAACACGACAAGGGGGTTGAATTGTGTTTGACTAACTTGAATACTTTTCCTGTTTTTACACTTTTAAAACAAAACTTGATGTATGAATAAAAACAGAGTTAGCAGCAGATATAAAGTAAAAATAAAACACAGAATTTTTATACTAGTTCACCGTTAACGAGGCTACGTCCAATCCCTTCACCTTGAAGGATTTCACTAATTCAAACCTTGAATTACAACAATTCCACTGTCCCTCCAAGTCAGTCTTCTCAAACAGTCTAACAATCCTAGACTCTTGAGGAATACAGCACCTTGACTTCCTAAGTCAAGTCTTCTCCTGCTAATCTGACAACCCCAGATTGTAGAAGGAATTACAACGCCTTGAATCTAATTGCCAAGTAATCTGCTACCCCTTCTGACTCCCTCAGATTGTAGACTCTACATCAACAACTTAGATCTAACACAAGGGAAAGAAAATAACACGAGTGCTTGCTTCTTGAAAGTTGGAACTCACAATTAACCTCACTGAAAACTTGAGTGTTTGCTTTGGAAGTGTATGACTCTTTTGTAATTTTCGATACTAAGTATTCTGCCTTGAGCCTCCTTTTATAGATGCAAATTAGAGCCTCTTCCAAGCTTAATTTCGAGCTGAATCTTGCTGGATTCTCTTGCAAAAATATCTTGACCAATTGGGCTTCATTTAAATAAAAAACATATCTTTTTTAAGCTTCAGATTTTCTTTCAAAAATAACTGGCCTATCATGTCTTTAGTTTCTTCCCGCCAACAGCTCCTGAACTTCCATACGTCTTCACTTTATTTTTGTAACAAATCCTTTTAATTCTTTGATCAAATTTAATTAAATCTCCACTGTTAATCCTCCTGATTAAATCTGGACCGTTTGATCATCTGCGCTAGTCCACATCTGGACCATACTAAGTCATCTGCTGTGATCCTCTGATTTTGGCCAACCCTGGACCACACTTTCTGATCTTCTGATCTCGGCCAACACTGGGCCATGGTCTGATCTGCTATGATCCTCTGATCTCGGCCAATGCTGGACCACACTTTCTGACCTTCTAAGTTCGGCCAACACTTGGCCATGGTCTGATCTTCTGATCTCAGCCAACACTGGGCCAAATACTTAAATCTGAACCATTGATTTGAATATCTTCCCTCTGATATGGACCAACTCTGGACTTGGTCTGGATTAAACTGAAATTAAATCTGGACAAATAATATTTCAGTCTGGACATTTTACCTTCTGTTTTGGATTAGTTCTGGATCAAATCTGGAGATCATTTCTTCTGGTCTGGACTTAGTTTCATACCCTGAACCATGTTATCTTCTGGTCTGGGTCAAATCTGGATTGATTCTCTTGTTCTGGACCCATTAACTTATCCTCTGATTAAGTCTGGATCAAGTCTGGGCTGTTTATTATTTCACTGTCAGGCCATCTTCTGGTCCGAATAACTTCTGGAATAAATCGGACATTTGATTCCTTCAGGTCTGGATAAAGTCTCCCTCTGGCAGGCTTCGTTCTGGTCTGGACCAGGTCTCCTTCTGACTTTGCTTCCTTCTGATATGGGCCAGCAAAGATATCTTCTGGTGATGTTTTGACATCTTGGAGTATCTTCTGGTACCTTCAGGATTCAATCTCTGGAACCCTTTGATTTTCTGCTTCTGATTACTTCAGCTTCTAGTGGCATTTGATTTAATAATTCAAGGTTCAAAAATAAGATTACATGGAGTGCTTTTGTAAACATCAAAATCCTAAGTACTTAGAACCAACTTGGTTCCAACAAGTTTGTTGAGGTTCATAACAACTATATTAAGCCTTTTTAACCCTCTTGTCATCTATAAAAGGAACATCAGGGAGAAGACAACAACAAGAGTTTTTAACGCAATCATTCCATACTTAAACAATCATACTCAAGCAACAAAGCTCTTCACTAAAGCAAAACTACAACTCTCTCTTATTATAATCAACAATCTCTTTATTGAGTTATTGCTGATAATCAATCTCAAACAAGTCTTGAGTAAATTTTGATCCTAAACTCTTTTATCATACACATCATTTGAAACTCAAGTCTATCTCTTAAGATAGTTTGAATATGTTATAAAATTCCTTTAGTTATGAAAAGACGAATTGTAGAAATCCTTTATGGATAGAAAGATAATTGTAAAAATTCTTTCAAGGTTGAAAGGTGAATTCTGAAACTGATCAATAGTGGTCAAGAAAGATAGTGTGAAAGCGAGAATATTTTGGTGCTAAGCACACTAGTGGAAAATGTCACATGTTTGTGAGGACTGGACGTAGCTCATCTTGGGTGAACCAAGATAGATTATTGTGTGATCTTCTTATCCTTATCCTCATTTATTTCTCACTCACTGATCACATATCACCTAGAAACAATCTACTTTATTTATTTTTAACTCACCCAGAATGTTCTAGACTTTTTATTTAAAATCCAGATGGATCATGATTTAATTTGAATTAAGTTCAAGAATTAAGATTTTAAAAAAGGGGATCACAATTCAAACTATCCTTCCTTGTGATTGATATTGCTGCTTCAAGAACAACAGACTAATGAGGAGACGATTCAACAAAAAGTTACTTGAGAGGAATTTTTAAAGGGTATTATTTGTGAGTTCTAGGATGGAGTTAGTGTTAGTGCTAAAGTGGTTTTAGCTACAATCTTCTGCTTGATGTTTTGATGATAACAAAAACAAACAAATAAAGAACAATTATCCCCTAACTATATTTGGTAAGTGTGCAAATTAAGTTAGAAGACAAAGATTTATATTAATAACCATCTAATTTAAGGTAGGAAAAATTACAAGTAAATTTGAGATAATAATCTATGTCTACTAGTAGAGCAAGTCGTAATATAGCAATAAGAAGTATTGCAATATGTAGTTCAAGTCAAAGCATTACAAGTCTGGGTTTTGATATAAGTTAGATCCTCTGATGAACAAGGAAAAGAAAATCTACTAAACAAAGTTATTGGTGACTTTGAAGAAGTTGTTAAAGTTTTGTCTAACTTTAATGAATGCGCTCTCAAACGCGCCTCCGGTGAATCCGTTAATACAAACAACTATCTAAAGTTTCTGCCTCTAATTAAGTGAACATATTAGTTGGAGAGTATGTGATAAAGTCGGAGTTATTAACAAATACTTTAAGTTTCATGAGAATGTGAACAGAGGTTAAATGTGTTGACGATTCAGGGTCATTATGTACTAAGATGTGGAAAATTATTGTATGAGAGTGAAGATGAATTCTAGCATTTACGCACTAAGAACTTTGTGAAGATAACCACTAAGGAGTTGACAAATTCGAGAGGAGATTAGTCTCGCGAGTTATTATGTATTATCATTATAGCGACGACTACTTGATGATAAGTTATGGGACTAATATCCCCCAATATTTTTTCGATGGTAGACAATATCACAATGACTGGAATTAGTCAACATTGATGGGTTGGTATTCCTTTATTGAAGCCTTAGGAGCGTTGTATAAAAAGATGAAGAATCGAATGGTACTGGAGGATGAGTTGTATAGTTGGTTAGCCTTCTTACTTAAAAAAGTGATTTGAGTTATGAATCATTGGAGACATTCCTAAATTAAGTGTAATTTCAGGATTATGTTATTTTACGATGGTTAATGTTCCAGTAAGGGAATAGTTGAGGAAGCGGGAGTTGATATTCGAATACTGACTTGACATAACACAATAAGAGTAAATTCCTAAATGGTGTTAGGCGTAAGACAAAATCTTGGGTAGATGATCTTAGAATTAAGATGACATGGTATTTTTGTTTGATGAATTAAAGAGGTTAAGGACATGTGAGTTCTTAGGAGTTAACATCTCGCATAAAGGGACTTAGAAAGCTAAGAGGAAGCTAGAAGCGAGTTTCCATGGTGGCGTAGTTAAGATGAATTATTTGGTGGCACATTTAAGAGAAGAAGGTTTTGAATACTCCAAGAATGTTAACACAATACCTTTTTTTTTATTCATAGTTATATTAATATTAAATTAAACAAAAAAAAAAGATGATCGCATCATTTTGAGGCAACCTACGACTAAAAAAAAAAATCAATATGAGATCTCATACTTTATGTAAAAAGTAAGGTAAATTAATTAATAATTTGAAAAAAATATGGTAAATTGGTTTTTTTTTTATAAAAAAATAGTATATTTGAAATAAAAAAGGGCAAAAGTTCAAATTACTTCTTGTTACATCTGCTCTTAAATATAAGTCTTTATTATAAATATCATGCTTATTCAAGAATTATTTTTTATATATTAAGACAAATTAGTAGTTCATTCGTTTCACAATAAATATCATTTTTAAAAAAATTGTTTCAAAATGAACGTCATTTAAAATTTTCAATACAACTTAATTTTTTCTTCTCATACTACTCTTAAATGATTATTATATACACAACTTCTAAAATATTATTATCCTTTGCAATGATAATAGTAAAAAAAATCTACCAAATAGTTAAAATGAATATTTTGGTAAAATGATTTTTCTCTTTCTTCTAATTATTGTATTCTTTAATATGTGTATCAAAATTTTAAACAACACTCATTATGATAGGGAGAGAGTAGTATTAATTAAGGTTATGTTTGAAAATGATAATAAATGTCTAGTAAATTGAAAATGAATTTATATTTAAGGACAAATTTTTAGATTTGTCAAAACAGACTACCCAGCCCATTTAGAGCCGCCCCTAATGGGTAGTAGACTTCTTCGGATCAGGCCAAACAACTCTGTTTTAATATAGACAGATAAAATACTACTTGAGCTCGACCCTAGACGGGCTGTGGGCTGGGCGGGTAATCTGCATATTTTTTATAATTATTTTTATTCATTGTATTTTAATTTTTTTGCGAGTCTTTTAATTTGAAAATTTTCTTCATGCCCATTTAAAAACAATTACAGTATATTCTTCATACATTAAGTATGAATCAATTTGAATGAGTGTAAATTGTAAAGGATATTTGACTCAAGAAGCCAAGTGCAACTAAGATATGATATTCTAGATCATTACAAATACACAATAAATTAATATACAAACTAAGTTCATAAATTCCAATTAACACAAACTCGATTCAAATTTTTCAAACAACACATTATACAAACAACACACAAATTAAAATAAATTCAATTTTTATACCAATTTTACTATTTTTATTTAGGCCAATTTTACTATTTATGCAAGCTACCCAGTACCTATACGGACTAACTCAAATAAATAACAGATTTATTCGGACCGGAATCAAAAGCCTTAAAAAAATTTGGGCTGAAATTATTAGGTCCAAACCCTATATTTTAGCGGGCTAGCCCATTTTGACAACTCTACAATTTTTTGTTGTCAATTAGTGCTTATAATTAATTATAGAGGTAGTATTTTTTAGAATAAATTGCACTTTTAGTCGCTTAAGTTATTTTTAGGTTTAATTTTGGTCTTTACGTTACAATCTCTTAAAAATTTTGGTCTGTCAAATTATTTTCCTTTCATTTTACTCTCTTTAAATTATAAACATTAAACATTTTATTTCCTTAAGTTACAAACATTATATATTTTGATTATTTTTAATAGTGTTTAATATAATAACTTAAAAAATCAAATTGTCTAATTTTTGTAATTTAGGAGATCAAAATATTTCATATTTATAACTTAAATAACTAAAACATAAAGAAAGTAACTTAAACCAACAAATTATCTAGCGTGTATAACTTAAAAAATTAAAATAAAAAGAATAAAAGTTAAAGACTAAATAAAACTTAAAAATAACTTATGGATAAAACACACAATTTAGCCTCTTTTTTTTTGAACCAATGCAATGCAAGTTCCGATGCACGTTAATGCAAAGCTACAAGAGAGCAGACCGAAAGATTCTTTGAAAAGCAGTTTATGTGAACTTGCATACCAAATTAATGTAATTGGAAGGGCATGCATTGTCGAACCATCCCAAGGAAAAACAAAGGAGCACATCTATTCTAGAGATTAGAAAAGAATCCAATGCCTGATTTTCCTAAGACCCACCCTCATTCCAGCAGGACGGTTGCGTGACTGGTATTTTTACTGCTCCGAATTCAAATACAGGGAAAAAAAAATTTAAACAATTATTTTAGTGATATATGACATTTTTCATTTTCATTTCCGACTCAGTAAAATATTCAAATAAGTCATCAAAACATTAAAATATTTTTTAAAAGATACAACTTATTATCATAATAGTTTTTGAAATATACAATTTAATATTAAAATAATATATATTTTTTATAATATCAGGATTAAAATAACTGACATTTTGTTCATTTGAAAATAATTTTACTTTTTTACTAAGTCAGTAACCAAAACGAGAGTATCATAAGTAATTTAGTTTTTTTTTAATCATATTTGGTATTATACACCCTATTTGGAGGGAAGAGAACAGTATAAATAAAATCTGGCTAATTTAATATTATTTCAATTTCAATCACATTCATTTAATTTTTTATATCAAAAAATGTTCAATAAAACACTTTTTCATGCAATATTTAATTAAAATAAATTATAATTCGAAGATTATTGTTTTGATTTTATCAAAATAATTAGAAGAGGCTAACAATTATTTTAAATTTATGTTTAATAAGTGACCTTCGTAACAAAATATAATAAAAAGTACATGTATTTTTAACTAATGTCTTATTAGAAATGGAGTATATATATTGTTCTAAAAAAATCTTGGGTTGACCTAGACCGTGTCCTGCGTCTAGGTGTTTATTAATAGTGAATGAGTGACTTATAATCTTTTAGGCATGGAAGAGATCGAAAGGGTATTTTATGCTCTTACGTATCCCTTAGTGAAGTAAGGAAATCAAATCTACGTAGTTATGTTTAATGGTGGTTTTTCTTAGCTTGGGGTTCTAACTATGAGTAATTGGTCTATTTATAGAGGTTATGAAGTTAATCTATTTCCAAATCATGTAAGGATCCTCTCACTAGGATAGTACTCCACTACGTAGTTAATGACACATTAGAGGTCCAAAGTGGTTTTATCGAGTAAGTAGTTGACTGGCTGAGATAGAAGCAATGTGACTGAGATGGTAGAAGAATATGACCGAGTTAGTAAAATGGGTAGCCGAGTTGATAGAAAATATGGCTGAGTTAAAAGATTGTCACTCGAAGACAGGCCGAAGTAGATAATTATTTTATGATGGTATATACACACACACATATGACTTGAAAGTGCAAACACGAGAAAGATAGTTAAATTGTGTTTGACTAAGTTAGATTATTTTTGCTAATTTATTTTAAAACTGGTTCAGGTTTGGTGACTTACTTAGAATAAAAGTAGTAGCAATCAGGTTAATTGATCAGAGGTAGAATTAAAACAAGAATTGTATAATTAAAGTGACATAGGAACTTATCCTAGTTCACCACTGACTTGGTAGCTACGTCTAGTCCCCAAACTCATAAGGATTTAATCCACTAATTCAAAACTTGAATTACACAACACCTGACCCTACAAAACCAGTTTTCTCAAAACAACCTGACACCTACAGACTTTTTGAGGAACACAAACACCTTGACTCTACAAGCCAAGTCTTCTCAACACAACCTGAAAATCTACGGATTGCTTGAAGAACACGACAACCACTATCAGATTGGGTTACAAGAGTTTGGAACAAATTGGTTTGCTTCTAACAAGCTAGTAGTAACAATGACTCTCACACTAGGAAATACTTAGGAAATATTTCTTTTGAGCAAGTGTTTCTCTAAACCTTAACCTTATGAACTCTAATGACTTAGGAAATTTTGTGCTTGTGACTTCTCATATGTTCTTCTTCAGCCTTGAATATCTATTTATAGAATAGGTTAGAGTTCTCCTTTATCCTTGCAAAATCTGAATCATATATTTGCAAATAATAAATGTATCTTCTTATAAACATATCTTCTTGTAAATAATTCATATCTTCTTGTAAATAATTCATATCTTCTTGTAAATAATTCATATCTTCTTGTAAATAATTCATATCTTCTTGTAAATTCTGATAAACTTTTCTTGTAAATAATTCTTATCTTCTTGTAAATAAATCTTGATCAAATCTTCTTGTAAATAAATCTTGATCAAATCTTCTTGTAAATAATTCATATCTTTTGGTGATAAATCTTGATCAAATCATCTTATAAATAATTTATATCTTCTTGTGGTAAATCTTAATCTAATCTTCTTGTAAATAATTCATATCGTCTTGTTATAAGATCTTGATCAGTTCTTTTTCAAATTTTGACCATATCTTCTTTTCAATTTGGTCAAATATTTTTTCTTCAATTATAAATCTGAATCAAAACTTATTTTAGATTGTCTTCAAAAAACGAATCTTCTTTCACAATTGCCTGATTGAGCTGGAATGGATTCGGGTTGTTCTTGGATCTTCACAAGTTTTTGATTTGGCTAAGACTTCTTTTCATACTTAATTATTTCAGAGTCAGTGCAACATTAAAGACTGCATATTAGAGGCAACATTAGGAGTGTGTTACACCATTTTGATTAACAGATTATGAGCTTTGAATTTATGATTTGAACAATCTCTTCAGAGTTACTTATACCTTTGAATTTATGATATGAACTCTTCATAGGTATACTGAATTTATGCATATCAGAGACATGCAAAGGCTTCAAATGCATGTGTAGCGGCCTAAATTTCGAGTGCTTCTCGAATTCAATGGAGTTGTCACCAAAGTTTATTTAAAATAGGAAAAACATTGTGAAACCCTTAAATAGAAAAATGGTCTTTGAAACCAAATTTTGAGTTCAGGAGTTGATTATGTGTAAAGAATGTATTAGCACCTTACGACATCCGTTAAAAATACGGTTACTTACAATTAATTGTGCAAAATTAATGTTAACTTAAATATATTCATTTCTCCTTATTATTAAATATGAATAATTATTTATTGAAAGTGATTTTGAAATAAATATGTGCTTGAGAAAAAAGATAGGGAAAAAAAAGATTTTTTATTAATATGTTTGACAAGAGTGTGATCTTGCTCCTACGTATCTCTTGATGCGATGCAGAAATCAAAGCTACGTAGTTCTTGGTTATAAAATGTGGATTTTGACGAAATAAAATGAGTTTGCTTGATTTAAATAGTTATTTTTTTGAAAAAAAATGAGTTTGAAGATTATCAAGTTGTTCAACTTGTGTCTAAAAAAAACTCAAGGACTAAAAAGATGTCACGTCTAATTAATCCGTTTAAAAATAGTTTTATTATTTTTGTTATAAAAATGAGCTTTAAACCAAGTTGTACAAGTTGTGTTATAACCGCTCAAAGATTAAAAAGATGTCATATCTAATTAACGACTTGAAAATAATTTTTATATAATAATTTTTTTAAATAAAATATAATAAAAACAAATTTTAAAACGGCAAGTAATCACGATATATAACGTATTTTGAAGCAATATTTTGTTGGTTTTATTTTTTTGAAAAAAATAAATAAATAATGATTTAATAAACTAAAATCATTTCGTAATAGCCAATAGTAATCTTTCAGAATAGTACAACATGTTATGCTGGCTACATATGCTTACAGCTTGGCCAATTTTAGAACAATATGCTCACAACTACGTTTCCAAATAGCTAGGCATGATTTTAATTACAACAGAAGACACGATTTCAAAACATCCCAGCATAGCATGCTTACAGCTTGGCAAATTTCAGAACAGTATGTTCACATCTACGTTTCCAAATAGCTAGGCATGATTTCACAACAGAAGGCACGATTTCACAACAAAAGGCACGATTTCAAAATAGCCCAGCATAGCGTGCTTACAACTTGGCCAATTTCAGAACAGTATGCTCACAACTACTTTTCCAAATAGCTAGGCATGAGTTCACAACAGAAGGCACGATTTCACAACAGAATGCACGATTTCAAAACAGCCCAACATCATTTCAAAATAGAAGGCAAACATATCCAAGCTTCAATAAATCCTAAACCAAGCTAACATCAGTTAAAAAAAACTCAAAATTTCAATAAATCAACCTAACCAAAATCTCATTTTTAATTCTAATATAAGTTTCATATAACTCATTCTTTCATTTTAAAAGTGAACTTAGTAATCAAATCAAGACAAGCAAACCAAAGGAAGTGTTGTAGTAAAAAGATAGAAAATAGAACAACAAACATGAGAGTGACACTGATCTTATGCTGCGAAGAAGAAGGTGACAGTGGTGCATAGTGGACCATGGTCTGTGGCGGTTATTGGTGAAAGTTGAAATGACGGTAATGTTGTTTCTTCCCTGCTCAACTTTGTTTTAGAATCTCTTTTTATACACAAACATTTCATAAAGAAAAAAAAAACTCTATTTTCTATCTTCTGATGATACTTTTTGTTTTCATTATTACTATTTTTTTTAAATATAATGTAATAGGAACTCATAAGAATATAAACTCAAAATTTGGACAATTTATAAAATTATGATTTTTTACTTAATAATAATAAATGTAAAATGCTTATTAAACATATTATTATTATTATTATTACTATTATTATTATTTTTGAGTTATTTTTAATTAGTCGGACAAAATTAGTGTACTACAACATGCTTCAAATCCAGTCTTCAGAGACAGTCTTCAAACTCAGTTTTAGAGTCATTCTTCAGAGACAATCTTCAGACTCAAACATCACACCCAGACTTCAGACCTAAACATCAGAGACAATCTTAGTAACCTTTAGAGGCATGTTACTTTCAAAGGCATATGTTCAGAGGCAAACGCATGTACTTTGTGTTCCTCAGATCTCATCATCTGGTCACTTCCTCGGGTGACTTCTTATGGTCACTTTCTCTAGTACATTCCTTTAATTTTCTTCTTCCAATTTTTGCATACTTAATGTAGCCATTAATTCAAATTTATTGTTCACATAAAGTCCTTTTATTAACACCAAAACTATAAATGGAAAACCAACTTATTTTCCCTTAATATCGCTGACCAACACATTTTCAATACACTTTTTATAGCATTTCACTTTATGTTCTTAAATCGATCTATGTTAGGCCTAATAATAACTTTATACCATGTTTTTATATCCTTGGATCAAAATTGGGTTTTAGATAAATTCTTAATGAACTTTCGGCTTTTACCACATCTTGACCCCTTCTTCTTCTATATGCTATAAATTGAGTTATATTTTTCTGATTTGAGTGATCTTGGTGGCGATGAAAAGCTATGAAGCATAGTTACAATTATTAGTGGTCAAAATTACAAATTATTAATGCTGGAAAAGTTACCGCAGAATTTATTGATGTAATTAGTTATTATTAACATGACTAACATTTTTTAGGCTCTTCTCTTGGTAAAATCCACTTATTAACCTAGGAAGATAGTATAAATATGATTCAAATAGAATTAGAAAACAATTCTGGAACAACCCTTGTGTTGCTTTATGAAGAAATGTATTTTTAAAAAAAAATTAGGGACCATACTGGTCATTTCAAGTTTAAATATATATCTATTGTGACACTCCTACTACTACTACTAATAATAATAATCATAATAATAATCATAATAATAATAATAATAATAATATTTAAGTTTATTATTTAAAAGTTAGTAGTTGTGTTATTTTGATATTTTCACAAGATTATATGTATATAATTATAAATTATAAGTAACATAACTCAAGAGCATTCTAAGCTCAAATTCTTAAGTAGTTCAATTTGTAATAAGTGTAACTTTGTCATTAGTTGGATTATGAGGGACAAAATTAGAAATTCACATTATCACCCAACATAGCTAGACCAATAGGATTGCATGTAAGGAAACTACTCACCTCCTTTGACCATTAGAGAAATAGATGAAAAAGAGAGCAAATTAGGAATCGAAATAGAGAGAAAGAAAAGAAAGATGTGCATGAGACGAAAAAAAAAAAGAGAAAAGATAGAAAGAAGAAGAAAGAAAAGAGAGGAGAAAGAAAGAGGTTTATCGTGGAGAAGAAAAGAAAAAAGGGTTTGAAGACATTAGAATTCACCTATGAAAGGAGTTGGAATCTTAATCATGAATGAATAATTTAGAATAGAGATTGAAGCATCTTGGAGAAAAGCAATTAGAAACTAAGTTAGGGTTCAAGGGAAGAAGATAAAGCGAGGAGTAACCTTTCTATTATTGAAGAACCAAGGTAACATATAAAACTCTCTTAAAACCACTCTTAGGTGTGCTTACAGCTCTTGATTGCATGTTGCTAAGTAAGGTGCATGATTTGCATGTTTGGGTATTGTGATAATCTCTTTTGATTTAATATTATTGAGTATTAAGAATGCATGTTAGGTGTTTGTGTTAATTATTATGCAGAGTTGTTGTTTTTTATGATTGTTGACGTTGTGGTTGGGTTAGTGATGAAATGATAATTGTTTAGTATTAGTAGTTAATTGGTTTTTAGGCTGAATTTTGAATGTATTTTACTTAGTTGAGTAGATGAACTTCAGAATATAAAGCTTGAAATGAAAATAGTATAATATTGTCTCTGAACCTGTATGAGTGTATCTTCGGTATTTTGTTCATAACTTTCTTCATAGTAGTGTTTGGAGCTGATTTTTGTCCCACTAGAAACTAGACTTAATTATCTTTGAAATATGCACTGAGTACTATTTTTCATTTAGAATTGATAGAGAAAATTGAGTTACAAGGTCGAAAAAATATGTTGTTTCATTTTTGTACCTATAAACCTTATTGTATTAAACTGTATTAATTGAATGTCTATTACACACAATACAAATTATATTTATAAATTAGACATCATAAAGTTTTCAAAAACTTGTCTTTTATTCAAATTGGACATTGTTTGATATTGTAATTATATTATCAAAGTTGAAGTATATTCTCCAGAAAGGAAAAAATGGATGTAATAGGAGCTATAGGAATTAGTTTGGAACGAAACCAATTGGTTTTAAGAAATTACTCTTAGTCATTTGTCACTATAATGTTTTATAAGGTTATATTGATTTTACAAATTTTCATTTGTTCTATTTTATAATTTCATCTGCACTAGTTAGCTTAAAAGATATTTTTTTTGAGCTAGGAAATTTATTTTTGAATGAAATCAGTTGGATTTGAAAGAAGACATATAATAGTTTCATCATGATAAATTTTATGATTTTACCAATTATTAAAATGGTTCAGTAATATCGTAAATACAAATGCTCTATCATAAGATCAAAATGTAATGTTGACTTTAAAATACCATAACTTGAGTTATATAGACTAGTGTTTAGTGAAACTAATTGGGGCTGAAAGCTTAATTATAATACTCTTTGATTGGAAGGTTTGATTCTCATACATGTTACGTGCATGTTTAATTGTGTGAATGGAAGAAATGATAACTTGTATGTTATGATCAAATATATACTATATTTATTATTATTATTACTATTATAAGGTTTATTCTAGTTAGATAAATTTTCTGTCTATATAAGATGAAAGCAAGAGGTAAACAAAAGTAAATGGATCACCACTTACGGACTTAATGACTTAATTATGTTTAATATTACCAAAAGAGATTACTCAAGTAGAGGCATTGGGTAAAATCTATGTAGTCTTTATAACTTATTTGTTAGATAGAGTTTACGTCATTAAATTACTTATGTCTAGTGCTTTAAATTGTTTGTAAGAATTTAGGCTAGAGGTAGAAGTGTTATTTGAGTATGACTTACAAAGAAAACGCATTTTATTAAATTGAGGTCTAGTTTCTCAAGAGGATTTTCTATGCCTAACACACCAGTATGACTGAGAAATATCTATAATTGTTTTTATTAAATCTATGTTAGTGACTTTTATACTCATTATATTGGGGTGATGTTTTCGTAGTAACAGGTAAACGTTGAAAAGTCTGAGTAGTAAGATGCTCATATATCCTTCAACGTCATAAGTCAGAGTCGAATTACGTCTTGAGTCTTTATTAGAGTATATAAATCAACTTCTATTCGCTTTGGAAGCACTTACAAAGTTTCAATTGAATTTTACAAAAACATTCTCAAGATTCATAGTTGAAATTTAGATGTTACAACTATAATATTTATCTCTAATTATAAACACACTTTGAAAAATATTTATTCCTAATGTAATTTCTTGTTCAATTATTAATAGATATATTTATTATTATTTTGAAAAGTCAAACCTAGAACATCGGACCATAAAAAATTAAATAATACACACAATTCAAAATTTTATGTTGGTGTAAATTTTTCATATATATATATATATATATATATATATATATATATATATATGAGTGGAGAATTGTTGAATGCAAAAGTAATTCTACAATGAATTACCTCGCTTAATGATTCAATATCATCGATGAATTTTATTAATTTAACCGTTGATTATTGACATAATATATTAACGATTAAGAACATAAATATGAATTCAAAATTCGTAGCTATGTAATCTAATAATCGATATTTACTTATAGTTTTTAAAAGTTTATTATATGTTCATTTGAAATTATTTGATATCAATAATTTTAAAATTTTATAAAAAAAATTATGGAGTTGATCTACTCAATAAATTTTTTGAATTTGACAGTTGGATTAATAAAATTTATTGTTGATATTGAGTTACATAAATGTTTAATTCCACCTTTGAAATTAATGAAATTGCACTGTTATGATTTTATAAAAAATTATGATTTGTTTGGTAAAAATAGCAGATACACTAACTTATATAGTGTATTTGATTTAATTTGAAGTGTTTTATAAATTAATGATTAAACTAATTAAACGTATAAACTAATTTAACCGTTGATTATTGACATAATGTATTAACGATCAATAACATAAATATGAATTCAAAATTCGTAGCTATGTAATTTAGTAATCGATATTTACTTATATTTTTTAAAAGTTTATTATATGTTCATTTGAAATTATTTGATATCAAATAATTTTAAAATTTTATAAAAGAATTATGGAGTTGATCTACTCAATAAATTTTTTGGATTTGATAGTTGGATTAATAAAATTTATTGTTGATATTGAGTTACATAAATGTTTATTTCCACCTTTGAAATTAATGAAATTGCACTGTTATGATTTTATAAAAAATTATGATTTGTTTGATAAAAATAGCATATACACTAACTTATATAGTGTATTTGATTTAATTTGAAGTGTTTTATAAATTAATGATTAAACTAATTAAACGTATAAAATGGAAGAAAAAAATAAAGTGTGCATGTTCAAATACTACTTTAAATAATTTATAAAAAAATGTTATATACTTAAAAAAAAACACTATAAATTTGTAAAAATGAATGAAGTAGTTTATCAAACAACACTACAAATTTAAAAAGAACATTATAAACGAAAACAAAGAATTATCAAATAAAACTATTAATTAATTTAAACGTCATAAATTATGCGTTATAAATTTGTATTTTGAAATAGACCTTAAAGTATAGTGTGTTAGTTACATGTTTTAACTAAATACTGTAATTTCGTATCCTAAATAAAATCAAAGTGAATTTGTGAAACTAAGAATCGCAAGTGTTTTTTTTTTTTAAATAAGGGGTTGATCGAGATTTTATTAATCAACTGGAGAATTAAAAATGTAGTTGTAGGCTAAAAAAATTTCTTAGTTGGTGTCATAAAAAAAATATTATTTTAACAATTTTTTTATTAAAATAAGATTATTTTAATAAAAATTTCTTAGTTGATGTCATAAAAAAAAATTTCTTCTAATTCACAACGAATATTATTTTAATTAAAAAATTATTTTAACAAAAATTTTACTATTCACAATTTTCAATATTATTGTAATAATATGTTTATATTACTTTTAATGATTACTATTTATATAATTTTTAAAATATTAATACATTTTAAATTAATAATAATAAAAATTTTACTAATAATTAAGATGGATTATTATATTTTGTCTACAAAAATCTTAAGCTAAGGTTTTGAAAAGAGTAATTAAAAGACAGTGTTCGAAGATAAACGAGTGTCCCACAAACTCAACCTAAAAATTGACCGAGTCAACCTATTATCCAACATGACACGTCGTTACACACAGCACGTTCACCGTCACTCACACCACCACACATCCACCAAAGCATTGGACTCCTCAACCATCGACCTTAACGCGCGTGAATAAAACAAAACACTTTTTTTCTCATTAAATTAGCGAGAAATGCGTGCGAGAATTCTCATTAAACTAGCAAACAAACTCGTTCACTCGCCTTTTTGATGGTATATAAATGTTTCGTTTGAATTTAAAAAAAGAAAATTCATTTATATATTAATAATAAATATTTATTTTATATTTATTAATGATAAATATTTATCTTGTGTTTTTATAAATAACAACAGAAATATTTGTTACATTACTTTTTAATATTTATCGGTTTTAGATATTTGTCTCATATTATTTTATGTATTAATAGAAAATATTTGTAATGTAATTTTTTATATATATTATTTATAAAGATTTGTCTCGTGTTTTTTATATATAATTTATAAATATGTATTTCATATTTTTTTAATATTTATCAACGAAAAATATTTGTATTGTGTTTTTTATGTATCAGTGATAAATACTTATCCCATGATTGTCATGTAATGTTTTATGCATTAGTTATAAAAAAAATTATGTGTTATTTTAATATTTATCGTTTGTTTTTTATGTATCAAACACAAATATTTATCTTGTAATTTTTTATATTTATTTAACTAAAAAATATATTCCATATTTTTTATACAATAATTATAAATATTTATCTCATATTTTTTAATATTTAATAATGACAAATACTAAGTGTAGCCTACTTTTTACAAATATGCCATTTATAGTTTTTTTTTTAAAAGAAATAGTAAGTTTTGAATTCCTAACTTCTAAAAACTACTTTATTTTCTCAATTCTTAACTTCTAAAAACCTTTTTCTTAAAAAATAAACACTCATTTTTTGTAAAAAAAATTCTTTTAAAATGTTACTAGTTATTTTTTTATTTATATTTTGTAGTTATGACTTTTTTTTTATATTGATAGTTTATTGACATTTGAATTTCTTGAAATTTGATAATGGTTAAAAATAAAGAGGACAGTATTGGTTTTTTATTGCTATTTTGTTCTTATATTGATACATTAGTGCAATTTAATTTTATTAAATCTGCCATTTTAATTGGGTGTTATACATCAAATGTAATAAATATAAGGTGATAAATTTGTTATTATTAAAATTTTTGTTAAATTATATTAAACCATTTAAAAAAAATATAATAATTCCTCTAAGTTAACCAAAAACTTCCCGTTCTAACACGCGCGAAACCAAAAAATTCCCCTTCATCCTTCAATGCTAACTCATCATCCAATGCGAACTCATCCTATAACTTCAGCGCTTTCGTCACTTCAACTTTCAGTGTTTCATCCTTCAACCCCAAACCAACCTTCAGCCTTCGTCCTTCAACGCGAACTCATCATTCATCCTTCAACGCGAATTCTTATAACTTCAGCTTTCAGCGCGAACTTCGTCCTTCAGCACGAACTTCATTCTTCAGTTTTCAGCCTTCCTTTTGTTTTCACTGCCTCCTTTCCAATTAACAGATAAATTTTGTTTTCACTCCCTCTTTCACAATCAACACGTAAATTTATATTTCCCTAAATTCTGTTTTCACTCGGCGAACTCTGCAGCCTTCAGGCCGGCGACGAGTTGGTCCGACACACGTTTTTCTACTTCTGAGCCGACGACAAGTTTTCTTTGTCTTCCTCTTCCATTTGTCGAGAAGCATTTCCGTCGAGAAGTGTCAATTTCTTTTACCATCGAGAAGTGTTTCCTTTTGTGAGCAAGTGTTTGTTGTTTCCTCTGGTAATTTTCTAATAATTCTTATTTCTTACTTAGCAATCTAAAATTGTTTCACCGTTAATTGTTCTTATTATTAATCTTTAATTGAATTTTATTTTTAATAATATTTAAAATAATTTCAATGTAACCTTTAACAAGAAGATTAGATTGTGTTGTGAGATGTGATTAAACAGGAGTATTAAATTGTTTTACGTAGTAATAGTTAATTAAACTCTTATTAATTATTAGATGGATCGTTTGAAGTTGAGCTTTATTCTTAATGTAACTAGAAACATTGAAGTTGCACTTCATGTATTTGAAGGAATAGATATTGCTGCTGTCATTCCCAAGATGAAAATGTCTATATCTAAAAGATGTGAATGCAATAATAAACGCGGTTCACAAAGTGATTCAGTTCCTTCTGTGTCAATACATGCTGTTAGTTTACTTCTTGAAGCTGTTTTTTCTCAAAGCTAAATCATTGCAGACTCTTGGAAGGTTTCAAGGTGCTTTTTTTACCTTGTTCTTAGTTCTAATTAACTATATTCATCATGTTAATATTTTGTACTCTATCTTCAACTGCTGTAGTTTCTTGCATAGATTCTTTAATCATTTGAACAACACATGCATAGTTGACACAATTGGTTTATGCTTTATGATTTTTTCTGTGACCAGCATTAGCTGCCATAGTGCTATATCATAGCAGAATTTGAACAAATCTCTAATACCAATGATACACTATTTAGTACAAAATATTGCCAAATAACAGCTATAGTGGCGCTATATCACAATTGCATAACAGAATTTGAGAATGCGACTATTTTCCACAATTCACGATTGAAAACGCTGTTTGTGACTGTAATTTATTAATCTGCATAGGCTGCTCAATCATGCAAAACTATATTAGACACTGTTGAATCTGCATTACCAGAAGGGTGGCCTGAAAACTTTTTTTTAGACTGTAAATTACAAGAGACAGTAACAAAAGTTGTAGAACTGCTTCCAGAGTTGTGGAACCTTGCAAGCTCACCTCAAGATGTAATCTTATCATTTAGGAAGACATTGCTTTATCATTGGAGTCTTGACATTGAAGCAACTTCAAGAATACAAAAGGAATTCGCTTTGTTTCTTTTATACAGTGGTTGTGAAGCCACTTCTCATTCTCTTCGGTCACAGTTGGACGGTTCCTTCATGCTGAGAAACAACATAGAAGAGGCTGTTCTTCAGCTTCTGATGAGAAAATCAGTTATTGGAAGCATAAGAAATGACCCTTCAGTAATTCATCACCTTTCTTTTGCTTTAAGTGTTTGTGGCGAATTCGTGACACTGGCTAAACAGGTTGAGGAATTAGTTCCAGAAAATATGAAGAGAAGAGAAAGATATTATACTCTAGCTCTTTGTTATTGTGGAGAAGGTGAACATATGGTTGCATTGGATCTTTTGAGGAACTTTTTGAATAATAGAGAGAGCTCAGATTGCATAGAGGAATTAGTTTTAGCTTCAAAAATTCGTCCAGACAACAAGGTTTGTGTTGAAGATGGAATCAAATTTTCAAGCAAGGAAATTTCTCATATGTATGGAAAATGCAAGCAAATGGAAGCTATTGCCAATTGTTTACTAGGTGTTCTACTATCAACAAAATCCAAATCATCTGCTTCTGAATTAGAGAAAATTTTGATACAATCTCAAGCATTTAGTGCTCTAAAAGGTGTTGAGGCATTGATGAAAGAAAAGGATCCTTACATTGTTCTTAATCTTTGTCTAGAATATGCTGAACATAGGAATTTGAGAATTTCTTTTGATCATGCAAAGAAACTGGTTAAGATGGAAGGTGGATCAAGTGTTACTGGATATATACTACTAGCGCGAATTTTATCGGCTCAAAAGAAGTTTGTTGATGCAAAGATTGTTATTGATGCTGCTATTGATCAAAGTGGAAAATGGGATCAAAGAGAATTGTTAAGGACTAAAGCTAAGCTTCGGATTGCACAGGGAAGATTGAAAAATGCTATTGAGACTTACACTTTTTTTCTTGCTGTTCTGCTGTTCTTCAAGTCCAAAATAAAAGTATAGGCACTTCAAATAAAGTTGTGAAGGTACAAAGTCATTGATATATGTATAATATATTACTTTTAATACATGTATAACAATGATGTTACTTCTCTTATGTACAGTGGAAGAGAAATAGTAATAGAAGTCTAGAAATGGAAGTATGGCATGATTTAGCCAATTTGTACACATGCTTGTTACAGTGGAGTGATGCTGAAGTTTGTCTTGCAAATCTCAAGCTATTGATCCCTATTCTGCTTCTAGATGGCACTCCACAGGTATATATATTGTTATTGCTTATCATGTTTTTGAATGTATAGATTCACAATTGTTGATAAGTGGTTGACACTACACAAGATCACAAACATGATGGTGTATAGTAGGGGTGGATAGAAAAACCAAAAACTGAATTGGTTAAGAGAACCGAACCGAACCGAACCAAACTGTTTTAAAATTAAACTGGTTCAAAAAAATTAAAAAACAAACTTTAATTTAAAATCAGTTTTTTTAATTGAACTGATTTTAAAAATTAGAAGTGCACTGTAACCATAAATTAATTTTTAATTTTAAATCTAACAAAACTTCAAAATCCCAAAAACCTAAAATCAGAATCAATTTTCATATCTTCTCTAACCCTAAAATTAGAATCAATTGTCTGAAGGCCATGGCCGCCGCCGCCGTAAATAGAAAAACCGTCGCGCAACTCTCTCTTCGCGTAACTCTCTCTTCGCGCAACTCTCTCTTCGCGCAACTCGTTCTTTTCTCTTCGTGTGTTTGCACCCTTCGTCGCCCTCCGTTTTCCGCCGTTTGCTCTTAGGTATTCGTCCACCTCCGTCGCCCTCCGTCTTCCGCCGTTTGCTCTTAGGTATTCGTTAAAAGTTATCTATTCTTTATGAATGGCAAATATTGTTTTCAATACCGCTTTTTTTGGTGGCATTTGTTACAAAGGATGCAAACAGTTACAATGATACATATGATACATATGTGACAAAACAGAAAAATAGTTCCTCGATTAAAATGAATGAAAGAAAAATGATACTAAGCTATGAAATACAGCCCTTAAAATTAGTCATTTATCAAACAAATATTCCCCTTAGAACAATTAATATTAACTATTGTTAGAGAATAATATCACAGGCATTAGATGTACAAGGTCGTGAGTTCTGTGAAGCACTGAACTAAGAAATGCTCTAAACAAGAGATTTACAGAATCTGGTAAAAGTTTCTTTAGTGAAACATTCCAAAAAGCCTTAGGTAATCATACCATTATGAGGAAAGCCAATTCAGATCTGAATACCTGCTAATTAGAAACTAAAGAGAAAATGCCTCGAGCACATCTGAGGCTGTCGACCTCAAGTATCAAATTTACTATGAAACATTCTTTTATCCACAGAGTTGCTTTCAAGAACCAATTCAATGAAAAAGCTTAAATTGTTTGCCCTAGGGAAGAGATTTAACATAGAAAGGAAGAGTATTCTACATATGAGTCAGTTATACAGAACCAAGGCAGGTTTGTAGAATGTTCATTTGCACAAGCACATGAAGATAGTCAAGAAAATGGATTGAACCCACATGGGTAACAGATGTAGAATTCAACAGCTTATTAACAAACAAAAAAAATCTAATAATTAGTTACAAAGGAAGAGGAAAAGCATTTGCTGTTATAGGACATTGCCTTGGGGATGATGGATGGATGAGACAATCAATTAGATTAATTTAATAGGATCTAAACATAGGAATTAGGAAATGGTAATTTACATTTTTCCATTTTCTTAGATGTTATTTGAGCATCTGATCTTTGTGCAGAAAAGCCAATGTTTTGTCACTCTTTTTTTTTATCAACTTTGTCACTTTGTTTATGACTTGGATTTTGAATTACTTTGATGTTCTTTATGATATATATCATTTTATGCAAACTTTTGTTTACCTGTTTGACTTAAAAATGCTGATGTTTTCCTATTTTTGAGGTTATTATTGATCTAAACTTTATGATATATGTCATTTCATTTTCATTTTGAAGGTTATTATTGATCTTGTTATTCGGATTTGAAGGTTATTATTGATCTTGTCGTTCTTTTATTTTCATTTTTCATTGTTAAACAAGAGCTTATCCTTAACTTTCAAATTAAACATACAACATTAATTTGGTAAGTCTCTTCTGTGTTGGTTTCAATTTGGATCTCATTTTATTGTTGAAGGTTGTTTAGTTCAGTTTATGTTATTGTTTTTGTTTCAATAAATGATTAGAAGTAGACTTTCTAATCATATTTATTTAAACAGATGTCGTCAATAGGTGATTACATGGACTCTGCATCAATGGAGAATGAAGAACATATTGCTGCCACTTCGGTCGCCCCTCTTGGTGAAGCTGTATCAGCTCCCCTTCCATCATCTAAGCGTAAAAATCGATCGCAAGCTTGGAATCACTTTAGTGAAGTGCCTAATTCAAGTCAAAAGGCCAAATGTCATTATTGTGGAAAATTGATTAAATTTAAGGATGGGACAAGTGCTATGACTATGCATTTGAAAAGATGTAAAGAGCATCCTGATAATCAAGAAAGCAAAAGGCAAAAATCATCTTCCTCAACAAAGCCTTCAGAAAAGGAATTAGGTGTTGTATCTTCACCTCATTCAATGTTTGATCAAAAGGCATATCGATTGGAGCTTGTGAAGATGTTTGTGGGCGCAGAGCTTCCTTTTCGATTTGTGGAGAATGTGTTTTTTCGAAACTTTGTGAATGCCTTACAACCACAGTTTGATATTCCATCCCGCTCTACATTAAGGCGTGCTATTTGGTCACTTTTTGATGCAGAGAGAGAAAGACTTAAAATTTTCATCTCAAAGTATTGTGGGAGGGTTTGTCTTACGACAGACACATGGACTTATATCCAAAATCTAAGCTACATGAGTCTAACTGCACATTTCATTGATAAAAAATGGAATTTGCACAAGAGAATCTTGAATTTTTGTCAAATCACAAGCCATACAAGAGAGTTTATGGCTAAGGAAGTTGAGACATGTTTAAATGCTTGGGAGTTGAATCGAGTCTTTAGCATAACGGTAGATAATGCATCGTCTAACAACATGGGAATTAAATTTATGAAGAAGTGGATGAATGCAAGGAACTGTTTGCTCTTGAACGGAGAATATATCCATATGCGGTGTTGTGCACATATCTTGAGTTTGATTGTAAAGGAAGGTTTGAAAGATGAGGACATTTCTATCACAAGAATCCGGAAAGCAGTCAAGTATGTGAGATCATCTCCTTCAAGATTGGCAAGGTTTAAGGGATGCGTTGAAAGGACGAAAATTTCTTATAAATGTCTCATATGTCTAGATGTGGAAACCAGATGGAATTCTACATATGTGATGTTAGAATCAGCTGTGAAGTATAAAAAAGCCTTTGATTTGCTAGAAATTGCCGATGCTAAGTATGTCAAAGAACTATCTAAGAATAAAGGCCTTGGAGTACCTCTATCCAAGGATTGGGACTTTGCTACTACGATGCTTCCCTTTTTGAGGATTTTCTATGACGCTACTATGCATATTTCTGGCTCTTCATATGTTATTAGTAACATATATATGAAGGAGGTATTTGCTATTGGAAGAAAGATCCGATTATTAAGCGAGCACAATGATGCAAGCGTAAAATTGATGGGGATTAGTATGAAGAGTAAATTTGACAAGTATTGGGGCAACATTGATGGAATAAACGTGTTGTTATTGATTGCCGTTGTACTGGACCCAACTTGCAAAGTGGGATATGTAAACTACTTTCTTGATTATTTTTTTGAAGTAGATGGTGAAGCATTGAAGACGAAATTGTCATCTTCCTTGAAATCAATTTATCGAGAATATGAAGGTAGGGAGGAAGGTTCTCAAAGTATGGGAGAATCACAACCAGAGGAAGATGATGATGATATACATGGTATGGGATTCTACAAAAAATCATGAGGGCAAAGAATTGATCTTAAGTTTGAACTTGATAAATACCTTGCTGAAGAGTGTGAACCTTATTTTGTCGAGTTTGACATTCTAAATTGGTGGAAAGTCAACTCAACTATATTCTCCATCCTTTCAAGTGTTGCTCGTGAAGTGTTGGCAATCCCTGTGTCTACTGTAGCATCGGAGTCTGCTTTCAGCACTGGAGGAAGGGTGTTGGATCCTCATCGTAGTAATCTTACACCTACGATAGTGGAAGTGCTTGTTTGCACTCAAGATTGGCTGAAAGGATCTCATTTCTCATATCTATTTGACGAGGACCTTGAAGAACTTGAAACCTTTGAGAGAGGTAATTTTGTTACAATATTTTTAGTTCTACAAACATTTATTGTATTTTAAGTTTTTTGAAAAATAACGAAATAGTCTTTTTTGCAGAGATCATTTCTCCAACGCTCTATGCAACAACATCCGCTAGTGTCATTAGTCTTGACGATTGAAGACATTTGTTTCTATTTTGTTTTCTATATGAGTTTAGGTGGAAGTTAGTAAAATTGATGATATTTTGTTTGAAAAGTCTTACACTACTTTGGATGGCAAAACTACTTTTACCGTATTTTGTTCAACTTTCGATTGGTTGTGGTTCTACTACTCTGGCATACACTTTCATGTATTTTGTCTGGAATTTTTCTTTGATTGCATATTTTAGCCTTTTAAAATATGTTATATCTTGTGAAATTGGTTCCATGGGAAGGTTTTAATTGGTTTGAATAATTTTATAAACGCTTGTATTTGGCTTTGAAAAATTGGATAAAGGCTTTTAAATGTTTTGTATGCTGGACCAGGAGTTACACATACACCTAATTCTGGTTACAAAAGTCTCAGATTTACAGATTTTGCTTGCAGCACTTCAGGAGCTTCTGTTTCTTCATCTGCGGCGAGTCCTTCATCGCCACTCCTTGATTCTAATTTTGGTTTTGATTCTGTTGTAACTTAGGAGATGCCATGGAAGTTAACATTATTATCTGCTATCAAATACCAATCCATAAACCTGACAAAAATCACCAAAAATCAGTAGAGTGCAAATGGTGGAAAACTGAGATATTGATCAAGCAGAAGAAGAACAACCACAAGATGCAGCTGAAAACTCAGTTTTTCATCTTCTGTTGCATTTGCTGTTTACCTTATAGCTTTGCTTCTGCAACAAATAATGAAGTATCTGTTTTACTTTCTATTAAAGTAGGTCTCATTGATCCATTGAATAGCCTAAAAGATTGGAAGTTGTTGGACAAAGCAATAGGGAAGGATGCATATGCAGCTCAAGCTCATTGTAATTGGACTGGTGTCAAGTGCAACTCAGCTGGAGCTGTTGAGAAGCTTGATCTCTCACACATGAATCTAAGTGGAAGTGTCTCCAATGAGATACAAAAGTTAAAAAGTCTCACTTTTCTTAACTTGTGCAGCAATGGATTTGAGTCATCACTGTCAAATTCCATAGCCAATCTTGCAATGCTAAAGAGTCTCAACTTGAGCCAGAATTTCTTCATCGGTGAATTTCCATTAGGCCTTGGAAATGGGTTTGGACTCGTGACCTTGAATGCATCCAACAACAACTGAATGCATCCAGCAACAACTTCTCAGGTTTTCTTCTTGAGGAACTTGGAAATATCTCTTCCTTAGAGACACTAGACCTTAGAGGAAGCTTCTTTGAAGGGTCTATTACGAAATACGTTGGTAACTTGAGTAAGCTGAAGTTCGAAGCATTCGAAGCATTCTAAAAAACTCACGCTAATTCAGTTCGTGCATTGGTTGTAAACACCATAATCGGAGCCGACGCTAACACAATCGAGTCATTTCCCAATCTTGAAATTGTTTCAACTTTCAGCGTTGGATTGGATAAAATTGGTCTCAAAAAATGCAAAGAGAAAGGTATTCGAGTGAGTAATACGCCGGACGTGTTAACCAACGACGTCGCTGATCACGCCATTGCTCTTGCTTTGGCTGTGTTTAGGAAGATTCCTCAAAGTGGTCGTTTTGTGAAGACTCGCATGTGGACTTCTGATTATCCACTAACTACTAAGGTCACGTTTTACTTTTATTTGTTTTTATTAAAATTGGATTATATAATAGTTTCTATTAAATAATTGTTGTATTATGCATTTCAATTTAGTGGTAAAGCAGTTGGAATTGTTGGTTTGGGAAGGATTGATTCAGCAATAGCAAAGAGAGCTGCAACATTTGGGTGCCCAATTAGTTACCACTCAAGATCAGAAAAAGCAGAGGCAGGACCATACAAGTGACTAAGATAAACTTTACTTCACTAGGATTTGCTTCACTTCATTTAGTGGCAATACTCTGAGTCTAAAGACTACAATGTAGTGGCCTGTTACAAATCTTTACTTCACTTCGTTTAAATCTTAGGTTAGAGCTTCTTTAGATTTTTTTGGCTTACAGAATTCATTACAAAAAACGTATTTTTTATATATTATTATGATTTTAATACTTCATTGTTTATGATTTTTGTATGATATATCCTCCATACTGATATATAATGACATGCTTTGATATTAAGTGATGAATGAAATCGATATAAGTTACCTTTTAATACCTAGAACGTGTTTATTGTTCAACTAAGAGGGTATTGAATGAAATAATATGCATGCTATGATACTCCACTTCTTTACATTTATTTGTGTATTAATTATTAAGCTATTCAAATAATTGAATCTAACACCAAGTCACTTTAATTGTACTGGTGCTAATATCATGTTTTGTTCATTAATTTTAACATTTTCTGATGTGATATTTTACCTGAATATGCAGTGATGATGATGGTGATGCGGTTTTGTGAATAAGATAGACAAGGCAGAGTAATAAAAGGAGAGGTATATGATTGCATTGATTGGAAAGGTGCGGCAGCAACTTTGTTTATTCTTTCAAATTAGCTAGCATAGGTTGCACAAGTTTCTTACTCATTTTTTGTAGTCTTTAGACTTAGAGTATTGCTTAAGATTTAAAATGAAGTGAGCTGCAGCATTTGGGTGCCCAATTAGTTACCACTCAAGATCAGAAAAACAGAGGCAGGACCATACAAGTGACTAAGGTTGTTTATCTAACCAGAGCTTATATTCTTGTAAAAGTTGGACCATGGAAATATTGATATGTAACCCATTTTTATGTTCTGAATATTCTCCTCTGCTTCCTCTTACTTCTGGCTTATTTTTTCTTATTAAGATCTTTGAACGTGAATAAACTTTTTCTCTGGAATCATTCAAAAAACATCTCTGAAAAATTGGATAAAAATTGGTGTTTATAAATACACTAAACCAGTTCGGTTCGGTTCAGAGCACTGAACCGGTTCACTGATTATAAAACCAGTTCGGTTCGGTTTTCGAACTGAAAAACCAGTTCGGTTCGGTTTTTTCAAACTGAAAACTGGTTCGGTTCAGTTTTCAAGCGGTTCTAGTTCAGAACTGAATTTTGCCCACCCCTAGTGTACAGTGCAGATTAAATTGTGTGGATTTTTATTATACTTGTAGCTATTATGTAGCATTGACGCTTCAAATTTAAGACATGTCTGATGTCTTGTTCGACATGTGTCGGTTCACCAACACATTTGGTTACATTCAATCACTTCTATTTTTTTTTAATTATTTCTTTTTGAAGAAGTTTTTTTATCGATGTATACATGTTTGTGTCGTGTTTGGTAGTGTTTCATAGGTAGCTATGGAACGAGCAATTTTATTGACTTTTATATTTCATTTTTGGTCAGAGCAAAGATGCATTACTATAGCATGTAGTTGCTAAGAAAAACTTGATTTTTCTTTCTTTAGCCACTTTGAGATCATTCAAGTTGATACCAAAAGCCAGTATCTGAACATAATTTATATTATTATGCTAGAAAGACCATAATTGACAGCAACAAAAATGCAATCTTAATTTTATTAGAGCTCAACATGTTCAGATACAATATTTTTCATGTAGAATAAGTTAAGTTTATGCAGGTTTACTTTATGAAGCAAGAGGACTTCATCGAGAAGCATTGAAATCATATAGAAAAGCATTAGATATTGATCCAAACCATGTGGCAAGTTTGATATCAACAGCTTGGATGCAATCTAGTGGTCTCGTTGACTACTTATGATTTTTATGGTCACATCATTCAGTTAATTTTGTTATTTCAATGTTTATAATTCAGATATTTGGAAACTCAACTATTCGAAGATGATAAAATGATGAACGTCCGACAACGTTGTGCAAACTTGATTCTTCAACTAATTGAAAATGCTTGAAGCACTTGTATCATTTTAGTATATTTAGATTGCTAATAGAAGATAATGTATTTTTTTTTAAACAAGTAGTAATGATAATGTAGCTCTGAATTTGATAACTCTGATTTTGTAAGATTTTTATGACTCATTATCATTGATTTTTAAATGTAAAGCTTCGTATGAAGTTTTGTGTCTTATGGTTGAATGAGAAATTTTAGTTAATAGGGTAGTATGTGAAACTCTAATTATGCATATGTGAGAAGTGAGTTATGAAAAAAAGAAATTTTAAAAGTTAATTATTTAAATCGGTTGGCTCATCGATATAGTAAATCAATTTTGAATATGACTTGTTATATTGGTTCAAATTTAATCGATATAAATCAATTTTGAATTTGACTTGTTATATTGGTTCAAATTTAATTGATGTAATAAATCAATTTTGAATTTGACTTCAAATTTAACCGATGTAATAAATTCATTTTGAATTTTGACTTTTGACTTTTGTTATATATGTCATTCTAGCCGATTTTATAATTTACTATTTATTACAATGTTTGATGTTAGATCGGACAAATAACCGATCTAATATGTACATAGGAACCGATCTAACAAGGTTTAACTACACTAGTGATAGTTGATATTACTCTCTTTGTTTTACTTTTTAACGCTTATTAAAAAAAAAAAAATTCTCTTTATCTCAAAATAGCTCAATGTCTTTCACAACAACAACAAAAAAACAAATAGAAATAGTACATAAATGAAAGAGAGAATACTACGTTTTTAAAATTATTCTTGTTAGACATTGGTAGATTATTAAGGTAAAAAATGTATAGTGGAAGATATTATATTAAAAACAATGCAAGTAATATTATAATTAAATTGGAAATTGAAAAGGTCATTTATTTTTGGACAAATAATTTTAAATGGATCAATTATTTTGGAACAGTGTAAGTAATAAATTTAATGTATCTTTTTTTATGTATAGATATTTTTTTAAAAAAATGATAACAAGTGTCATTGGAACACTTGTTAAATACGAAAAAAAAGAAAATTTATATTTTGAAATTGTGCATTCAATACTTTGAAATGTTATAAAGTATTATTTTTTATATTAAAAATTTCTTTTATTTTTCTTTTTTTATTCCTTAACAAGTGCCCTAAGGGTATAACTCATTTTTTAAATATCATTTGTACATAAATATATCTCATTTGTCTTTTCATCTTTCAAGATAAAACATTATAATTAAGACTTATAATTAGGGAAAATTATTTTTCCAATGGTGCTTATAATTAAGAACAAAAGGAGTGTAAAATTTTGTGAGTTGAGTTTTGGAATATTTCTAATTGTTTGATCTAATGATTAAAAGAAACACAGTGAGCCTGTAGGTTGTGAGTTGAGATTAGGGATGACAATTAGACTCAGACATAATAGGTACCCGCAAAAAAACCTGCAATTGGTATGGTAAAAACCCGCATAATTGGTATGGGGACGGGTAATTACCCGCATAATTGAACGGGTATGGGTATGGGTACGGGTACTATAGTACCCACCCCGCACCCACACTTATATATTATTATTATTATTATTATTATTATTATTGGATGCATTTATTTGAGCTTAAATAAAAATGATTTTTGTTTTAAATAATTTAGAGATTATTTTTTAGAGATTTTTGTAAAAGGATTTTTAACCTGTTTGTATACAATTTTATAAAAATGATTTTTTTTAAACTACAAAATTACCATAAAGAACATAAAGATGATTTTTAAGAAAACATGTTTGTTTGAAAAAATACTTTTTAAATACATGATTTTTCTAAATACACATATGCCCCTCTACTCTGTTATGCATCTCTATCTCCTCCTCCAATCTCTATCTATTATCTCTCTCACACTCTATTATCTCATGTCTCTCTACCTCTCCTTTTTATTCAAAGCAAATCAATGAATTTAGGTCTTCCATTTCATAATTTTCGGATTCTTCTAAAAAATAAACATATAAATAAATCATCACAAAAATATGCTAGTAATAGATTTTGGAGGTTCTATTCTAAACTTAAATTTGGCTAAATGCTCGAAATGAGCGATATCTTCTTTTGGATCACCAATCTCGTCAAATGTATCAAACTTCGAAGGGACGTAGTCTCGCGAGAACGCTTTCTTGGCCATGCTGTCATCATATGGCCTCTTATAGCTCCTATGATCCTCATTTATAGACTGTGCTGTGGTGGCGATGATCTCCTTAACTGCATCTTTCCACTTTTGATCTGCAACGTCCATCACGGACGAAGAAGAGGTCGACTTTCGAGTAGTAGGGTGGTGGCATATCCATGATTGCCTTGGCCTTGCAGTTCTTCTTAATAAAAAAAAGCGCAATTTTAATAATTAAAAAAATTGGAAAAATAAATTTTAGTCCTTATACACAAATCAAGCTACATGATGCTCTATCCATACCAATTTACATGATGATCTACCCATACCAATTTTTAAATTTAATCACAATAATAGTTATTATTTATCGATATATTTTTGTTAAAGTGCGGGTAATGGGGACAGGCACTTAAGTACCCAAATAGCAAGAGTGTTGGAACCAAGTTGGTTCTAAGTATTAAGATTTTGATGTTTACAAAAGGAGACTCAATGTAATCTTATTTTGTACCTTGAATCATTAAATTAAATGCCTCCAGAAACTGAAGTAATCAGAAGCAGAAGATCAAAGGATTCCAGAAAATGAATTCTGGAATTACCAGAAGATACTCCAGGATCACCATAAGATAACTTTGCTGGCCTAGATTACCAGAAGGTACTTAAGATAACTTAAGTACCCAAATAGCAAGAGTGTTGGAACCAAGTTGGTTCTAAGTATTAAGATTTTGATGTTTACAAAAGGAGACTCAATGTAATCTTATTTTGTACCTTGAATCATTAAATTAAATGCCTCCAGAAACTGAAGTAATCAGAAGCAGAAGATCAAAGGATTCCAGAAAATGAATTCTGGAATTACCAGAAGATACTCCAGGATCACCATAAGATAACTTTGCTGGCCTAGACCAGAAGGAAGCAATGTCAGAAGAAGACCTGGACCATACCAGAGGAAAGCCTGCCAGAGGGAGAGTTGTTCCAGACCAAAAGGAATCAAATATAAGATTTATTCCAGAAGTTATTCTGATCAGAAGATGGCCTGGCAGTGAGAAATTAAAACAGTTCAGACTTGTTCTAGACTCAATCAGAAGATAAGTTAATGGGTCCAGAACAAGAGAATCAATCCAGATTTGACCCAGACCATAAGATAGCATGATTCAGGGTATGAAACTAAGTCCAGACCAGAAGAAATGAATTCCATAATTGATCCAGACCTGATCCAAAATCAAAGGTAAAATGTCCAGACTGAAATATTCATTGTCTAGATTTAATTTCAATTTAATCCAGACCAAGTCCAGAATTGGTCCAGATCAGAGGGAAGATTTCCAGATCAATGGTCCAGAATTAATTATTTGGTCCAGTGATGGTCCAGATCAGAAGATCAGACCATGGCCCAGTGTTGGCCGAAATCAGAAGGACTGGATGTGCGAGTTCAACAATGGCCGAGTTCAGAGAATTATAGCATATCAGGTGCAAGTCCAGGATGGCGGAAATCAGAAGATTAGAGGGTTAGGAAGTGTGGTCCAGGGATGCTCGAAATCAGAGGATCACAACATATCAATTAGGTTGGTCCAGATGTGGACTAGCGCAGAAGAATCCAATGGTCCAGATTTAAATATGAGGATTAACGGTGAAGATCTTAAGTTATTTTAATCAAAGTATTAAAAAGATTTGTTACAAAAATAAATGTGGAGTAGTGTGGAATTCAGGATCTGTGGCGGGAAGCAACTAAAGACTTGATTGGCCAGTTATTTTGAAAGAAATCTGAAGCTTATAAAAGATATGTTTTTTATTTATATGAAGCCCAATTGGTCAAGTTATTTTTGCAAGAAAATCCAGCAAGATTCAGCTCGAAATTAAGCTTGGAAGAGGCCCAAATCTGCATCTATAAAAGGAGGCTCAAGGCATAATACTTTGCATCGAAAATCACAAAAGAGTCATACACTTCCAAAGCAAACACTCAAATTTTCAGAGAGGACAATTGTGAGTTCCAACTTTCAAGAAGCAAGTACTCGTGTTATTTTCTTTCCACTGTGTCAGATCTAAGTTGTTGAAGTAGAGTCTACAATCTGAGGGAGTCAGAAGGGGTAGCAGGTTACTTGGAAATTAGATTCATAGTGTTGTAATTTCTTCTACAATCTGGGATTGTCAGATTGGCTGAAGACAGGTGCTGTATTCCTCAAGAATCTAGGATTGTTAGACTGGTTGAGAAGACTGACTTGGAGGGTCAGTAGAACGGTTGTAATTCAAGGTTTGAATTAGTGAAATCCTTGAAGGTGAAGGGACTGGACGTAGCCTCGTTAACGGTGAACCAATATAAAAATTGTGAGTTTTATTTTTACTTTATATCCGCTGCTAACTCTGTTTTTAATCATACATCAAGTTTTGTTTTGAAAGTATAAAAACAGGAAAAGTATTCAAGTTAAGTCAAACACAATTCAACCCCCTCTTCTCGTGTTTGCAGCTTCAATTGGCATCAGAGCTCGGTCTCAAGGCTGAGCACTTAACAATGTTTGAGGAAAGGTCCAAGGGGTTCAACATGGCAGAATCCAGAGAAGAATTGGGAGGCAACATCAACAGACCACCACTGTTTGATGGAGAAAGGTTTGAATATTGGAAGGACAGAATGAGAAGCTTTGTCATATCTCAAGATCCTGAACTATGGAAGATGATAGTCAAAGGATACACTGCACCTACTGATCCAGAAGATCCAACTAAAAAACTAGACATGGATGATATGAAACCAGATCAGAGCAGATTACACAAACTTCATCACAAGTCCAGAAACATCATGATCAGTGCCATCACATTCAAGGACTTTGACAGATGCACAAATAAAGAAACAACAATGAGCATATTCGACAGTCTGGTTCTGACCTATGAAGGAACACAGCAGGTTCAAGAAGCAAGGGCTAACATATTGGTCAGACAGTATGAGCTGTTCAAGATGGAAGAGGATGAAGACATTGAAGCAATGTTCAGCAGATTCCAGACTCTGGTATCAGGTTTAAAAGTATTAAAGAATAGCTATACCACTGCAGATCATGTCAAGAAGATTCTAGGAAGTTTACCAAAAAGGTGGAGACCAAAGGTTACTGCAGTACAAGAAGCTAGGGATCTGAATACCTTGAAGCTTGAAGATCTAATCAGCTCACTCAGGTGTCATGAAATATAACTAGAAGCAGATGAACCAAAGAAGAAGAAGAATCTGGCTCTGAAGTCGAAACAGAAGAAAGCTGCAAAGGCAGCATCAGAATCAGAGGATAGTGACAGTGACTGTGATGATATGGCGTACTTAACCAAAAAGATGGTTAAAATATGGGAAAACAGGAAGAGAAGAAATTTCAAGAAGAAACATAACAACAAAGGAAATGAAGAATCTGACAAGAAGAGTATTGTTTGTTATGGATGCAATAAATCTGGACATATCAAGTCAGAATGTCCAAATTTGGAAAAAGATAAACAACACAAGAAAAGTTCCAGATTCAGAAAGAAGGGTCTGATGGCTGCCTGGGATGTATCAGAGTCAAAGGAAGAATCGTCTGATGAAGAAGAGGCAGAAACAACAAAGATGGCTCACATCAGGTCTGCTTCTGGACCTCATAAAGGAATGATTTCAGGAAGGGAAACAGGTAGAAGGAAGAATGATCGAAGCAATCATTCAGGAAAGTCTGGAAGCACATCAGAAGAAGCAATTCTGTCTCTGATGGCTCATACCAATTCAAGTTCTGGATACAGCTCAGGAACAGAACCAGAAGATGAAGACAGTGAGGTATTTTCTGGTCTTTCTAAATCTGAATTAATTGAGACTTTAAAAGACTTGTTAAATGCAAACAATAAGATGTCTTTAAAACTGAAAACTCTTAAGGAAGATAAGAAAAATCTAACCAAAGAAGTCCAAGTTTTAAAGAATCAAAATTCTGAGTATGCAACTGAAAACAAAGATTTTAAAACTGAAGTTGCAAGACTCAAGTCTGAAAACCAAACTCTCAAAAGTAATATTTGTTCCACTGTTGAAACTGTTTGTAAATCTGATATGCATGAGCAATTTTTTCAAAACTTTATTTCTAATGGAATGGAAAGAAGTAAATATGCATCTATGATTTATGGAAACAGTAACTCTGGAAAGAGAGGTCTTGGTTTTACAGAAACAATTTCTGAAAATAAGGCTGTTCATTCTAATGTTTTATGTATTGTTTGTTAAGCTAGCTTGTTATTGTATACTATATATAATTGTATAATGCACTTGTTGTAAAAAGTTGTTGTAGTGCATGAGAGAGTGATATAGTATCTTAGTCAATCAACCAAGGAAGAATTCATAGAAATCAGAAAGAAGAGAGATTAAGGGGAAAACTGATAGTGTATGTAAGTAAGGAAGAAGCTTGTATTGCTGGTCTATCAATAGTGGATGATACAAGGTCACTACATAGAGAAATGCCTTAATCTAGTAGTTCGATACTCATAGTGAATTACTTTGCTTCCTTTCCCGTGACGTAGGTCTCAAGCAATTGAGACCGAACACGTACCTTCTGGTGTTTTACTTGCCTTTATCTTTAATTTTCGTTTTTCTGCATTTTCTGTTTTTGTGTTTTCTTGCTTTTGTTGGTCATTTCTTGAGGCAATGACCAGAAGCAGCTTCACTTGACCAGATGCAGAATTATTGAAAGGTCTAATATCTTCTGGCGTTGAATTACAGGAAGAGGTAAAGGCAGTGTTGCATATCAGAGTCAGATGGTTCCTTTGAGCTGCTTTGTTGGAGGCAGCTCAGGCAAAACCTTGAAGGCAGATCATCTGAGTCAGATCCTTAGACTCAGTTACTTAGAGTGGATGAAAAACTGAAGATCACATTCAAGAATATGCACTAGGGCTATCCTACCGAAACATTAGTGCGGTTTCTCAAAGCTAGGGACGGGAGTGTTGCCAAAGTTCATAAAATGTTAATTGATTGTTTACATCGGAGAAGGTTCTGCAGAAGGTCCAGAATGTTCACTGGCGCATAACACAAACGGAGAAGGTTCTGCAGAAAGTCCAGAATGTTCATTGGCGTAGAACAGAAACGAAGAATGTTCTGCAAAAATTCAAGAATGTTTTCTGGTGCAGAATAGAAACGGGGAATGTTATCCAGAAAGTCCATAATGTTCTATGGAGCAGAATAGAAACAGAGAATGTTCACCTAAGTTCAAGCACTGCTTGGACATAGTTGGTTTATGCAAAGAGTAAAATTGGTACATGGAAGCAAATGCTATGGATGAATTATTCTGATATTGAGTAAAGGTGGAAATATGTGAAGATATGCCTCAAATCAGCAACTAATTAGAGTTAGTTATTGTTATAACTAACTATGGTTATAACAAGGTAGTTATAGTTAGTTAAGCTAGCTTGTTATTGTATACTATATATAATTGTATAATGCACTTGTTGTAAAAAGTTGTTGTAGTGCATGATAGAGTGATATAGTATCTTAGTCAATCAACCAAGGAAGGATTCATAGAAATCAGAAAGAAGAGAGATTAAGGGGAAGACTGATAGTGTATGTAAGTGAGAAAGAAGCTTGTATTGCTGGTCTATCAACAGTGGATGATACAAGGTCACTACATAGAGAAAAGGCCTTAATCTAGTAATTCGATACTCATAGTGAATTACTTTGCTTCCTTGCCTGTGACGTATGTCTCAAGCAATTGAGATCGAACACGTACCTTCTGGTGTTATCCTTGCCTTTGTCTTTCTTTAATTTCTGTTTCTTTGCATTTTCTGTTTTTCTGTTTTCTTGCTTTTGTTGATTATTCATTGTTTCAGGTCCCAATCTTTATTTTAACACAAGGCCTAGCAAATACTTGAGATTACTGAAGTCTTTAATTTTGAAGGCAATGTCAAGTCCATAAAATACTTGAAATTGCAGAAAGATTGTTACTGGCTAAGATAAGATTGTCCATATAAATGAGGATGATAGTGAAGGAAGAATCTAAAGATTTGGTAAAAAGTGAATGATCACTTTGAGATTGAGCATACCCATGTGAAACTAGAAATGATTAGAGCTGTGAAAACCATTGATTGATCGCTTGCTTAAGACCATAGATGGACTTAGTGAAGAGAAAAACTTGACTAGGAGATGATAATTTGAGACCAGATGGAGGAGACATGTAAACTTCTTCTGGTAAGTCACCATGGAGGAAGGAATTGTTAGCGTCCAACTGTTGAAGATGCCAATGTTGAGAAGTTTTTATTAGCAAGGACAATGTGGACAATAGTCAATTTGGCTACAAGGCTGAATGTGTCAATGAAGTCGACTCCTTCAATTTGAGAATAGTCTTTAGCTACAAGGCGTGCTTTATGTCATTCAATTTAACCGTCAGATCTATACTTAGTCTTGAAGATCCATTTGCACCCAATTCGATGCTTTCCAAGAGATAAAGAAGTGAACTGCCAAGTTTTATTGGACTCCAAAGCTTGCATTTATGTTTTCAAGGCTTTAATCCAACAAGGGATTCTAGAGGCATGTGTGTAAGAGGTGGGTAGAATTCCGACCAAGAGCAGGAGTTGCAAAGGTCTGAAGAATTTTGGGATTACCAAAAATGCTTGAAGATGATGCAATTTGTCCTTCTTGTTGAAGAACAAAAGCAAGAACGTATGAGTGGGATGGTAAGGGATCCATCATTAGGATTTGTGTTTTAACATAAGAAAATTGGTCATTGAGATTAGTCATATTTACATAAGAAGCACAAACAAGGGTACATATGCAACTAGGGTTTGGACGCAATTGCTCCAATTCAACCAAATACCCTTCAAATCCATCTAAAATGTCGTAATAGTGTTCCCCTTGACAAATCGTATGAATTTTGAGAAGAAGCTAAGATGCACGAAAATGATTACCTTTTGTAAAGTGATATTTGAGTTTGTTCCAAAGATCAATAGCCTTCTTGGTATAAACGGATGATCCATGACACAACCATAACATTGCAACACTCACAAGTTTCAAAATTAACATCATAGTTTGACAGAATCATGATTATACTATCAACAAATTTGAGTTTGTTCTTTGAAAGAATATCACAACACATAGCACCACTCCGTTGATAGTAATTAGGACCATCCAAAGGAGGAGTAACAAGAATAGCTCCAGGGTTTTCACTGGGATGGAGAGATAATAGGGATTCTTGTATGAATATGAATTTTCAGTGCTAGAATTTGAATAAAAAGAATGAAGGGGTTGGATAACAATAGGATCCACCATGGAAAAGAAAACAAAAAAAGAAACTCAGGAAAGAAAGGAACGTTTCAGGCTAGGCTGATACCATATTACAAGATAAAAGATAGAAAAAGAAAAAAGGGAAATTCTGAAAAATATTTTTTCATGAGTTGATTGAATGCACAATATTTATACAAAGAGATAAAAATGGAAACAAAAAAGAAGAAAAAATTGATAAAAGTAACCCTCCTAACAATAAACTTAATTAAAAACACAAAAAAACTATTAAATAACAATATTTGCAAGTTAACAGTAAAATTCAAACTTACAAGTGTCCTTTTATAAAATATAAGTTAAATCTATATTAATTAGATCAATTTTTACTTCATAGAACATTTTTTTAACGTTTTAAGTAATTTGAGTTTAGAGACTCTTAAAGTTGGGAATTGTTCAAAGATTTATAGAGTGTTTATAAAGGTAGTTACTTAAAAAGGTTAAGCACTCTCACATAATCACACCCATGAAGTAGCCTTAACTACCTCAAACAACGGATACTTTTAAAAAAAAAATGATATTTTTTATTTATTAAAAAGTTAGTATATTTTTGTATTTATATACTTTAATAATACTGTAGATTTATTACTTCAAATAAGTTTATTTGCATAAGATGAGAGCTGAGAAGAAATAGGATAATAAAAAAATTTATCACTTGATTAATAGATTTATTCGCTTTGTCCGTATAAATTTATTTGTATAATTTTATTCTAATTTTTTTTTCTATTGGTGTTTTTGTTTTTTGTTTTTAATAATAAATGAAATTCAAACTAAGAAACTACGTGAGATAAATAGACCTCTTTAAAATCATCATAAAATAATAAGTGCAGAAAACATATTATCTAAAATGACGCCATCAAAAGAAGAGAACAAAGTCTTATTTGCAAGCAAATCGTCACAATGGTATGCCTCTCATTTGTCTATGTAAATATGAGTAACCGAAGCTCGCCAACGAGAGAGTTTAAGAAGATAGGAGACTTTGTAAAGAAGAGGTTGGATGAAAATATTGGGAGAAAAACCTTTAAGAACGAAGTCTACAACAACTTCTGAATCACATTCGAACACAACCAAAGAAAGCGATAAATCTATGGCTAACTTGATACGAACAAATGGTTCAAAGCTTCACCCAAACCATGTTACCAGAGTTTAATCTATTATAAAACCTTTTAATGAACTTGTCATTAGAATTGCTAATGATACCTCCACAGACATTAATATTAGTAGAATGAATATGAGAGTTGTCCACATTAATATTAGTAGGATGAATATGAGAGTTGTCTCTAAGCAACACCAATACTTGTCTTGATGACTTAAAAGCTAGAAGTTTGATTTTGAACATTCTGATGACATATTGGTTATGTTAAATATATTATAATTAACAAATATTTTATTTTTTTCTTCATACTTGATCCATCGGAGCAATTATGCTAGTTTTGCCACTTCTTACAAAGAGTATGGGCTCATTTGTTTTAGAGTAAAAAAAAATAGTTTTGGTATTAAATTTTTTAGAGATTCTTAGAAAAAAAAATGTAAGTTATTTTATGTTTATCTATCGTAGTAAAAATCACTTTTTTAAAATTAAATTTAATTATAATTTTTTTTTATAAGCTACTGAAACACTTTCTTGTTTGAAATAGTTTTTAGATTATTTTTAAAATTTTTATTTTATTTTAAAAACAATAACAAACAAATGAATATTTTCAAAAGTGGTTGATATTTTTTTAAGAAATGAATATTTTACCAAAATAAATTATAACAAACGCATCTTATGTTTGTCTAAGGTCAAACTATTAGTTTATAGTGTAAGTTCATATTAGAAGGTTTTAGTAACAATTTTTTCTCAAAAGTTTGTAGTATTTTTTTACGAAATAGTCATGTCTTATGCTCTCTTTGATTACACGAACTTATAAGTAACTTATTTACCAAAAACAGCTTCTTTGGTCATTAACACAAAAAAAATCTACTTTAAATACAACAATTTATACTATTTTGCTTGAATGCGCATGTCTATTGTTTAATAAAAGTTAGGATCTTACTAACAAATATTACAAAAGAATTTGTAAAAAAATTAAAAATAGATTTTTTTATATCGAAGATAAGAATTTTAAACTTTAGAAATTTCTATTTTATTTTTTTATTTTTAGTAAATATATTATTAAGTATGTATGTATGTATTGCCATGTTTTCCATGTACTTACTTGTATATCCTCCTCCCTATTGGCTATGTGTCTTTGTCTTGAGAACAGAGGACACAGGTGCAGGCATTAGCAACATGGATTGATAACTATGTTTCCTTTGAAAAAGCTTTTTTTAGCCACCGCTCAGTGGTGAGAGTTGCAAGAGAGAAGTTTTTTGCTATATTAAATGAAAGCAAGATCTCATTATCTGAAATTATTTCATGGATATTTTTATTTTAAATTAAGGAAAAAATGTACAAGAACATGCCCTACCCGAGTTATAAGTGTTAAAGATGGCCTACTTAAAATTGAGACCTACATGGCCTACAAGGAAGACAATTTTTGGAAAAACTTATCTCTCAAGTAAAGTCTTTACTTACTAGGGAAGTAAATCTTAGCAATGTGATTGAAGCAGTTAATAGAACTCATAACACGTACTTAACACTATTTGGATAAATTAAAAAACTTGTAATAGAGGAAATTTTTTATTTTTATTTTTTACTGTAATCGTTTGAAGAAAAGACACTACAAGAAAAAAATAGATTTGCGGCAGTTTTTAAAGACACTTGCGGCAGTTATAACTGCCTCAAATTGAAGATTGCAACGGTTCTTCAACCGTCGCAGATTCGTGCGTCGCGAGGCCAGTTTGCAACGGTTTTGAAAACCGTCGTTCCAACCGTCGGCAACATTTGCGACGGTTCCTAACCGCCTCAATATACGTTTTGCGACGGTTCGAACCGTCGCAAAACACATATCATTTTTATTTGTATTTGAAACATTGCGACAATTATCAACCGTCGCTATATTCATTTTGAGACAACTTAAACCGTCACAATCCTAATAATTTTAATTAAAAAATCATGATACAATTTTTTCCTATTTTTTATTAATTAAAATAAAAAATATTCATAAATATCATCCACATAATTTAAATACACAATTAAATAACTATTGTAACTAAATTCAATTTATTTAATATTTTCAAAAGAAATAACATCAATTCATACATTGAACGTAAATAAAATAATAAATAAACTAGTTTAAATATTCAAAACATTAGTGGAGTGGCTAAACATAAAAAACAACTCAATGTAACATAAAAGTTCATCAAAATATCTAATCAGTCCTAGTCCCTAATGATGTTGCTCCATGATAATCAAGTTGGTGGCTACAAACAGATGAACGTGTACCATCTATTGGCGATTCTATGTATGTTGCCTGGAAAAAAAATTATATTAACCTCAATGAATCTTGATAAACATTGTCAAATACTAATTAACTAAATTTCTCATATAGCAAACATCAATCATTACACAATTGATATTTTTAACCAAAGACAAACAGTTCTCAGTTAAGGCCACATTTGACATTAATTTTATCTCAACCTAAGGGACATAGATACGTATGTATATATGCATCATATATGCAGCAAGACAACATAAGGCCACATTTAACAACACAAAGCTAGCTTGTTGATCCTACCAACACAAAAATTCTCAAAACTAGTCTCACATAGTTTGGTTTGATTCATGAAAAAATTGTAAAAGAACACAAACTAGAATATACATTTAAAGAATGGAAGGCAACATATACCTTAATCTTAAAAATTACAGTTCTGCCAAATCAGCTATATAAACCCAAATCAGCAACATATACCTTAAGAATATAAAAATTAACCCTTTAAATCCTATATACAGTTCTGCCAAATCAGCTAAACAAACATATCTTAAGTTTTGATAATAACTCTTTGAATTAGCTGTGAAACCGATCTTGGTTACAAGTTAATTTTTTAGAGTTAATTTTATATAAACTGCAACTGCCTCTATCAATTTAAAGTGTCAAATAATTGGAAGGAGAGAAATACACTTATCATGAGTTCTTGTTAAACATTATTGTGAAGAATCAACATATATAGAAAGAATCTTATTCAGTAAATATATATATAAGAATACCTGCATTGGAGAGAAAAGTTTCTATGTCCTATCCATCACATTTGGTTGATGGAACTTCACAGTTTATTTCGCAGATATTAGAATGGCAACTATTTTGTATATTCTTTTGAGATGTTAACTGTTCTTTGTTTCCATGCAAATGTTAAATCAATTGTTTTGAGCACATTTCAATACTGTTCTAGTTTTCCAATTTATTATCATTGTGATTTTACAAAATTAGAAATTGGAGATTCTCACCCAACTCAAATTCACAGTAATTTCAGAATGATAAATAATAGGGTTACTCATAAGTGATACGGTTACTCATGAATTCACAATAATTCCATAATGATAAATAATTTCAGAAATTGGAGATTCTAATAATAGGGTTACTCATGATACTTGCATACTAATACATACAATTTCATAATGATAAATAATAGGAGTATTAGAAATTAAATTAGTCGAACCAAAATGTTAGAGTTTGTAGAGTGAGAACCAATATGTCTCTAAGCCTTGATTAGATCTTATTTTCACTAGCTCTTTGTATGCATTCTTTGTTCACCATGAAAGTTCTTTTCTTAAGCTGCTTCTTGGTTTGCCTTTATACAATTTTGCTAAATTTTGATCATACCAAGTATCTCTATTATGCCAAATTCTATATTTAACTAGACCCTATAAAGCTTATATTTAATTATAGTATATTATATCTTATTGCATATACAGTCACAAACAACCTTTTACTGTTTTTGAATATAAAATTATAACATCCTGTAATCAAATTTGTGAACAGTTCAGCCACAAATTAGGATTAGCATAAGCACACAGTTTAGCCCCAAATTAGGATTAGCATAAGCACATAGTTCAGCTAGAAATTAGGATTAACATAAGCACAAAGTTCAGCCACAAATTAGGATTAGCATAAGCACACAATTCAACCACAAATTAGGATACAACCAGAAAGCTAAAATAATTGAAAGTTAGGATTAGCATAAGCACACATACACAGTTCAGCCACAAATTTCAGATACAACCAGAAAGCTAAACTAATTGAAAGTTAGGATTAGCATAAGCACACTCACAAAGCTATACTAATTGAAAACAAGCCAAGTTTTAAGAAACACCAAAATTTAGTATAACATATATTCAAGCATAAGCTATGAACCTAATATACAAAAAACTAGAGTGACATTCTCCCAAATGTATAGAACCCCAAGGATGTATTTCATCATCCCCTGAAAAGTTCATTCATAGCATCTAAATCAGTAACAAGCACACACATGATTATTACAATCCAAGCCATTATAACACAAAGAAAGGGTTATTAGTTTTCGTCAAATATCGAAGTGAGAAATAGTGCCATCGGAGTTATCAATTTTCGTTTTCCCTTTTAGCAATTTGAGAAATTGATAGATTGAGAGATTACCTTTGCAAGAGCTGATTTTGTTCCCAAGATGATAAATCACCTTCTTTGACAGAGGTGATTTCGTTTTTCTTCAAAGCTGTATTTCGTTTCATTCAGCATTGACAGATGTTGAGAGATTTGGGGGTTTTCAGAAATTTTAAGGTAACCGTAAACTGAGAAAGGAACACACGCGACACTGAGAAAGGAATACACGCAAGACTGAGAAATGAGAGTACAAAATATGGAAAATGAAACGCGAACAGCGGCAACGGTTGACAAAAATCGCCCCAAGAACCGTCGCAGAGTTGTGGTATGGGCGGTTATTTCAGAACCGTCGTAGGCCAAGTGTTGTAAAAATGAAAAATTCTTGTAGTGAGATAATAACAGTTGAGAGTAATTAATCGATATCTCAACTAATCTTAAATTCCAACAGTAATTTGTTTCGAACATTTTTCTCTTTATTATTTTATGGAATTTAATTTATAATCTAAATCTAATATGAATTAAAAAGTCTATGAAAACATGAGTAGAATACATTATTAGTTGTCACCGCATCTTAGAATAAGTAAAAGTAGGGGTAGTAAAACGGATTGAATTTATCGGACTGACCTGTTTAGTCCATAATTTTAGATGAATTGAACTAAAAGTTTGAATATAACCACTTTAGTTGGTCTACCCTGTATAACTCATTGAAAAAATGGAGCGATCACGAATTGACTCGTCAAATCAAATTAAAAAACTAATATTTTTATTTATTTTTTCTACTTTTGTTGTTTCATATGTTTTTGTTTGTGTTACTCTTTGTTGGTTTATATTTTTTTTTCTTGATTTTGTCATTTAAATGTGAAGTTATTTTGTTCGTTGTCTTAATGCAATATTTTAATTTTTTGTTTTGTTGCAGCTTTTTAATTTGTTTCAAGTTTGCATTTCATATGTTTGTTAAAAATGTCTGAGAATGACATTAAATACTTTGGATCTTGCATTATTTTTTGCCGTTGACTACACGTGGAAGAAATTGGTTCTTAGAATTAAGTTTTAGTTTGATAATTTTTTTCATTGATTTCTGAATTATTTATTTGGATCACTATAGTATTTTTGACTTTCTTGTTGATCTCAAAATATAGATGAAATTATTCTCATTACATTTTAATGAAATATATTTTTCTAAAAAGAAAAAAAAAACAATACTAAATTTTTAGACATAGACTAAAAAATAGTAATTAAAATGTACAATAAATTTATAAAATTATTTTATTCTTATTATATTTTACGGAACTTTTTATTAATAAAAGTACTAATTCTTATCTTAATCAGTGTGAAATTATTGATTTTCAAATTTCAATCAATTATAATCTGAGTCATTAAAATATTTAACTATAATATAATTTTTTTTTTAAAATATCATTACTATTTTAATGTTACAAATAAGTTATATTTGATTTATTAATGTCTAAATTTTTTTAGGGGAGAGCCTTTCCCTTTCCGAAGCTCTCTATGCCCCTAAAAAAATTAAAGCCTTCCATGATGAATCCACAGTGGAGGAGTTTCCTATGCAACATTTCTTGAAAGAAAATTCGCATTTTAAATATAAGGGTGCTACTCTAACAGCATCAAGCATGTTGCATGAGAAGAAATCCAATGCAATTATTCTCATGCTCTTTTTTATTATCTCTGGGTTTGTGGCCCTTTCTTTTGAAGCTTTTGGACGCGAGTATCGTCTTGAATATGAAGGTTTGCACCTCATTTGTTTTTCTTGTGGCATGTATATGGTCATATATTTGAGCTTTGTGTCTCTTCCCCTCCTAAAGTCCAAAGCTTACCCAATCCTTCATCTCTTGACCTTGCGAAAGATGATCAAGCTAAAAGTTTGGAAGAGGATAAGTCAGTTGTGCATCATAATGATGTTCAAGTACCCTTGGCAAGGTTCTCAGCGTATCAACACATTTCTCTAGAAGATGAAACGTGGTACTCTTGGCAAGGTTCTCAACGTATCAATACATTTTAAGAGGCGTATGTCCTCTTATGATATTTGCAAAAGATCTAACGATTATCTTAAAACCATTATCCATGTTTGGCGGGGCTGTGAAGAAGTTAGAATTATCAAGAATATTGTTTTGTATTTCATTCATATATTGTCTTTAAATATACACAAGAATGGATCAATTTGATCCTCCAATTATGCAAACAATAATTACATGAGTAATGAAAACAAATAAGGCCATTTGAATAAAACAAAACCATAAACCGTTATAGTAAAGAGAGTTGTGTGATAGCAAAGAGTCAAGGAATCGTGTCTTGATTCTTTCTGTAATTCTCCCCCTCAAACTGATGGTGCAAGAGTCGCCCCAAGTTTGTCTCTCAACGTGTTGAACCTTGTGTGAGTGAGTGGCTTGGTCAAGCAATCTGCTAACTGATCAGCTGAAAGCACATATGCTACAATGATTTCATTTTGTAAGACTTGATCACGTATGTAATGAACATCGATCTCAATGTGTTCGAATCTGGTATGCTTACAGGATTATAGGCCAGTGCCTTGGCACTCAAGTTATCACACCATAAAATTGGCTTCCTAGTAATGATAATTTTAGTTCACTTAGGAGAGATCTGGCCCAAGCTACCTCAATTGCAAGACCAGCTATAGCATAATATTTAGACTATGTGTTGGATCTAGACACAACCTTTTGTTTTCTTAAGGACCAAGAAATCAATGATTCTCCTAGAAATACACATTTCCCTGCCATGGATTTCCTGTCATCCACACTTGTGGCCCAGTTAGCATATGAGATCCTTGCTATATCTAAATCAGTAGATGGCTTGATGTGTAAGTAGAAGTTGATTGTTCCTTTGAGATATCTTAGTATCCTCTATGCGCTAGGAGAGCTCATGTATTGGTTGAGTTTTTTTACCGCAAAGGCAATATTAGGCCTTGTATTTGTCAAATATTGTAGTGCACCTATGGCCTGCCTGTACTTAGTTGGTTCAGCCATTGGTTCTCCTTCATTTGTGAATTGTCTTCCTATTATCATAGGTATTGGACAAGTTGATGCTTTCTCCATTTTGAATTTCCTGAGTATATCACCTATGTATTTTGATTGCTTAAGATATATTCCATTTGTATACCTTTGAACTTCAATACCCAAAAAGTAGTGTAGATGACCAAGATCCTTTATGGAGAACACAATGTTGAGTTGCTTGATGAAAGACTCTAGGAACTTGGTGTTACTGCCTATCACAATTATGTCATCTACATAAATTAGAGGAAATATAGTGTGATTTGTGTCTCTATGCATGAAGAGAGATGAGTCACTTTTGGTGTTATGAAAGCCCAATTTATTAGGGCATTTTTCAAGCTGTTAAACCAGGCCCTTGGAGCATGCTTCAAGCGATAGACTGCTTTTGGTAGTTTTCATATGTGATCAAGCTTGGTCGAGTCTGAATATCCTTTTGGTTGATGCATAAAGACAGTTTCCTTGAGATAGCCAATAAGGAATGCATTGTTTATATTTAGTTTCCTTACCTCCCAATTGAAGTGAACAACAATGGATATGATTATTCTCATTGTACTGGATTTGACAACAAGACTAAAGGTTTCCTCATAGTCAAGGTCAGCTATTTGTTTGAAGCCCTTGGCAACTAATCTTGCTTTCCTCCTCTCTATTGAGCCATCTGCCTTAGACTTTGTTTTCAACCCCCATTTTGAGTAAATAATGTTTTCCTGGCCTTCATATGGCACTAATGTTCAGGTTCTACTGGACATTAGAGCATTGAATTATGTGTCAATTGCTTCTTTCCATTAGGGCCTGCTGAGAGCTTCTCTAATGTCATCTGGCTCTTTGTCATTTGTTTGTGCTTCTATTAGCCCTCTATATATAGTTGTTTTGGCTTGTAAATCCCATCCTTGCTTCTGGTGCACATCTGATGTGTGTTGGTGTTGCTATCTTGACTGCTTGCTCCAACTTCAGGTTCAATTTTCCCGTTTCTCTCTACTATGTCAGTTGAACCATTGTCTTCTTCTTCTCTGTTTGTAGTGTTCTCATTAGTGTTAGAGACTCTGTCACTAGAATCTGGCTAATCTTCACATGATTGGCTGGTGCTTGAGGTGTTTGAGGCTTCTTCTTCATGAATAGCTGAGTCATTTTCTGGATCACCAATGTTTCTATTTGTGCCACCTGCAGGATCAAGAGAAAACAAGGTAGATACATTTTGAGTTAGATTTTTTAGTAGATTTTTCAAGAAATCCATCATGAAAAGGAAAATGTTCCTCATTGAACACTATACATATCTTGAGACAAAGATTCTTCCATGTGAGTTGATGCACTTGTATCCTTTGTGTGAGTTGCTATATCCCAAGAATACACACCTAGTTGTGTGGAATTGAAGTTTATGATTATTGTAAGGTTTGAGGCAAGGATAACAGGCACAACCAAAAGGTTTGAGGACACTATAGTTTGGTTCCTTCTTGTTGATCAGGGCATAAGGACAAACATTTTGATCAATGGATGAAGGCAATCTATTTATCAGATAAACAATTGTAGAGAAAGCTTCCCACCAATAACATAGGGGCATTTTGCATGTGCTTTCTCTCAGCTCTACCATTTTGCTAAGAGGTATAGGGGCATGACATTATAAATTGAATGTCTGCTTCTAAGCAAATCTTTTGTACAGGTTTGAATTTACCACCACCATCACATTGAACAATTTTTATCCTTTTGTTATATTGATTCTCTACCATGTTTTTGAATTGGATAAAAGCATATATGGTTTCAGACTTTTTTCCAAAGGATAAATCCATGAGAATCTACTAAAATCATCAATCAAGTGGACATAATATTTAAAACCAGAATTTGATATTATTGGTGCAGGACCCATATATCAGTGCGAATCAACTCTAGAAGTTCTTGAGCTTGAGAACTAGATGACTTAAAGGGCAACCTATGTTGTTTACCAAATTGAAAGGCCTCACAAAACTGAAATGTATCACTAGGCGAGGTCTTCACATTACAATGTTTCAATCCTTTATCTAGGACTTTAATGTTAGGGTGTCCAAGCTTTATGTGCCAACTTTCTTTGACAAAGATGTAGGTACATAAGTCTTTATTGGATTGGGGGTTGATGTAACACCCCAATTTTTTAATAGCGCGAGTGTATTTTTTTTTTCAAAATAAAATAAAAGAAATTTTCAAAATTAATTCAAAAGAATTAAAAGAAATTAAAATTAAACCACTTAAATAAATTGAAATTAAACTATTTCAAAATAATATGGCGTCGTAATCCAAAACGACAAAGGTAGTTAAATAATTACATCATAATTATAGCCAAGTAATTTAATTTTGGGAATTAATACTTTTAATATATCAAAAGGTAGTACATCAACAAAAGTCACTGTCATAATACCTCAAAAATTCGGATCACGGACCCACTAAAACATTATCAGAGTGTGGAATAGATATACAATTATCCCAAAACAAATAAATACATCCACCAAGCACTAGGCTCTATACAACAAGACTAAACTGATCTGATCATGCACTAAAACTACAGTAGCACGGTTTCTACCGCATCCTCTACAAGTCTCGTCTTCACCTCAGCTATCCGTCCCTCTGCGCTGTCCACAAATACTCCGTACGTGAAGATTAAGGAAAACTAACGACGTTTCCGTCATCGGAATTTACCGTCGGTGGTACGAGTTTGGGTATCATCTGAGGGCAAAGCCCAATTTTCCACAATAATTGTAAAGGGTCACCAATCGAAATTAACAATTACCACATAGCAGTTATGTCAAAGATAACAAATACATTCATGGCATGTTCCAATGCTAAGACAACAATAATAAATAAGTATGCTCACTTATTAAAATGTATACATCTACATCTTTGCAAAACAGCCAATTTAACATATAAATCATGTTGCAAGTACAAATACAATCAACAATCACAACACTCATTTGGCACTTAGAATTCATGAGATACTTGCACACATCGATTTCCACTCATCAGCTCATATCAAATCATGACTCACAGGTCAACCATCCCAATGCAATATGTATATGCCAATGTACACAACTCTTGGAATTACCAAGGTGCAGTCTCTCACGGACCAGCACGATTTACACATGTTAGCCTCTCATAGGCCCAACACACATAAGTTAAATTCTCGCACGGATAGAATGGATCGTCTAATACACGCGGAACCACTCTGTAGCCCGAATAGAATGGACCGTCTAATACACGTGGAACCACTCTGAAACCCGGATAGAATAGACCGTCTAATACATGCGGAACTACTCTGAAACTTGGATAAAATAGACCGTCTAATACACGCGGAACTACTCTATAATCCATCACAATTACTACTTAACTTTGCGGCCCATCACGGTCACCGCATCAACTCTGTGGCCTATCGCAGTCACCACCTGACTATGCAATGCATGAACATGCTATGTTTTCTCTTCACTGAAAACAGTATGCAAATGCAATCTGAAACCCAAACACTCCATCACCACCTCAAGAACTTCATATAGTTTGTCATATGCCTTACAATTGTTTCCCAAATCATTAAGTGCATAAGCCAATGTTTAAAAATAGAATTTTTGAAAAAACAATCTGTATTCGAATATAGCTTCCTTGTAGTCGAATACAGATGCTAAAACAGTGGCAAAATCAGCACTTCTCTACTCGAATACGAGGTTGTCGTAGCCGAATACAGATGCGAAGTCAGTGGCAAAAACAACAATTCTGTATTCGAATACGACAGGGTCGTAGCCGAATATAGCTGCTAAGTCAGAAGCAAGAATCACGTATTTGTATTCGAATACGGAGTATCGTATTCGAATACGAGGTTTAAAATTTGAATAAAAACTGAATTTTTACATAAGTGTATTTGAATATGCCAGTGCCGTATCCGAATACATCTTCGAAAATAGTGGGATTTTCCAGAAAATTCACTTCAGTTTCAAAACTCTTTTCTTTAAAAATCAACACATCCACCATAACACAAACACCATTTCTTGAACCACAAAACCCAGAATGTCAACAACACAACAAAAATGATTTCTTTCACCGCAACAAAACAACAAAAGCATCATCCACTCAACAACAAGTCACAACAACAGCAAGAACATTACCCTCAACAACAGCCACAAAATAGTGCAGCCATATCTCAGTACATGCATTTTGATCATCCACAAACCACATGCAAAGGCAGTTTTCAGTATCAACACAACAACACATTCTTAACACATATAACACATAATAATCATCCATCAAACATGCATTTAAAGTCCCTACATGCAATCTAAAAAGTTGGAAGGTGCCCCTTACCTTCGTTACGTTTTCTTGTTCGTTTACGTTACCGCGACTAAAACCGGCGAAACTCCCGCTTGCGTCGTCACTACCAAAGTTGGTTCTCTAGTACCGTAAAGATGAGAGAAATAACTTTCCTTCTTGACACATTCTTATTCGAGGCTTGGATTTCCATGTAATTTGAGTTTTGAGTATCCCTTCTCACTACCAACACAAACAGAACTGAACAGAGGAAGAAGAAGAAGGCAGCTCGGGTAGGTGAGGGAAACTGATTATGTGTTTCTAATTATTTTTTCCTTCCCTTGCCTTTCACATACATACGTATATATAAGCATACCCCTCACTTACTATATATATATACACACATATTATAATTAAACCTGCCCCTCAAGCAACTAAATACTCCCATCGCAACTCTGTTGGCAGATAAAATCTTGATCAACTGCCCGATATTTAACTACTCGTAATTAAATTAAATAATCCTTCGTTCAATAATTTTACTCAATCTCAAAAATATTTATATACATATAGAAATATACATATATCAAATACCTTTACAAATATTCCAAAATACATCTGATATTCAATCCATAATTTAATTTAAATTTAAGGGTCTTACAGTTGACATTTGAAACTTGATACAGACCTTCTTTAAGTCTCCCTTTTAGAAGAGTTTTCCCTGTCAGCTTGTCCTTCACAGAGCAACATTCAACATCAAACTCAACAATGATGTTATTGTCAGCAGTTAACTTAGATACACTTAGTAAATTCTTGGTGATTTCAGTTTGTCAGCAAGATTCTTCATTTTGACAAAATATTCCTCCATCTTCAATTCTCCTTTCTGAGTGCTATGAAATTCAAATTTGAGGTACATGATGCGAGAGTTTGTTTGAGCCCCAGAAAGACTTTGTGCTTCATCCCACAATTTCTTGGATGTTTCACTATGTAGCAGTTGTGTGGCAATGTCTATTGTCATGGAGTTTAAGAGCCATCCTAACAGTTTCTGATCTTGTGCTTACCATTCTTCAAACTCTGGATTAGTTTGCTTGCTTTTGTCTGTAATGGTGATGAATTGTTCAGGGCACTCTTTGGTTCCCATCATGTAGTAGTCGTGCGTGCAACCTCTAATGACTGGTAGAACTAGTGATTTCCACAAGGGATAGTTGTCTCTGTCCAACTTGACATAAACAATTGATGGGAGGTCATTTTTATGTTTTGTATCTACAGTGGATGACATGGTTGAATTTGATTGATGGATCGAGAGCCTTCATGTTTATGTGCTCTGATACCAACTTAGAATTATCAAGAATGTTGATTCGTATTTCATTCACATATTGTCTTGAAATATACACAAGGATGAGTCAATTTGATCCTCCAATTATGCAGACAATAATTACACGAGTAATGAAAATAAATAGGGGTCGTTGAATGAAATAAAACCATAAATTGTAAAGAGAGTTACGAGATAGCAAAGAGTCAAGGGAGTGTGTCTTGATCCTTTCTTTAATTGAAGATATAGTTGGTATGTGGTTTTCGTTTATCAATTAGGACATTAGGGCTAAGTTTTTCAACTTAAGTCAAGATCAATGGTTGTTGCTTAACTTCTCCAATCCTAATGTTGGGGACTTGGGGATCCCTAGCATACCCTATTTCTAGATGTTATCAAGTTTTCTGTTATTGGCATGCCAATAACAATATGACTGAACTCAATTGGCTCATGTCCATCTCTATTTTATTGAAGAAGATAAAAAAGAGATTCAGATTAATCATATCAGTTCCCTTATTAATATGGTCAAGCTTAATGTTGATGGTTCCTTTAATAGCAACTTCAAGCAAGCAACTTGTGGTGAGTTGATTCATGAGAGTGCAGGCTGATTCCTTAAAGTCTTTATGTATAACTTAGGCTCTTGCGATTCTATTATGGCTATATTATGGGGGTGTTTTTTATTTTTTGTCTTAAGTAGTTCCATTCCCTCCACTACCATGATATCTTTATTGAAACTAATTTTCAAACTATTACCGCCCTAATCCAATCTAGATTTTCTACAGACATCTTTGATCGTCTTCTTGTGATAACATTATAAATCTACACAAGTTCAATTTTTGTTTTTATCATATTCAATCCATTTTTGGAGAAATCAATAAATATGTAGATGTTCTCACCAACTTAAGTCACTTAATTACTCTCTATCTTTAGAAAGAATATAAGAGGGTTGTTTTTCCATTATATTTGACTTTTTTAAACTGAAAAATTGTTAAAGTGATTAAACTTTATATTTTAAAAATAATTTTTACGAGAATTTACTTAAAAATTATAAAAGCTGTTTTAGACACATTTGTTATTAATTAAAAAAATAATTTAATTTTAACATTCAATAACTTATATATTCATTATTAGAAATTTTAATATGATAAATATCACTTTTTTTTAAAGGTATCTTTCAAAAACAATTTTTATAAAAACCTTCTCAAAATAATTTTTCATTTTAATCATTTTTTAAAATTTCGTTATCTAAAAACAATTATATCAAATAGATAAAATATTAAAAATAATATTTTAACATAAATTATTTAAACCTATTTTTCATTTAAATATTTATTTTTAAAAAATGTTATAAAAAAATAAAGTATTATAAAATATGATTTTTAGAAAAATCTTAAACACCCATATTAATCATTTAGAATCAATCATGTATATACATGTAATATTCACAATTCATTTCATAATCAATAAAAAATGATTGCATCCCTTATATGCGAGTTCTTATTAAAAAAAAATAATAATATTTTGACATATATTTTGTAAGATGAGTTATTTAAGTGAGTTTCAAAATAACAAGGAATATTTAAATAAAAAAACCAGGAAGTGATGAATAAGTACAAAAAACTTAAGAGATGTGGTCATTGATAGAAAACTTTTTCGTTTATTTATCATAATTTGGGTGGACAGATTGTAATATGACCATTACAGTAATGTAATTCCACCAAATGATTACATCGTGATCTCTTCAAGCTTTAATTACATCCTCACCAAACCCTGTCCTGCCTTGTGCTTCTTCATCTTCCTAATTTTCGTTGTCTTTAAATTTTTTCCTAAGCTAAATCACATCCCAAAGAAAGTGATGGAGCATAATTTCCACGTTTTTTCACTTTCACCAACAGGTTTAATATCCCCAACAACAAAAATTATAGACTCTATTTTTTTCTACCTGTATTAACTATTGTACTATTATTTTTTAGAACCGCTATCACGGTTCAGGTCGCACCATAACAGTTTTTGATACTATATCAAAACTGCAATTGGACTGCGATTGAGACAATAACTGCAACATTTAGCCATAATTCTTTGGAGCGTCAAAGATCTCAATCGCTAATGGTTTCTGCAACCGTTATATAACCCTACCATTTTCCTATAAAATATACCTAACATTATTCACCTATTTTCAACTTCTAAACCTTCCTCCCCAATTCAAAACAAACTGTTCCACAACATTTGCTGTCAATAAGTCCATTCCTGAGGAAGCCGGATTTCGCGGTTCACCTGTTGCTGCTGCGGCATCATGTTGCGCTTTTGCTGAGTAAACCCATAATCACTCCCAATCCTTGCAACACCTAAAACATTCACACATCACCATAACATCACAAAATTCACAAATCAATAAAACCTACCCAAAAAAAATTCAAACAAAGTATAAAATTGTTTACAATGACCCAATTATAACTCCATGACATTAAATAAATAAGTAATGGATTAAGATTATATGAGAGTATAAAATTATTTTACACCAGTGCACTACATTTACACTCAAAAATAAAATAAAAATTTATTACATATACACCTTTTAAAAAAATTACATTGATAATGAATCTCAAATGTTAATCATCAAGAATATTTAGTTTTAATTATAATTACTAGAAAAATTATATAAATAAAAATTAATAAATGGTTATGACTTGCAATACATCAACTATGTAATCATAATAACTTATGAAAACCGAAATACACTGGTAAATAACATCAATTTGATAAAATTATAAATTTAATTTTTATGCATCCTAAAATATTTTATATTAATTTTAAAGGTAGCTATAGTTATTGATTGAAGTGTACAAACTCATTATACATATAAATTAAATCTTAAAATTATTACTAATTGAGTCAACAAATAAAATAAAAATTTAATTCATATATGCCATGAAAAAAATTTACATGATCAATGAATCTCAACCATTAATCATTTAGATCTTTAACTTTAATCATAATAATTACTTCAAAAGTCACATAAATAAATGAATGGTTGTAATAATCGACAATATAATTATTGCTCTTAATTTATTATTTCTCCTCTTAAGATTTAAGATAATTGATTGCGGGGATGGTAAATAAAATATATTACGATAAAATCACTGTTATCTCCTCAGTTAAAATAATCGAAGGGAGAATTATTTTGATACAGAGCAAGTAAATTCGAAAGAAAAAAATGCTATTTAATAAACTAACCATTTTCAATGTTTGAAGTTCCATAGAAACGATTCTTCTGCTGCATGTAGCCTCTAATCATACCTTCCTCCACCTTCATATTCAGAGCTTGAACCACTCTTTCAGGTACAACCACCGTTTTACAGGCTGCACCCACAAAAAAAATTTAACACCATTACATAACAGAATCCCCAAACTAACACATTTACACACAGTGAAAAAACCTCAAACATTAAATTAAATTAAAATCAACTTAACTACATTACAAAACATTAATTAAAACTGTTACTATGTGAATAATCGATTTATTACCTGGCTTCTTTCGTGATTGAGTATCAACAAAACGAGGCAAAAAAACACCAGTTCCATTTCTTTCCTTTTTAACATTATTAGAGTTTCCAAGAAAAACGGTTTTCGCGTTACTTCCATTCTTCAAAGAACACCATGCAGATGGAGACAAACCAACGTTACACTCAAAAACGTTTTGCTTGTTCATTACTCTATTAGGGGCAGTTTCGTAATTTCCACATCGCATCTGTAAAACTTCACTACCCCTCACAATTTCCTCTTGTTGCTTCAACCACTCTTGTTGCCTCCTCAGCATCTCAAACTAAAAAAAATAATAATAATAATTATAAATAAATAATTAACAAAAATAAAATAAAAAATAGTGGTTCTGTTTTTTTTTTGTTACTTACTTGTGCTATTTGTAACCGTTTTTGGTGAGAAAGCGAGTGTTGTTGATTCTGAGTGTGAAATCCAAAGGGCTTTTTAGGGAGAAAATCGTTAAAACCTTCATCGTTGTTAACTTGATGCATCCTTTCAACCTCCCCTGCAGCCGCACGTAGCAGATCCAAAGTCGCTCTCTGCGAGTTCATCTTCAAAACGGTGTCGTTTGGATTTGAACCTTGTCCGTAGCTTCTATTCTCAAAGGCGCTTCGCGTTGGTTGTGGTGAAGAACCATTGACAAAAATAGCCTACAAAGTTCAAAAAAATAGGTTATTGTTGTTTTTGAATTTGTTATAATTTTTTGTTTTGTTTTTTTGTTGTTACCTTGTGGTGGTGGTGGTTGTGGTTGTTGAGAGCGAGTTTGTGGTGTTGGAGAGTTGAGTGAGTCATTTGACGAGTTAACTCAGCAATTTGCTCTTCTTCGTCGCTTTCTGTTTCGCTGGACGCTAGTGGTGAAGTGAAGTAGTAAGGAAAAAGAGTGTTTGAAACGGCGTTAAAAACGTCGTCGTTTGATGTCGAAGAGAAGAGTTTATTGCCGTTTTTGTTGTTGTTGATGTTACTAAACGGTGTGTCGTCGTCGGCTAAGAACTTAGGCGGGAGCCAGAACTCACAGTCGTCTAAATTTTGAGACATTTGAGTGTGATTTGAATTTGAATTTCGTTTTTGTTTTGGGTTTTTGACGAAGAGATTTTGATACGGTTAATATATAGTGTTGTAATAAAAGGGAGCCAGATATTTATATTGAAAATAAAAAATATTGTAATAAAATAAAAATGAAAAAAGAGAGATAAAGGGAAAGTAATTACTTTTTGTCGAAGAGAGTAATCACTTTTTGTATACAGCGTGTCTGAGAGGTGAAGGAGGTTTTGGTATGAGAGAGTGCGCTTTTTTATTTTTTTAAATGTTTTAGAAAATAAAATTGGCGGAGAAATTTTGAGAGAGTAGTGGAAAGAAGGGTAAGAGGCGGTGCTGCTTTTGGTGCTACGCGCGATGTGTTGGAGTTATACACGCGCCAACAAATGTAGATAGGACAAGGTTTTGCTTTCCTTTTTATTTCTACCGTTTTCTCTAATTTTTTTATTTATTATTTTAAGATTGATTATATTTTGAGTTTAACAAATAAAATAGTTATATCCCACCTGATAAGAATTCATCATCATGCTATGAAAATCTATTTTATAACTGTTTTGTTAAAATAACTATTGTATATTTTATTTTTATTTTACGTTAATGTTAAACTTATATTTAATATATTAATTAAAAGTCAATTTTAAAAAATTTAATACTATTTATTTTTTTAATTTTTGTGTGACTTAGTGAGATGTTATAGTTAAGGACACATATAGTTGATAGTTACAATAATGAAGTAAGACGATAAAATAATAATTTTTATTAATCATTAAAGATTCATTTGTTGCACATGATAAGATAAACATAAAATAAAATGTAAAATTGAATAAAAATAAAATAGAATAATGACAAGATAAATATTATTATATCTTGTGTTACACACGTGATAATCAACAAGATAAAAAAAAATTATTTTATCATGTATTTAATACATATTTTATCGTGACATGATATAATATATATTATATTTAAATAATAAAACTATCCTTGTGAATAATTATATACTAGTTTTTTTTTAAATAAATTTATTATATTTTAAATTTAAAACGATCGATTGTAACTACTAAATAAATAATTTAAATTTTTTAAAAACAAATCACGAATAACCAAATAATTCTATTTTGTTTATTAGAATGTAAATAAATTTTTATATATATTATATGTAAATATCTTTGTAAATAAATTATATTTATTTTAAAATTTAATTAATTTTATATTTTTATAATTTTGAATACTAATTTATTAAACTATATAAAACGATAAACTACACTTGGATAAAATCATAAATATTTTCTAAATTAATTATTAATATTTTATTGTTAAGTTTAATATCAAATTCTATTATTATTTTTATATTTATATTTGACTAGATTTATATTTTTATATTTTATAAAAAAATTATATTTATATTTCAATTTAATATTTTAAATTACATTTTTTAAAAATTATATTTTCAATTTTATATTTATAGTTTTTAGAGACAAGAAACGGTAGAGTTCTCTGTTAACTTTTCATATTTGTGAGTTCATCAAACACTGAATTCAAACAAAACATGATAATTTATTTTTATTATGTCTCTTATCATGTCTACCAAACATACCCTAACTATCAGGATACACTTGATTTTACTGAACGAGTATAGTATTTTTCTCATCTTTTAAAATAAAATAAATAAAGAGGATGTCAGAATGACAAATTCTAATATGGATTATGGTCTGCCATAAACTTATTTTAAAAAATATTTAAAATTTTAACAATTATATACGTTGTCTCTTAAATATAAGCGCTAATAGATTTATTTTTATGACTTAAATAATAACTTAAAAATATTGATTCAATAATGATAAAAAAAGTAAATTTGTATCTCATATTAAATTAATATTAATTGAATTATTATCTTATTTACAAAAATAAAAAAAGTTACATATTATTATTTTTAAAATGAATTATAAATCGTAATTAAATTTTTTAATAATTGTTGAATACGGTAGAAATAACTCATGTAACACCAAAGGTTGAACCAAATCAATTATTTTGGATTTTAGAAAGATAGGAAGGTGTGATACACTTGAGGTGTATGGTGTGATGATTGCGTGAGGTGTGACAGGTACGGAATGTTTGAAAACGAGCGACTCGGTACCACGACGTGACTGAGTTGCATGCACCCCTTCATCCATCTCTCTCTGACTCTCATTTGCTTGCCGGTTGAAGCATTGTGCAAACAGTACATGGCCCACCCAAAAAACAGTAAAATAATAACTTTTTATTAAATTTGGGACGTTGATTTGTCAATATGATGATATACATCTGGCACTGCACTCTATCCATTTCATATAAATTTTTCTTATTTTTTAAGGTAAAAAGTATTTTGTTTAATTGTAATTTTGATATTTTATTTTTATTGAATTATAAATTAATTATTTATCTTAAAATTTAACAGTTTTAATTTTTTTTTAAAATTTTTAAACTAAAAAATAATTATTTAATATATTTTAAATGATATGGTAATTAATTTCATAATATAAAATTATTTAAATGTATTTATTATTTATATTTATTAATTAAATGACAAAAATAAAAAAAAATTGTGATTAAAAATTAAAAATTAAATTTTCAGAGGATTTTATTATGATTTCATTGATATTATTTATTTTAAATTATGGTATCATGTGTCATGTTATTTAAAATATATCTTATTATCATTTTTTAGTTAATAAATCAAAATAAAAAGCAAAATTGTTTGATTTTAAAAAAAAAATTAATTTTATAAATTCATAATAATAAAAAAATTAAAATTTTAATTATTCCAAAATGTTTTAATCTTGCTTTTTATCTCCTGTCAACATTTTGACATATCACTAGTGTTGGAAATTTTTTATTATATTTTCAAAATTTTTAAATATATCTAACAAAATAAAATAATACCGAAATATCAACTTTGTTCATTCTTATATCTGGAACAGATCATTATTTTTAGGGGCATTTTTGTAAGTTATTAATTCAATAATCATTGCATTATATTTATTAATACTTTTTAATTTTAATTACCAAAAGTAAGGGTAATTCAGTCGAATTACATTTATAATTTCAAAAAAGTAGTACTACTAAAATTTAAAAATATTTGACACGGAAACACACGATATGTCATTTTTCAACCTTCTTTTCTACTTCATAACCTAAACTAGAAAATAACAACATAAGTCAATATTCAACACAAAAACAAATAATTTACAACCAAAATTAAAAAAAGAAAAAAATTCTATAACCATTAAATCATTTTTCATAACTAAAATAATTAAAAAATCTTTACAACAAAAACAAATTATTTAATAAAAAAATAAACAATTTAATTTCTGATTTTTTAGAAACAAATGGGTTTTGGACTTAAAAAAATTGTATCTTTCTTTTTAGACATAACTAATAAAGATAAATATAATGGTTTCAAAAAATAAATTGGGTATATTCCATTTTCAAACATAAATTGAAATTTTTAGGAGGAATAAAGATTAAAAGAGAAGTAGAAGAAGAAAACTCGTCAAAACAAAGAAAACAAATGAAATGGTCGCAAAATACAAACTTCGTAAGGATGGAGGTGATTTTCGGCGCAGTGGTTACCGGTGAAGATGCCCATCAATGTCAGTCAATTGAGAGATCTCGTGATAGAGAAGAAGAATATGTTGAAGGTGCAAACACGAGAAAGGAGGTTGAATTGTGTTTGACTAACTTGATTACTTTTTCTATTTTTGCAGTTTTATAACAAAACCTGATGTAAAACAGAGTTAGCAGTGGATATAAAGTAAATATAAAACACAGAATTTTATATTGGTTCACCGTTAACTAGGCTACGTCCAGTCCCTTCACTTTGAAGGATTTCACTAATTCAAAAATCTTGAATTACAACAATACCACTGACCCTCCAAGTCAGTCTTCTCAAACAGTCTAACAATCCTAGACTTTTAAGGAAAAGAACCTTGAATCTAATTGCTAAGTAATCTGCTACTCCTTCTGACTCCTTCAGATTGTAGACTCTACTTCAACAACTTAGATCTAACACAAGGGAAAGAAAACTTAGAGTGTTTGCTTCTGGAAAGCGGATACTCACAATTGACCTCACTGAAAACTCAAGTATTTTGCTTTTGGAAGTGTATGACTCTCAAGTATTTTTTATGCTGAGTCTTATGCCTTGAGCCTATTTTTATAGATGAAGATTAGGGTTTCTTCCATGCTTAAGTTCGACCTGTATCTTGCCAAATACTCTTGCAAAAATAACTTGGCCAATTGGGTTTCACTTAAATAAAAACATATCTTTTTAGCTCCAGATTTGCTTTTAAAAATAACTTTGGCCAATCCTGTTCTTAGTTAATTCTAGACCAAATCTTTCTTCCCGCCAATAGCTTCTGAATTCCCACAAGACTTCAATTTATTTTTGTATCAAATCCTTTTAATACTTTGATCAAATTTAATCAAGTCTCCACTGATTATCATCATGATTAAATCTGGACCGTTTGATCTTCTGCTCTCATCCACATCTGGACCATACAAACTGATCTGCTGTGATCCTCTGATCTCGGCCAACACTGGACCACACGTTCTGATCTTCTGATCTTTGCCAATCACTAGACCATATGATATGATCTTCTAATCTCGGCCAACATTGGGCCATATGGTCTGATCTTCTGATCTCGGCCAACACTGGGCCATGATGCTTAAATCTGGATCATTGATCTGAACATTTTCCCTCTGATCTGGACCAATTCTGGACTGGGTCTTGATTGAACTGAAATTAAATCTGGACATAGGATATTTTAATCTAGACAATTACCTTCTGATTTGGATCAAGTCTGGATTAATTCTGGACAATCATTTCTTCTGATCTGGACTTAGTTTTATACTCTAGATTATGTTATCTTTTGGTCTGGGCCAAATCTGGATTAAATCTCTTGTTCTGGACCAATTAATTTCTGCTCTGATTAAGTCTGGACTATTTCTTATTTCACGACCAGGCTATCTTCTAGTCAGAATTAATTCTAGACCAAGTCTGACTTATGATACCTTCTGGTCTGGAACAAGTCTCCATCTGGCAGGCTTCCTTCTGGCCTGGTCCAGGTCTCCTTCTGGACTCCGCTTCCTTCTGATCTGGGCCAGGAAAGATATCCTCTGATGGTGTTTTGACATCCTAGTGTATCCTCTGGTGCCTTCAGGATGCATCCTCTGGTACCTTCTGGATGCATTATCTGGTATCTTCTAGAGGTGTATCCTCTGGTCTGATTTTATCCTCTGGTAATTTGTAAGACCCTTAAAATTAAGAATTAATTTATGGAATTAATGTCAAGGGTATTTTGGGAATTTTTGTAAATTATTTAATATATGTATGTTTTGAGTAAATATATATATATATAAATATTTATCTTGGAAGATGAATTAAAATTATTGGATGAAGATTTAATTAATTTAATTTCGAGTAATTAAATTAATCGGACCATTAATTAAGGATTAGTGACTATTTGCAAAAGGATTAAGTGCTGAAAAATCCAGCTAGAAAACCCAGCATTATTTTATCATTATTTTGAGAAGGCAGCACTTGAGTAAGCTCTATAAGAACACGTGAAGAGGCAGAGAAAGAGCAGAACTTCACATCCTCCCATTTGCATGTAATAGTGTTGCATGTAACAGTAACCTCTTCTCCAATTTCTGCCTCCTGTTTTCCTGAACACGGTTTCACGATTTCAAAACACCAAAGAGAGAGTTCCTTAAAAGTTCCATTAACTGGAAATACAAACACCAAACCAGAAAACCCTCAGTATTAAAGTTGTTCCCCACACCATTACGGAGCTAGGGAACCCAGTTTTATAGCAGCAAACTCAGACAACAGTTTCACCGGATTTTGGCGCAGAAACGGGAACGAAAACAGAGACGTGAGAAGTAGCAGACACGCAGCAAGTGTAAGGGCACCTTCCAACTTTCTAGTTGCATTAGGGCTGTAAATGCATGTTATTTCATTTCTGTTTTGAAAGAAAAACTGTTTTTGGAAATGACATCTTGAAAAATGAAGAAAATGCATTTTTGTTGATATGTGATGATTCTGTGATGGTTGTTGTTGGTTGAATGCATTCATGCTGTTTTACTTGTGTGGGAAAGCTGGAAATGTTTTGCATGTTATTTTAAAGATGGTTAAAATACATGTTCATAAAACTGTTTTGAAAATAGTTTTTTTTAAAATGCAAAAATGCACTCTGTTGGTGTTTTGCTGCTGTGTGTTGATTTCTGTTTTGGTTGAGAACATTAGTCATGTTCTGATGTTTGAGAAAGCTGAATGCTTGCATGTTATTCTGGTGTGTTGTGAAAGCTGAAATGCTGTATGATGTTCTGATGACTTGAAAGTCTGGATGATTCTGATGATTGATCATTCTGTTTCTGTTTCTGGATGATTTGGTGTTGATAATTTTGATTCTGTTTCTGTTGTAAATGATTCTGATGATGCTGATGATTTAAAAAGAAAAAGGATTTTAATGAGGAAAGGATCGTCTGGAAAAAAGTGCTGAATCTGTTTTTAATGGTTGGTTGTTTGTTGTTAAGAGAAAACAGTTTGAAAAGGGTTGAAAAATTACTGGTTTTCGAAGGTGTATTCGACTACGACATGTGTGTATTCGAATACAACCTTCCAGGTTTCTGTTTTACTTAAAGTTTTCAAACTTGTATTCGAATACGAGCCCCTATATTCGAATACAGAGGAAGGATTTTTGCTTCTGTATTCGCATCTATATTCGACTTCGATCATGTCGTATTCGACTACAGAAGTGAAATTTTAACACTGTATTCGCATCTGTATTCGACTACACGCATGCTGTATTCGAATACAAAATGCTGTTTTTCACTAGTTTCAGTTTCTGTATTCGAATACAAGAAATCTGTATTCTAATAGAGATTCGTGTTTTTCCAGAAGCACTGGTTTTAGCTTCTGTATTCGAATACAAGGAAGTTGTATTCGAATACATATTCGTGTTTTCCAGAAAATCAAGTTTTAAACACTGTGATATGCATTTTAAAGTGTTGGGAAATTGTTGAGAAAGGTTAAAGTGATTTTAAAAGGAGGTCTTGAAATATTTTGAAGAGGAGAGGATGAAGTGTTGAAACCTTTAAGGATCTGAAAGAAAATATTGAATTTTTCAAGGTTTTGTCTACTGTATTCGACTACAGGAATGCTGTATTCGAATACAGAATGTTAAAATTGCAGTTTCATGCTTATGTATTCGAATACAAGGAGTCTGTATTCGAATACAGATTCGAGTTTCCAGAAATTCCAAGTTTTTAAGAGTGTTTTGTAAACCCTGAGTGTTTGGGGAATGTTGGGATTGTTGTGGTGAATTAAAATGGAATTCTTGGTGATATTTTGAAGTTGAAGAGTTGAAGTTTTGAGATTTTACTGATGTAGTGAAGGATGTGGTTGTGTGTACTAAGACTGCCTCTGTATTCGAATACCAGAGGGTTGTATTCGAATACAGAGTGTAATTCTGCACTATTTTTGGCTTCTGTATTTGAATACAAAGAAGCTGTATTCGAATACAGATTCGTAAAATTCCAGAAATCCTCAATTTTTAAACTCTGTATTTGAATTTTAAGAGTTTGGGAAAACATTACAAAGTATTAATGATTAATTGACTGTTTTAATCATGACTGTGATGATGTTAATTCTGACTGTGCTGAGATATTCAAAACATGATAAAAAGCAAGAATTTTCTAATTTTGCATTCTGTTTCTAGAGAAGTGAAACACTGCATATTCATGCATTGCATAGTCAAGTGGTACCCGCGATGGGCCATAGAGTAATGCGCAACCACGTGCTGATCTGTTGAGCGATTGCACGAGTGCTGGACTGTTGAGCGTCTGCACAAGGTACTGATCTGTTGAGCGATTAAACCTTGGTATATAGGTGCTGGTCTGTTGAGCGACTGCACTGGTACTGGACTGTTGAGCGTTTGTACCCTAAAATGCGCAGCCACGTGCTGATCTGTTGAGCGATTGCACGAGTGATGGTATGTTGAGCGACTGCACTGGTTCTGGACTGTTGAGCGTCTGTACCTTGGAATGCACAACCACGTGCTGATCTGTTGAGCGATTGCACGAGTGCTGGACTGTTGAGCGTCTGCACTAAGTACTGATCTGTTGAGCGATTGTACTTTGGTATATAGGTGCTGGTCTGCTGAGCGACTGCACTGGTATTGGACTGTTGAGCGTCTGTACCCTGAAATGCGCAGCCACGTGCTGATCTGTTGAGCGATTGCACGAGTGCTAGTCTGTTGAGCGACCGCACTAGGTACTGATCTGTTGAGCGATTGTACCTTGGTATATGTCAAACGTGCTGGACTGTTGAGCGTCTGCACTGGTGCTGATCTGTTGAGCGATTGCACCCTGGTCTTGAGGGCCGTTAATGTCAAACATAATGTGCTGGTCTGTTGAGCGACTGCACCTTGGTGATTCCAAGAATATTGTGTACATGAGCATATACATATTGCATTGAGGGATTGACTAGTGGGTCACATTTGATTATATGATGAATGAGTGGAAATTGAATGTGTGTGAGTACTGTCAAGAATATGAATTTCTGACTTAATGATTGTGTTTTGCTGAGGTGTTGTTTGTACTTACCACATAATTCATAATAATTGGCTGCTGTTTTTGAAAAGGCATATGTGTCATTAATTTTCAAATGAGCATTATTATTTGAACAAAATATTACTAATTTTACTCCATAAAATAAAGTTTAGATCCTATCATCCAACCTTCAACAGATTTAACTTAAGTCTGACAACGGAAGCAATTTTTAAAATATTAAACACATCTAACAACTTAATAACATTATAATAGATTTACAATCAATCACTATAAAAACATACTTTATATATAATCAAGGAGAAGGAAAAAAAATCAATGATAGAGATACTATTTCACAATAACATACATTTCATAATTAAATTCATTCAATTGGCATAAACGATGAACATGTTTTTCAACTTATTTAAAGAATAAAATTAAAATGCACTTCTAACAAAATAATGAGTTATCATTGCCTTTTTCATCGACGATGAGTCATCGGGGTAGCTAGTCCCTCCTACTCATGGAGTCAATTAGTTAAAGCAATTATAACTATAGTCATTCAAATTCAAACATGGGTAATTAAAAGTACTTTTAACATGGTTCAGGAGTGCGAAGGCGGCGCCACAACTCCTACTCCTTACTTCAAGTTAAAAATTCACTTAATTACACATTCACAATAATTTATTTGTAACTTACAAGTAGTAACAACGACGCTTATATCAATATATAATCAATAATCCGATAATATATATATATATATATATATATATATATATATATATATATATATATATATATATATCTATTTCACTTTTAAATGCTCTCGATTACTCTAACTCTATACACTAATTCTCAACAATTAGAACACTTGAAGCACAAACAATTTAATATTTACATACTCATATACACATTTACATAACTAATCCAAAAATTGGCACTAAAATTTTACGTTCATCTCATAACTCAAACAGTGATTCTAAACATGTAACATATTCTCATAGAAGTCTAATTGCTCCAAATTGACCATGATTAAATTTTCTTTTGAATTAATCATCATCACTTAAAAGTTACAACAAACTAAAACAGAGATTTTCCAAATAGCAGATAAGATAAATAATTATTTACTAGAAGATACAACATGTTACCTAACCAAATTGAATCAGGTAGTGCATAAGTCACTTTAAAGGTTACACATCATTCTAAAATTGATTTCTAGACTTAAATTATCAAAAAAAATATATCATTAATCATTTAGCACAAAAAAATGTCATTGAGAATTCAAAGTTTTTCCTTAAATTACTTTTCAATAAATCACGTCTAAATAAAAACAACTAAAATAAATCATGTTTCTAAATACAGTAAAAAAAAAATAAATCATGTGTATTTTTAAAATCTATTAGATTTCTAAAATTTCACTCGTACTTTAATC